>CM042252.1:54019961-54039961 GCA_023566225.1 Romanogobio albipinnatus | reverse complement strand
ATTATAAAGTTACGCCACTTTCCTTATTAGGAGAAAATATAGCCTATGTCGTTTTAACGACATTATTAGACATACTTGAGTGGAAATAATAATATGTAGGCCCTGTGTGAGAGCAATGCATGACCGTACCAGCTGACCTGTAGATGCGAAAAAACTGTTTCCATTGCAGTTTTGCGAAAATTTCCTTTTTCGAATTGCCTGAAAAACCACCTCATGCGAGCGTAAAAACCTTTTTGCGATATATGGGAGTTTTTGCGAAATTGACGCGTTTCCATTGGGCGTATTTTCAATTCGCAATTTCAATTTGCGCAATTTGAAGGGTAATGGAAACGCGGCTACTGATAAGTCATAATATAGTCATAATTTTTGGAATGACTTATCACGAGAGGAAAAAAATAGTTTTAGTCGCATAACATCCGTTAATGGAAACGCCGTCATTTCGCAATATTTTTTATCGACTATTATGAAATATCGCTAAAGTTTTGCGCAAATCCGTAATGGAAAAAAAAGGTTCTGGCCGGCGGAAAAATGTGTTAAAAGATTGAATTAGATTATGAAGAATGACGATTTGTAGATCGTGCTTTTGCTTTAATACACACCTTCCGCAATCTATTTTTCCATTACTTTTAAAAAGTGGTGGGGACATGTCCCACCCGTTCCACCTGTAAATTATGCCTATGACACACACACACACACACACAGCATCAGAGTTCATTCTCATCATGTAGTTGTTCAGGTCGGGTCGTGTGACGCACCTGTGTGGCGCAGATCACCGGCTTCCCTGCAGAATTACAGCGTCCGATCATCATCTTCTGCGCGATGAAGACTTTCTCGGCCGGGATCTCGATGCCCAGGTCACCGCGGGCCACCATGATGCCATCGCTCTCCTCCAGGATCTCCTCAAAACTGCAGTGAGAGATGAGTGTGAGAGAGAGTGTGTGTGTGTGTGTGAGTGTGAGAGAGAGTGTGTGTGTGAGTGCGAGCGGTGTGTGTGTGTGCCTCACTTCTGAATGCCCTGTCTGCTCTCCACTTTGCTGATGACTTTGATGTTCCGTCCTCTGTCTCCGAGCGCCGCCCTCACGGCCCTCACGTCCTCGGCCGAGCGGATGAAGGAGGCGAAGACGATGTCCACTTCCTGCTCCACGCCGAACAGCAGGTCGGATCGGTCGCGCTCGCTCACCGCCGGCAGGTTCACCAGCTCCGCTCCTGGAAGATTCACGCCTTTGCGACTACCCAGAATCCCCCCGTTCTCCACGCGAGTCTCCACCCACGTGTCACCTGAGAGTCCATGAGACGGGAGATGCTTCAGGGCGAGAACACTGACTCGGGGTCATTTGCTGTCATCACATAATGTCACAGTGCCGCTTCTTTAAGCTCACGGTATGATTCGTGTAAATATGAGCTGGTGTTTGTTACCGATCTCCAGGACTTTGAGAGCGAGGAGCCCGTCATCAATGAATATTCTGCTTCCCTTCTGGAGCACGTCGGTCAGGCTGGGATAATCCAACCAGATAACTGACCCGTCCGTCTTATCACACTCTGTCTCTGCGGTCACGACCCGAACCGATGCTCCGCGCTCCAGGGTCACCTCAGCATCCACACACTGTCACACACACACACACACACACACACACACACACACACAGTCGCACACACCGTCTGAACACTGATCACACACACACACCGTTTGAACACTGATCACACACACACTGTCTGAACACTGATCACACACACCGTCTGAACACTGATCCCACACACCGTCTGAACACTGATCCCACACACACAGTCTGAACACTGATCACACACACACTGTCTGAACACTGATCACACACACCGTCTGAACACTGATCCCACACACACAATCTGAACACTGATCACACACACCGTCTGAACACTGATCACACACACCGTCTGAACACTGATCACACACACCGTCTGAACACTGATCACACACTGTCTGAACACTGATCACACACACAATCTGAACACTGATCACACACACCGTCTGAACACTGATCACACACACACACACACACACACACACACACACACACACACACCGTCTGAACACTGATCACACACACACCGTCTGCACACTGATCACACACACTGTCTGAACACTGATCACACACACACACACCGTCTGAACACTGATCACACACACGTCTAAACACTGATCACACACACCGTCTGAAGACTGATCACACACACCGTCTGAAGACTGATCACACACACACCGTCTAAACACTGATCACACACACACACACACACACTGTCTGAACACTGATCACACACACTGTCTGAACACTGATCACACACACCATCTGAACACTGATCACACACACCGTCTGAACACTGATCACACACACACCATCTGAACACTGATCACACACACCGTCTGAACACTGATCACACACCGTCTGAACACTGATCACACACACCATCTGAACACTGATCACACACACTGTCTGAACACTGATTACACACCATCTGAACACTGATCACACACACACACCGTCTGAACACTGATCAAACACGCAATCTGAATACTGATCACACACACCATCTGAACACTGATCACACACACCGTCTGAACACTGATCACACACACACTGTTTGAACACTGATCACACACACTGTCTGAACACTGATTACACACCATCTGAACACTGATCACACACACACACCGTCTGAACACTGATCACACACGCAATCTGAATACTGATCACACACACACACCGTCTGAACACTGATCACACACACACACACTGTCTGAACACTGATTACACACCGTCTGAACACTGATCACACACACACACACCGTCTGAACACTGATCACACACACTGTCTAAACACTGATCACACACACACCGCCTGAAAACTGATCACACACACCGTCTGAAGATTGATCACACACACCGTCTGAACACTTATCACACACACACCGTCTGAACACTGATCACACACACTGTCTGAACACTGATCACACACACAATCTGAACACTGATCACACACACCGTCTGAACACTGATCACACACACACCGCCTGAACACTGATCACACACCGTCTGAAGACTGATCACACACACCGTCTTAACACTGATCCCACACACTGTCTGAACACTGATCACACACACCGTCTGAACGCTGATCACACACACACCGTCTGAACACTGATCACACACACCGTCTGAACACTGATCACACACACTGTCTGAACACTGATCACACACACAATCTGAACACTGATCACACACCGTCTGAACACTGATCACACACACCGTCTGAACACTGATCACACACACACACCGTCTGAACACTGATCACACACACGTCTGAACACTGATCACACACACCGTCTGAAGACTGATCACACACACTGTCTGAACACTGATCACACACACACCGTCTAAACACTGATCACACACACCGTCTGAACACTGATCACACACACACTGTCTGAACACTGATCACACACACCGTCTGAACACTGATCACACACACACTGTCTGAACACTGATCACACACACACTGTCTGAACACTGATCACACACACAATCTGAACACTGATCACACACACCGTCTGAACACTGATCACACACACACACACACACACACACACACACACACACAAACACACTGTCTGAACACTGATCACACACACTGTCTGAACACTGATCACACACACACCGTCTGAACACTGATCACACACACCGTCTGAACACTGATCACACACCGTCTGAACACTGATCACACACACTGTCTGAACACTGATCACACACACTGTCTGAACACTGTTCCCACACACACTGTTTGAACACTGATCACACACACTGTCTGAACACTGATTACACCATCTGAACACTGATCACACACACACTGTCTGAACACTGATCACACACGCAATCTGAATACTGATCACACACACACACACCGTCTGAACACTGATCACACACACACACACACCGTCTGAATACTGATCACACACACACACACACCGTCTGAATACTGATCACACACACACACACCGTCTGAACACCGATCACACACACACACACCGTCTGAACACTGATCACACACACACACACCGTCTGAACACTGATCACACACACACACACCGTCTGAACACTGATCACACACACACACACAACGTCTGAACACTGATCACACACACTGTCTGAACACTGTTCACACACACACTGTTTGAACACTGATCACAAACACTGTCTGAAAACTGATTACACACCATCTGAACACTGATCACACACACACACCATCTGAACACTGATCACACACACCGTCTGAACACTGATCACACACACCGTCTGAACGCTGATCACACACACCGTCTGAACACTGATCACACACACCGTCTGAACGCTGATCACACACACTGTCTGAATACTGATCACACACACTGTCTGAACACTGATCACACACACCGTCTGAACACTGATCACACACACCGTCTGAACACTGATCACACACCGTCTGAACACTGATCACACACACTGTCTGAACACTGATCACACACACTGTCTGAACACTGTTCCCACACACACTGTTTGAACACTGATCACACACACTGTCTGAACACTGATTACACCATCTGAACACTGATCACACACACTGTCTGAACACTGATCACACACGCAATCTGAATACTGATCACACACACTGTCTGAACACCGATCACACACACACACACCGTCTGAACACTGATCACACACACACACACCGTCTGAACACTGATTACACACCGTCTGAACACTGATCACACACCGTCTGAACACTGATCACACACACACACAACGTCTGAACACTGATCACACACACTGTCTGAACACTGTTCACACACACACTGTTTGAACACTGATCACAAACACTGTCTGAAAACTGATTACACACCATCTGAACACTGATCACACACACTGTCTGAATACTGATCACACACACTGTCTGAACACTGATCACACACACACACCATCTGAACACTGATCACACACACACACACCGTCTGAACACTGATCACACACACAATCTGAATACTGATCACACACACTGTCTGAACACTGATCACACACACACACACAC
This sequence comes from Romanogobio albipinnatus, assembly GCA_023566225.1. Lineage (NCBI taxonomy): Eukaryota > Metazoa > Chordata > Actinopteri > Cypriniformes > Gobionidae > Romanogobio > Romanogobio albipinnatus. Next base: position 54,034,867 of record CM042252.1, on the reverse strand, counting down.
CGTCTGAACACTGATCCCACACACTGTCTTAACACTGATCCCACACACTGTCTGAACACTGATCTCACACACACCGTCTGAACACTGATCACACACCGTCTGAACACTGATCACACACACCGTCTGAACACTGATCACACACACACCGTCTGAACACTGATCACACACACCGTCTGAACACTGATCACACACACCGTCTGAACACTGATCACACACACACCGTCTGAACACTGATCACACACACCGTCTGAACACTGATCACACACACACCATCTGAACACTGATCACACACACCGTCTGAACACTGATCACACACACACCGCCTGAACACTGATCACACACCGTCTGAAGACTGATCACACACACCGTCTTAACACTGATCCCACACACTGTCTGAACACTGATCACACACACCGTCTGAACGCTGATCACACACACACCGTCTGAACACTGATCACACACACCGTCTGAACACTGATCACACACACTGTCTGAACACTGATCACACACACAATCTGAACACTGATCACACACCGTCTGAACACTGATCACACACACCGTCTGAACACTGATCACACACACACACCGTCTGAACACTGATCACACACACGTCTGAACACTGATCACACACACCGTCTGAAGACTGATCACACACACCGTCTGAACACTGATCACACACACACCGTCTAAACACTGATCACACACACACACCGTCTGAACACTGATCACACACACACTGTCTGAACACTGATCACACACACAATCTGAACACTGATCACACACACCGTCTGAACACTGATCACACACACCGTCTGAACACTGATCACACACACACACACACACACACACACACAAACACACTGTCTGAACACTGATCACACACACTGTCTGAACACTGATCACACACACACCGTCTGAACACTGATCACACACACCGTCTGAACACTGATCACACACCGTCTGAACACTGATCACACACACTGTCTGAACACTGATCACACACACTGTCTGAACACTGTTCCCACACACACTGTTTGAACACTGATCACACACACTGTCTGAACACTGATTACACCATCTGAACACTGATCACACACACTGTCTGAACACTGATCACACACGCAATCTGAATACTGATCACACACACTGTCTGAACACCGATCACACACACACACACCGTCTGAACACTGATCACACACACACACACCGTCTGAACACTGATTATACACCGTCTGAACACTGATCACACACCGTCTGAACACTGATCACACACACACACAACGTCTGAACACTGATCACACACACTGTCTGAACACTGTTCACACACACACTGTTTGAACACTGATCACAAACACTGTCTGAAAACTGATTACACACCATCTGAACACTGATCACACACACTGTCTGAATACTGATCACACACACTGTCTGAACACTGATCACACACACACACCATCTGAACACTGATCACACACACACACACCGTCTGAACACTGATCACACACACAATCTGAATACTGATCACACACACTGTCTGAACACTGATCACACACACACACACACCGTCTGAACACTGATCCCACACACTGTCTTAACACTGATCCCACACACTGTCTGAACACTGATCTCACACACACCGTCTGAACACTGATCACACACCGTCTGAACACTGATCACACACACCGTCTGAACACTGATCACACACACACCGTCTGAACACTGATCACACACACCGTCTGAACACTGATCACACACACCGTCTGAACACTGATCACACACACACCGTCTGAACACTGATCACACACACCGTCTGAACACTGATCACACACACACCATCTGAACACTGATCACACACACACCGTCTGAACACTGATCACACACACAATCTGAATACTGATCACACACACCGTCTGAACACTGATCACACACACACCATCTGAACACTGATCACACACACACACACTGTCTGAACACTGATCACACACACACCGTCTGAACACTGATCACACACACCGTCTGAACACTGATCACACACACACCATCTGAACACTGATCACACACACACACACTGTCTGAACACTGATCACACATACACCGTCTGAACACTGATCACACACACACCGTCTGAACACTGATCACACACACACACCGTCTGAACACTGATCACACACACCGTCTGAACACTGATCACACACACCGTCTGAACACTGATCACACACACCGTCTGAACACTGATCACACACACACCGTCTGAACACTGATCACACACACACTGTCTGAAAACTGATCACACACACCGTCTGAACACTGATCAAACACACCGTCTGAACACTGACACACACACACACACACACAGGTCATACCCCTTTAACCAGGCCGGTGCGGATCTCTGGTCCTTTGGTGTCCAGTGCGATGGCCACGGGCCTGTAGTACAGCGGGTCAGAGGTCAGCGTCTCCACGGCCTCACGGATGTTACGGATCGTCTCTCTGTGATACTAAGAGAGACACGTGTGTGTCATAGAGAGATGTGCACACACACTGTCTGAACACTGATTACACACACACTGACCTCATGAGAGCCGTGAGAGAAGTTGAGTCTGGCGATGTTCATCCCGGCCTTCACCATCTCCTGGAGTTTGGTGATGGAGCGGGAGGCGGGGCCTAAACAGTCACATGATGTAGAGAGTTCAATGTTAATTTAAAATATTAAGCTACACAATAGCTGCTCAGTGAACCCAAACAAACAGATGAACTAGAGGAAATGACTAGCAGTATGAGCAACATTTTATCTAGCACATTAGAAATTGTTGCACCATTTAGATTAAAAAAGGTTAGAGAGAAAACTGAAGCCCCATGGTACAACAGTGCTACACATGTTATCAAGAGAGAAATTCGTAACTTAGAGCCTAAATGGAAACAAACTAATTTAGAGGTCTTTAGAATCGCGTGGAAAGATAGTATGTCACGTTATAAAAAGGCCCTAAAAGCAGCCAGGGCTGAGCATCTCCGCAAACTAATAGAAAATAATCAAAATAACCCAAGGTTTTTATTTAACACCGTGGCTAGACTAACAAATAAACAAGCATCGCCTGAGCAAAATATTCCGTTACAGTTTAGTAGTAATGATTTTATGATATTCTTCACTGAGAAAATAGAAAGCATCAGAAATAAAATTGTAAATGTACAATCTTTAATGATGTCTTATGATTCAACCGCAACTATCGCCCCTCAAGAACTACTACACCGCTTTACAATTATAGGACAGGAAGAGCTAAATAAACTTATCATTGCATCTAAACCAACAACATGTTTATTAGATCCAATACCCACTAAACTACTCAAAGAGTTGTTACCTGTATTGGAAGAGCCTCTTCTCAATATTATTAACTCGTCTTTATCTTTAGGTCATGTTCCAAGAATATTCAAGCTGGCAGTCATAAAACCTCTCATTAAGAAGCCACAATTAGATCATAATAACCTAGCAAATTACAGACCAATTTCAAATCTGCCATTTATGTCTAAAATACTAGAAAAAGTTGTGTCCGCTCAATTGTGCTCTTTCTTGCAAGAAAATGATATCTATGAAAAATTTCAATCAGGATTCAGGCCGCATCATAGCACAGAAACTGCGCTCGTTAAAATCACAAATGATTTACTTCTAGCTTTTGACCAAGGCTGTATCTCAATACTAGTTCTACTCGATCTTAGTGCTGCGTTCGATACTATAGATCATAAAATACTCATAGATCGACTTCAAAATTATACTGGTGTTCAGGGACAGGCATTAAACTGGTTTAGATCGTACTTATCAGACCGCTACCATTTTGTCTGTCTAAATGGGGAAAAATCCAAGATGATGTCAGTAGACTATGGGGTGCCACAAGGATCCGTATTAGGCCCTCTGCTATTCTCAATATATATGCTGCCACTTGGTAATATTATAAGAAAACATGGAATTAATTTCCACTGTTATGCTGATGACACTCAATTATATATTTCATCACGACCGGACGAAAACGCTAAATTATCTAAACTGACAGCGTGTGTTGAAGATATTAAATACTGGATGACGTGTAATTTTCTGCTATTAAATTCAGATAAAACGGAGGTATTACTTATTGGTCCAAAAAACTGCCCACAAAACCTCTCACAATACAACTTTACCTTGGAAGGATGTCCTGTCACTTTATCCACTACAGTAAAAGACCTGGGTGTTATATTAGACCGCAACCTGACATTCGAAAATCATATTTCATATGGTACAAGAACGGCATTTTTCCACCTTAGAAACATTGCTAAGCTACGTAACATGCTATCTATTCCTGATGCAGAAAAGTTAGTTCATGCATTCATGACCTGGAGATTAGATTACTGTAATGCTTTATTAGCTGGTTGTCCTGCATCCTCAATAAACAAACTACAGTTAGTCCAAAACCCAGCAGCTAGAGTTCTTACTAGGTCAAGAAAATATGATCATATAACACCAATTTTATCATCTCTACACTGGTTACCTATTAAGTTCCGTATCAATTACAAAGTATTGCTACTGACCTATAAAGCCCTAAATGGTTTAGCTCCAGTGTATCTAACGGATCTTCTATCGCCCTACAACCCATCGCGCTCTTTAAGGTCACTAAACTCTAGGCTTCTGGTCATTCCTAGGATATCTAAGTCCACTAAAGGAGGGAGGGCTTTTCACATTTAGCTCCTAAACTCTGGAATAGTCTTCCTGATATTGTTCGAGGTTCAGACTCGCTGTCCCAGTTTAAAACTAGATTAAAGACGCATCTCTTTAGCCAAGCATTCACATTATAATTACCTTTTATACTACAGTTAAATCGGATCAAAAGCATTAATATAATATTCTGAACAGCAGCTACGCTAATTATTTCCCATCTGCTTTTCTGTTGTTATCTCGGGACACTAGTCCAGAGGTAAATAGTTTGTCAGCTCCAGTTTGTATCCAGCCTCTCATGAAGACTTTGGATGCCCCAACACCTGTGATGAGACGACTCAACGCCAGCGTTGTTATGGCCTAAATTAATACACGATTGATTAACTTTTTGGAACATTTTTCTTTAACATTGTCTTTCTAAAATTTTTACTGTACATTTATGAAATGCACTTTCTGTAAAGCTGCTTTGAAACAATGTGTATTGTGAAAAGCACTATACAAATAAATTTAAATTGAATTGAATTGAATATTGCCAAAAGTATTGTGCCGCCCCTCCACATCCCTGAGTTCAGGTGTTCAGTCCCTTCATGGCCACAGGTGTGTAACTCAAGCTCTAGGCCTGCAGACGCTTCTACACACATCAGTGAGAGAATGGGCCGCTCTCAGGAGCTCAGAGAACTCAAGCGTGGGGCCGTGATCGCTGGACACCTGTGCAATAAGTCCATTCGGGACATTTCCTCACTACTAAATATTCCACGCTCAACTGTTAGTGGGATTATAACAAAGTGGAAGCCATTGGGAACAACAGCAACTCAGCCACAGAGCGGGGTCAGCACATGCTGAGGGTCACAGAGCGGGGTCAGCGCATGCTGAGGGTCACAGAAGTGGCCAACTTTCTGCAGAGTCAAGAGCTCCAGACCTCCAAACTTCTGTGGCCTTCAGATGAGCTCAAGAACAGTGTGTAGAGCTTCATGGAATGGGTTTCCATGGCCGAGCAGCTCATCCAAGCCTTACAGCACCAAAGCGTGGGATGCAGTGGGGTAAAGTGCGCCGCCACTGGACTCTAGAGCAGTGGAGACGTGTGAGTGACCAATCACGCTTCTCTGTCTGACAATCCCATGGACGAGTCTGGGTTTGGCGGTCGCCAGGAGAACGGGACTCGCCTGACTGCATTGTGCCAAGTGTAACGTTTGGTGGAGGGGGGATTATGGGGTGGGGTTGTTTTTCAGGGGTTAGTTCCAGTGAAAGGAACTCTTAATGCTTCACCAAGACATTTCGGACAATTTCATGCTCCCAACTTTGCGGGATCAGTTTGGGGACGGCCCCTTCCTGTCCCAGCATGACTGCGCTCCAGTGCTCAAAGCATCGCTCCATAAAGACATGGATGAGGAGTTTGGTGTGGAGGAACTGGACTGGCCTGCACAGAGTCCTGACCTCAACCCGATAGAACACCTTTGGGATGAATTAGAGTGGAGACTGAGAGCCAGGCCTTCTCATCCAACATCACAGATGCGCTTCTAGAAGAATCCCCATAAACACACTCCTAAACCTTGAGGAAAGAAGAGCTGAAGCTGTTAGAGCTGCAAAGGGTGGCCGACTCCATATTAAACCCTATGCTCATGTGTGTGTGAAGGGGCGTCACAACACTTCTGGGGATATAGTGTACCTATTAAAACATAAAAATAAACAAATCTAAATGGCATTAAATATACACTCACCTAAAGGATTATCAGGAGCAGCACTAATACTGTGTTTGACCCCTTTGGCCTTCAGAACTGCCTTAATTCTACGTGGCATTGATTCAACAAGGAGCTGAAAGCATTCTTTAGAAATGTTGGCCCATATTGATAGGATAGCATCTTGCAGTTGATGGAGATTTGTGGAATGCACATCCAGGGCACGAAGCTCCCGTTCCACCACATCCCAAAGATGCTCTATTGGGTTGAGATCTGGGGACTGTGGGGGCCATTTTAGTCCAGTGAACTCATTGTCATGTTCAAGAAACCAATTTGAAATGATTGGAGCTTTGTGACATGGGGCATTATCCTGCTGGAAGTAGCCATCAGAGGATGGGCACATGCTGGTCATAAAGGGATGGACATGGTCAGAAACAATGCTCAGGTAGGCCGTGGCATTTAAACCATGCCCAATTGGCACTAAGGGGTCTAAAGTGTGCCAAGAAAACATCCCCCACACCATTACACCACCACCACCAGCCTGCACAGTGGTAACAAGGCATGATGGATCCATGTTCTCATTCTGTTTACGCCAAATTCTGACTCTACCATCTGAATGTCTCAACAGAAATCCAGACTCATCAGACCAGGCAACATTTTTCCAGTCTTCAACTGTCCAATTTTGGTGAGCTGGTGCAAATTGTAGCCTCTTTTTCCTATTTGTAGTGGAGATGAGTGGTACCCGGTGGGGTCTTCTGCTGTTGTAGCCCATCCGCCTCAAGGTTGTGCGTGTTGTGGCTTCACAAATGCTTTGCTGCATACCTCGGTTGTAACGAGTGGTTATTTCAGTCAAAGTTGCTCTTCTATCAGCTTGAATCAGTCGGCCCATTCTCCTCTGACCTCTAGCATCAACAAGGCATTTTGGCCCACAGGACTGCCCCATACTGGATGTGTTTCCCTTTTCACACCATTCTTTGTAAACCCTAGAAATGGTTGTGCGTGAAAATCCCAGTAACTGAGCAGATTGTGAAATACTCAGACCGGCCCGTCTGGCACCAACAACCATGCCACGCTCAAAATTGCTTAAATCCCCTTTCTTTCTCATTCCGACATTCAGTGTGGAGTTCAGGAGATTGTCTTGACCAGGGTCACACCCCTAAATGCATTGAAGCAACTGCCATGTGATTGGCTGATTAGATAATTGCATTAATGAGAAATTGAACAGGTGTTCCTAATAATCCTTTAGGTGAGTGTACAGTGACTGACCGATGGTACAGATGATGCTGGTGTTGCGCGCTGTGATCGGCTCCTGGTTGATGTCCAGCAGACACAGGTGCTCCAGGAAGGTGTCGGCCATCGAGGCGTCCAGCTGCTGCTTCTGAATGAAGGAGTCCGGCAGAGCCATGACCTCAGAGTAACGCCTGATACGGGCTGAGAGACACAGAGACGGTTCATTCAAACATCTCAAGGATAATTAAAAATCCAAATCAAACGTGTGTTATTCCAGCACAGATGTGTCACAGCAGCTTCACAGATAAACAGGAGAATAACAGAGGAAACTTCACCACATATGAGACGCTTTCACATTCTACACACACAATAGAGTCATTATTCACATCAGTAATATCACAAGTGTTCACACTCTATCCATGAGACCTGTGGTTTCTCTTCATGACTTCACTGGATGTGGATTGATGAGCAAATGAAAAGAAGAAAACAACAGAACAGAGAGAAGAGAGAAAGAATTTTGACAGTGACAAAACCCTGAACAGAAACACGTCTGACGAAATTCTGTTCATGAGAGAAAGACTGAAGAACATCAGAGAGAGAGAGCTGTTCAGTCACATGGATAAAAGAGTTCACTGCAGACACGCACTCTCACTCACTCACACACTCACTCACTCACTCACTCACTCACTCACTCACTCACTCACTCACTCACTCACTCACTCACTCACTCACTCACTCACTCACTCACTCACTCACTCACTCACTCACTCACACACACACACACACACACACACACACACACACACACACACACACACACACACACACACACTCTCTCACTCACACTCACACTCACACTCACTCACACATCCACCCACCCACTCACTCACTCACACACCCACCCACCCACTCACTCACTCACACACTCACTCACACTCACTCACCCACCCACTCACTCTCTCTCTCACTCACTCACTCACTCACTCACTCACTCACTCACTCACTCACACACACTCACTCACTCACTCACTCACTCACTCACTCACACACACTCACTCACTCACTCACTCACTCACTCACTCACACACTCACACACTCACTCACTCACTCACTCACTCACTCACTCACTCACTCACTCACTCACTCACTCACTCACTCACTCACACACACACCCACCCACTCACTCACACACACACTCACTCACTCATTCACTCACCCACCCACCCACACACTCACCCACCCACCCACCCACGCACTCACTCACTCACTCACTCACTCACTCACTCACTCACACACCCACCCACTCACTCACTCACACACACACTCACTCACTCACTCACCCACCCACCCACTCACACACTCACCCACCCAGCCACGCACGCACTCACTCACTCACTCACTCACTCACTCACTCACTCACTCACTCACCCACCCACTCACACACTCACTCACACTCTCACTCTCACTCTCACACACACTCACTCACTCACTCACTCACCCACCCACCCACTCACTCTCACTCTCACTCTCACACTCTCACACTCTCACACTCTCACACTCTCACACACTCTCACACTCACTCACTCACTCACTCACTCACTCACTCACTCACTCACTCACCCACCCACCCACCCTCACTCACTCACTCACTCACTCACTCACTCACCCACTCACCCACTCACCCACTCACTCACTCACTCACTCACTCACTCACTCACTCCACCCACACACTCACTCACTCACTCACTCACTCACTCACTCACTCACTCACTCACTCACTCACCCACCCACCCACCCACCCACACTCACTCACTCACTCACTCACACTCACTCACTCACTCACTCACACACTCACCCACCCACCCACCCACACTCACTCACCCACCCACCCACTCACTCTCACTCTCACACTCTCACTCTCACTCACACACTCTCACACTCACTCACTCACTCACTCACCCACCCACCAACCCACCCACCCTCACTCACTCACTCACTCACTCATTCACTCACCCACTCACTCACTCACTCACTCACTCACTCACCCACCCTCACTCACACACTCACTCACTCACTCACCCACCCACCCACACTCACTCACTCACTCACTCACTCACACACTCACCCACACTCACTCACTCACTCACTCACTCACTCACTCACTCACTCACTCACTCACTCTCACTCTCACACACACTCACTCACTCACTCACTCACCCACCCACCCACTCACCCACACACTCACTCTCACTCTCACACTCTCACTCTCACTCTCACACTCTCACTCTCACTCACACACTCACTCACTCACTCACTCACTCACTCACCCACCCACCCACCCACCCACCCTCACTCACTCACTCACTCACTCACTCACTCACTCACTCACTCACTCACCCACTCACCCACACACTCACTCACTCCACCCACACACTCACTCACTCACTCACTCACTCACTCACTCACCCACCCACACCCACTCACCCACCCACTCACCCACCCAACCACCCTCACTCACTCACACACTCACTCACTCACTCACTCACCCACCCACACTCACACACTCACTCACTCACACACCCACCCACACACTCACTCACTCACTCACTCACTCACTCACTCACTCACTCACTCACTCACTCACTCACTCACTCACTCACTTACACACTCACTCACTCACTCACTCACTCACTCACACACCCACCCACACTCACTCACTCACACTCACTCACTCACTCACTCACACTCACTCACTCACACTCACTCACTCACTCACTCACTCACTCACTCACTCACACTCACTCACACTCACTCACTCACTCACTCACTCACTCACTCACTCACTCACACACACACCCACCCACACACTCACTCACTTACACACTCACTCACTCACTCACTCACTCACTCACCCACACTCACTCACTCACACTCACTCACTCACTCACTCACACACCCACCCACACTCACTCACTCACTCACTCACTCACTCACCCACACTCACTCACTCACTCACTCACTCACTCACTCACTCACTCACACACCCACCCACACTCACTCACACTCACTCACACTCACTCACTCACTCACTCACTCACTCACTCACTCACACACACACCCACCCACACTCACTCACACACTCTCACTCACTCACTCACTCACTCACTCACACACCCACCCACACTCACTCACTCACACTCACTCACTCACTCACTCACTCACTCACTCACTCACTCACTCACTCACTCACACACTCACTCACTCACTCACTCACACACCCACCCACACACTCACTCACTCACTCACTCACTCACTCACTTACACACTCACTCACTCACTCACTCACTCACTCACTCACTCACTCACTCACTCACTCACTCACTCACTCACTCACTCACTCACTCACTCACTCACTCACTCACTCACTCACTCACTCACTCACTCACTCACACACCCACCCACACTCACTCACTCACTCACTCACTCACTCACACTCACTCACTCACTCACTCACTCACACACCCACCCTCACTCACTCACTCACTCACTCACTCACTCACTCACTCACTCACTCACTCACTCACTCACTCACTCACTCACTCACTCACTCACTCACTCACTCACTCACTCACTCACTCACTCACTCACTCACTCACTCACTCACTCACTCACTCACTCACTCACTCACTCACTCACTCACTCACCCACCCACCCACACTCACTCACTCACTCACTCACTCACTCACTCACTCACTCACTCACTCACTCACTCACTCACTCACACACCCACCCACCCACCCTCACTCACTCACTCACTCACTCACTCACTCACTCACTCACTCACTCACTCACTCACTCACTCACTCACTCACTCACTCACTCACCCACCCACCCACCCACCCACCCACACTCACTCACTCACTCACTCACTCACTCACTCACTCACTCACTCACTCACTCACTCACTCACTCACTCACTCACTCACTCACTCACACACTCACTCACTCACTCACTCACTCACTCACTCACTCACTCACTCACTCACTCACTCACTCACTCACTCACTCACTCACTCACTCACACACTCACACACCCACCCACACTCACTCACACACACTCACTCACTCACTCACTCACTCACTCACTCACTCACTCACTCACTCACTCACACACTCACTCACTCACTCACTCACTCACTCACTCACTCACTCACTCACTCACTCACTCACTCACTCACTCACTCACTCACTCACTCACTCACTCACTCACTCACTCACTCACTCTCACTCACACTCACTCACTCACTCACTCACTCACTCACTCACTCACTCACACACTCACTCACACACTCACTCACTCACTCACTCACACTCACTCACTCACACACTCACTCACACACACACACACACACACACACACACACACACACACACACACACACACACACACACACTCACTCACTCACCATAAACACTGACAGAAGGTTGATTGGATTTAGGCGTGATTCATAAATACTGTACAAATATCTTAGAATATTATGCTAAATACACAAATGTAACCGCAGGAACGCTTTACAGAATTCTGGATTAGAAATGAACACAAAATTAAACATTTCTTGATAACGTTAAGTCAAAATCTTGATCATTCTAATATGAATAGAAATATTCAGTAACTATTATTTCATTAGTTACCATGAACAATGAACACAGCATCTAATAATACATTATTAAAATCAAAAGTTGATATTATTTAATGAACAATGAACCGATGTATTTCTATTAACTAACTTTAACAAAAGATGACTTTAATTGATTAGACAGCACTAATTATTATAATATCAGCAAACCTGCAGTAATATTTAAATAATTTAAGAATCAAATGACATGCATTGCATTGAACATATCATTTTCTCCATATATTAAGGATATTTATTAACAGATTTGCATAATTTTCATGTTTCTACTCTGATAGTTTACTAACTCTATAGTTTAGATCAGCTCAGAGTGAAACTTCATCATCATCATCATCATCATCATCATCATCATGAGATCAGCAGAAGTTACTCACCACCCATCCTGACCGCACACACTGACCGCACACACTGACCGCACACACTGACCGCCTCTCTCTTTATTCAGCCTCCCCTCCGCCCAAGCGGTCAGGTCAGCGTGTGTTTGCACATCAAGCCTGATTCTAAAAATGACCATCCAGACTTTGTCCTTACTAAAGATATCCAGAGCGAGAGATGAGCGGACAGAGACAAACATCTGAGCGTCGGCCAATCAGAGCCTTCCTCAACTCAACCACGACCCTCAACAGTGTGTTTCATAACTGATGCACTGTGACACAATGAGTGTGCTGATTAAAGTATCAAATCTGTTTCACTCACAGAAATAACTGTTTTCAACACTGATAATAATACATTATTTTTATTTAAATTAATTTGATTTGTATTATATAAATTAATTCAGAAACAAATATCTATGGAAGTTTGTTTCCACCACAGAATAAAACATTTTAAAAGATAATTGCGTCTTTTATGTCACAATTATCTTTTAAAATGTTTTATTCTGTGGCGGAAACAAACTTCCATAAAATACACTCATTAATATAAAAAGTGTTGTGACGCACATGAGCTTTAATGCCATCCCATTCTCAATCCGTAGGGTTTAATATGGAGTCGCTCTAACAGCTTCAGCTCTTCTTTCCTCAAGGTTTAGGAGTGTGTTTATGGGGATTCTTCTAGAAGCGCATCTGTGATGTTGGACGAGAAGGCCTGGCTCTCAGTCTCCGCTCTAATTCATCCCAAAGGTGTTCTATCGGGTTGAGGTCAGGACTCTGTGCAGGCCAGTCCAGTTCCTCCACACCAAACTCCTCATCCATGTCTTTATGGAGCGATGCTTTGAGCACTGGAGCGCAGGCATGCTGGGACAGGAAGGGGCCGTCCCCAAACTGATCCCGCAAAGTTGGGAGCATGAAATTGTCCGAAATGTCTTGGTGAAGCATTAAGAGTTCCTTTCACTGGAACTAACCCCTGAAAAACAACCCCACCCCATAATCCCCCCTCCACCAAACTTTACACTTGGCACAATGCAGTCCCGTTCTCCTAGCGACCGCCAAACCCAGACTCGTCCATGGGATTGTCAGACAGAGAAGCGTGATTGGTCACTCAGAGAACACGTCTCCACTGCTCTAGAGTCCAGTGGTGGCGCGCTTTACCCCACTGCATCCCACTCTTTGGTGCTGTAAGGCTTGGATGAGCTGCTCGGCCATGGAAACCCATTCCATGAAGCTCTACACACTGTTCTTGAGCTCATCTGAAGGCCACAGAAGTTTGGAGGTCTGGAGCTCTTGACTCTGCAGAAAGTTGGCCACTTCTGTGACCCTCAGCATGCGCTGACCCCGCTCTGTGACCCAGAAAATAAACTGAATATAAAGGTGATATTTCTTATTTGAAGCACAAACTCATTTAATTTTGATAGACTTTTCAGAGAACAGCTTCATGTAAATGTATCTTGATTTAAGAATGAGTAGTAAGAACATCAGTGTTTACTAGTTAAAAACGATTGTTCTGTTGTCCACTCTGTTATTTACACTGTGAAGCTGCTTTGAAACAGATATAGAAATAAAGCATATTTTCTTTAGTCCAGTTAAATTTTGGTTAAGTTTGTATCCAGCCTCTCATGGAGACTTCGGATGCCCCAACACCTGTGAAGAGACGACTCAACGCCAGCGTTGTTATGGCCTAAATTAATACACGATTGATTAACTTTTTGGAACATTATTCTTTAACATTGTCTTTCTAAAATTTTTACTGTACCTTTATCAGGCGTGGATCTGACCAGAACAGCCGCAATAAAGACAGTGTTTGCAGGAGGTAAATCAGTAGCTAGTGGACAAACAAACCTTTGTGCTGAAACACTGGAGCTGCTGGGATTCACTGGAATAAAAACAGGCAATAATGTGGTTTTACTGGGACTGTTCCTTACAAACACGACTGAATTACATCAGAGCTCAACGATTACCACTCACTTCACTTTAGCTCATGGACACTGAAGCAAAAAGCTGAACTTTAGCTAGAAACAATTATGTAATTCTCAAAGTCTGACATCAACACAAACACACACACACACACACACACGGACGGACGGACGGACGGACAGACGATGGTCTCCTACCTCTCGTGTTGAAGGAGTCTCACATCTGAAGATCTGCTGATCTTCTGCAGCGACACCTATAGCTCTCAGACTGACGGAGTCAAGGTCAAAGGTTGATTCATCTGAACACTGAGAGACTCAACACACACACACACACACTCGCTCTT
>CM042252.1:54007461-54017461 GCA_023566225.1 Romanogobio albipinnatus | reverse complement strand
CATGCTGGTCATAAAGGGATGGACATGGTCAGAAACAATGCTCAGGTAGGCCGTGGCATTTAAACCATGCCCAATTGGCACTAAGGGGCCTAAAGTGTGCCAAGAAAACATCCCCCACACCATTACACCACCACCACCAGCCTGCACAGTGGTAACAAGGCATGATGGATCCATGTTCTCATTCTGTTTACGCCAAATTCTGACTCTACCATCTGAATGTCTCAACAGAAATCCAGACTCATCAGACCAGGCAACATTTTTCCAGTCTTCATCTGTCCAATTTTGGTGAGCTGGTGCAAATTGTAGCCTCTTTTTCCTATTTGTAGTGGAGATGAGTGGTACCCGGTGGGGTCTTCTGCTGTTGTAGCCCATCCGCCTCAAGGTTGTGCGTGTTGTGGCTTCACAAATGCTTTGCTGCATACCTCGGTTGTAACGAGTGGTTATTTCAGTCAAAGTTGCTCTTCTATCAGCTTGAATCAGTCGGCCCATTCTCCTCTGACCTCTAGCATCAACAAGGCATTTTGGCCCACAGGACGGCCCCATACTGGATGTGTTTCCCTTTTCACACCATTCTTTGTAAACCCTAGAAATGGTTGTGCGTGAAAATCCCAGTAACTGAGCAGATTGTGAAATACTCAGACCGGCCCGTGATCTCACTTGTGTCTTAGGATAAATTTATTTCTACTTCCATACCAAAGGCGACCTTTGCATCATGACTTGAAGTCAAAAGTCACTTAACCTCCCTACTAATTGTCTTGACCAGGACCACACCCCTAAATGCATTGAAGCAACTGCCATGTGATTGGTTGATTAGATAATTGCATTAATGAGAAATTGAACAGGTGTTCCTAATAATCCTTTAGGTGAGTGTATATAAAGGTGACTTGACTTCTGGATATATGTGTGTATTTCAGTGTCTCTGCACAATCCCAGTACTGTTGAATCTAATCTGAAGTGTGTAAGTGTGCAGAATCAGTGAGTCAGGATCACGTGTTCTCACGTGCAGTAGCAGCAGCTGCATCTCGTTCTCTGCGATCCTGCGGCCCACACACTGTCTGGAGCCGAAGCCGAACGCCAGCGAGCGGAATCCTCCTCCAGATCCGGCGTCCAGGCCGTCCGCTCCTGCCTCAGCTCCAGCCCAGCGGCTCGGCTCGAAGCGCGCCGGACTCTCGAACACCTCGTGACTCCGGCCCAGGGGATACAGACACACCTGCACCAGCGTCTGAAAACACCGCTTTACATGATGGGTTCTGAGATGACCTTCACCCTCATGTTGATCTGCCTTTGCTCACAAAGAATATAACTTGTTTTTCTCCCACTTTGTTACACTTTTGGTGTTCAAAAACGACCCGCCTAAAAATTCTCTAGTTATTCGACGTTAAAACTTTCCTCTTTTGCCCACTTGTTTTCTCTCAGTGAGCACAGGTTGTGGGCAGTCTAATGGTTAGAGAGTCGGACTTGCAACCCAAAGGTTACCCGCCCTCCTCCACCCTCAATACCACGACTGAGGTGAGACCCTTGAGCAAGGCACCGAACCCCCAACTGCTCCCCGGGCACCGCTGCAATATGGCTGCCCACTGCTCCGGGTGTGTGTTCACAGTGTGTGTGTGCACTTGGATGGGTTAAATAAAGAGCACAAAGTCCAAGTATGGGTCACCATACTTGGCCACACGTCACTTCACTTCACTTCACTTTCTGGGAGTGATCGATCGTACGCCTCATTGATCTGAACTCATGCGCCTCAGAGTTAAAGAAACTGAGCTCAGATCAATGAGGCCAATCAAGCAGATCCAAAAACAAATACAAGTCAAGTCAGCTTTATTTATACAGCGCTTTTAACAAGGCAGATTGTTTCAGAGCAGCTTTTCAGTGTTAAACAGGAAAATAATGCAGCATAATTTTATTCAGCCGTTCTGGAGAAAACGGTGATGTCATCAGTTCATTTCAATTATCATACAGTGACAGGCTTTAGATCAGTAATTTAGTTTATATGGTTAATTTAGTTTATTAATTAGATTTATTTGGATATTTAGTTGAAAAATTTAGTGTCCCCAACTGAGCACGCCAAGCCAGAGGCAACAGTGGCAAGGAAACCAAAACCCCATCAGGAGCAGAATGGAGGAAAATAAACCTTGGGAGAAACCAGGCTCAGTCGGGGGGGCAGTTCTCCTCTGGCCAATTAACAAACAGCGTATGATTATTATTCTGGCTGCTTTACAGGTCAGAGGTCATAGGCAAGGCAAGGCAAGGCAAGGCAAGGCAAGTTTATTTGTATAGCACATTTCATACACAGTGGCAATTCAAAGTGCTTTACACAGAAATTAAGTTTAAATATTCGCAGTATAACAGTTATAATATGAATTTAAAAAAAATAAAAATAAAGAAATAAAATAAAAAGTTAAATTAAAACAAAAATTAAAAACAGGGTTAAATTGAAACATAATTAAAGTTCAAGCATAATAGATCGGAATATTCGAACAATCGGAGTCATCACGCTGGAGACGGGTTTATTGAGGATGCCGTGTCGATGAGGCAGTACCAGACCTGTGCTAACCCCGACTGAGCCTGGTTTCTCCCAAGGTTTATTTTCCTCCATTCTGCTCCTGATGGGGTTTTGGTTTCCTTGCCACTGTTGCCTCTGGCTTGGCGTGCTCAGTTGGGGACACTAAATTTTTCAACTAAATATCTAATTATTAAACTAAATTAACCATATAAACTAAATTACTGATCTAAAGCCCACACTGCCACCGTATGATAATTGAAATGAACTGATGACATCACCGTTTCCTCCAGAACGGCTGAATAAAATTATGTTGCATTATTTTCCTGTTTAACACTGTAAAGCTGCTCTGAGACAATCTACATTGTTAAAAGCGCTATATAAATAAAGTTGACTTGACTAACTAGATAAAGAGATTGCGCGCATGATGAAGAGTGCGCGCATGTTTGTGTTTGTGTGTGTGTGTGAGAGTGTCTGTGCGTGCGTGCATGTGTGTGTGTGTGTCTCACCCCTGCTGGTATGTGGTAGTTCTGCAGGACGATGTCTCGAACTGGATACCTCTGGACGGTGATTCCCACCGGATACAGCCTGAAACACACACACACACACACACACACACACACACACACACACACACACACACACACACTCTCAGCGTCTCAACACTCACAAGAACATCGTCCTCTAGAAACAGAAACAGAGACTTGATATAAACAGATCTTGAGCTGAATCTGCAGAATCTGAATTGGTTTCACATTTGATGATGTTTACACTTCATCTGTACTGTAAAATTACTTTTATTATATCAACTCTCTGATGATATTTCTTGATGATCCGGCCTCTCTCTCACCTCAGTGTCTCTTTCACGGTTCCTTTCAGCAGTGGCGCCCCCTGCAGGGCCTTCTGGGGGTTTCCTGATGCCCGTTGCCATGACGACAGCACCTGCGCTCGCACACGCTCCTGCACGTCAGGGTTGCGCGCCAACTCAAAGAGAGCAAACTGCAGCGGGACGGCGGTCTGAATGATTGAATGTTCATAAAACACATTATTCCTCATATCCTCAGTGTTGCGGCTCCTCTCTTCCCAGTCTGTCAGTAACGCTCTGTTTACTTCCTGTCTCTATGAAGCCCCTCCTAATGATGTGATTGTAAACAGGGTGATTTAAAGGGACAGTTCACCCAGAAATGAACATTAGCCCATGATTTCCTCTCCCTCAAGTCATCCGAGGTGTGTGTGACATTCTTCTTTCAGACGAATAAAATCAGAGTTATATTACTAAAGTCCAGGCTAATCCAAGCGTTAGAATTGGATTCATAGTTGCTCTGTTTTTGAAGTCCATGAAAAGTGCATCTGTGCGTCATATAACTGCTCCACGTGGCTCTGGGGTGTTAATAAAGGCCTTCTGAAGCCAATCGACGCGTTTGTGTGAGACAAAATATCCATATTGAAAACTTTATCAAGTCAACTTTCGGCCGACCGCCTTCTGTGGAAAAGTGTTGAATGTTGAAAGTGAAACTCGAGATGTGTTCATGACTTCATGACGAGCGGACCTGCTCCCGTTAGGCTTTCCATCCGCAGGGGAACTTCCAACACTTCCATCAATTGAACAGGGAAGGTGGAGGCCGAAGGTTTACTTGATAAAGTTTTAAATATGGATATTTTTCTTACACAAACGCGTCGATTGGCTTCAGAAGGCCTTTATTAACACCCCAGAGCCGCGTGGAGCAGTTATATGACGCACAGTGTGATGAAGACGAGCCCACCAGCTCTCCTTCGGGGAAAAACTTGAGTCCGTAAAGGGATGTAAAAATGATGGCGCACTCGCAAAAGCACTTCGTGCAAGGTGGAGTTTATTTACAGTGTCAGAGAGGTTCGTCCACAGTGAAGAACATGTACAAGTGTCCAAACAAATGCCAAAACAGACAGAAAAAAATAAAAAATAAATATGTTTGCAATCCAAACAGATATCCACAGTATACGACGGATTTGGGGTTTCCTGAGGCACCACAGTAGCACTCATCGACTTGGTAAAACAAGTCCTGTCTTTAGGTTTGGCCTGGGTTTATATAGACCAAACCCCGCCCCTTTTGGGCCACACCATTTCCAGGTACATATAACATTTAATGCCTACACAAGTACCTCATCTAGTTGCCATTAGTTATAAACAATCACTAAAAACCCATTCCCCATTTATAATTATAAAAATAAACACATAATCCGGACCCACTTTATATTAGGTGGCCTTAACTACTATGTACTAACATTTGAATTAATCATTTGATACAATGCACTTATTGTATACATACATGTTTTTACATTGTACTTACATTTTAAAAAATACCTGCATGTAATTACGTCTGTAATTAATTTCTGTAGTTACATTTGTAACTACACAGTTGACACTTACCATACACCTAACCCTACCCTTAAACTGACCCACACCACCACACCTGTCCCTAACCCTACCCTTAAACTGACCCACACCACCACACCTGTCCCTAACCCTACCCTTAAACTGACCCATACCACCACACCTGTCCCTAACCCTACCCTTAAACTGACCCATACCACCACACCTGTCCCTAACCCTACCCTTAAACTTACCCATATCACCACACCTGTCCCTAACCCTACCCTTAAACTGACCCATACCACCACACCTGTCCCTAACCCTACCCTTAAACTGACCCATACCACCACACCTGTCCCTAACCCTACCCTTAAACTTACCCATATCACCACACCTGTCCCTAACCCTACCCTTAAACTTACCCACACTACCACACCTGTCCCTAACCCTACCCTTAAACTGACCCATACCACCACACCTGTCCCTAACCCTACCCTTAAACTGACCCATACCACCACACCTGTCCCTAACCCTACCCTTAAACTGACCCATACCACCACACCTGTCCCTAACCCTACCCTTAAACTTACCCATATCACCACACCTGTCCCTAACCCTACCCTTAAACTGACCCACACCACCACACCTGTCCCTAACCCTACCCTTAAACTTACCCATATCACCACACCTGTCCCTAACCCTACCCTTAAACTGACCCACACCACCACACCTGTCCCTAACCCTACCCTTAAACTTACCCATATCACCACACCTGTCCCTAACCCTACCCTTAAACTGACCCATACCACCACACCTGTCCCTAACTCTACCCTTAAACTTACCCATACCACCACACCTGTCCCTAACCCTACCCTTAAACTTACTCATACCACCACACCAGTCCCTAACTCTACCCTTAAACTGACCCATACCACCACACCTGTCCCTAACCCTACCCTTAAACTTACCCATATCACCACAACTGTCCCTAACCCTACCCTTAAACTTACCCATACCACCACACCTGTCCCTAACCCTACCCTTAAACTGACCCATACCACCACACCTGTCCCTAACCCTACCCTTAAACTTACCCATATCACCACACCTGTCCCTAACCCTACCCTTAAACTTACCCATACCACCACACCTGTCCCTAACTCTACCCTTAAACTGACCCATACCACCACACCTGTCCCTAACCCTACCCTTAAACTGACCCATACCACCACACCTGTCCCTAACCCTACCCTTAAACTGACCCATATCACCACACCTGTCCCTAACTTTACCCTTAAACTTACCCATACCACCACACCTGTCCTTAACTCTACCCTTAAACTGACCCATACCACCACACCTGTCCCTAACCCTACCCTTAAACTTACCCACACCACCACACCTGTCCCTAACTCTACCCTTAAACTTACCCATCCCACCACACCTGTCCTTAACTCTACCCTTAAACTGACCCATACCACCACACCTGTCCCTAACCCTACCCTTAAACTTACCCATCCCACCACACCTGTCCCTAACTCTACCCTTAAACTTACCCATACCACCACACCTGTCCCTAACCCTACCCTTAAACTTACCCATACCACCACACCTGTCCCTAACTCTACCCTTAAACTTACCCATCCCACCACACCTGTCCCTAACTTTACCCTTAAACTTACCCATACCACCACACCTGTCCCTAACTCTACCCTTAAACTTACCCACACCACCACACCTGTCCCTAACCCTACCCTTAAACTTACCCACACCACCACACCTGTCCCTAACCCTACCCTTAAACTTACCCATACCACCACACCTGTCCTTAACCCTACCCTTAAACTTACCCATACTACCACACCTGTCCCTAACCCTACCCTTAAACTGACCCATATCACCACACCTGTCCCTAACCCTACCCTTAAACTTACCCATACCACCACACCTGTCCCTAACTCTACCCTTAAACTGACCCATACCACCACACCTGTCCCTAACCCTACCCTTAAACTTACCCATATCACCACACCTGTCCCTAACCCTACCCTTAAACTGACCCATATCACCACACCTGTCCCTAACCCTACCCTTAAACTTACCCATACAACCACACCTGTCCCTAACCCTACCCTTAAACTTACCCATCCCACCACACCTGTCCTTAACTCTACCCTTAAACTGACCCATACCACCACACCTGTCCCTAACCCTACCCTTAAACTGACCCATATCACCACACCTGTCCCTAACCCTACCCTTAAACTGACCCATACCACCACACCTGTCCCTAACCCTACCCTTAAACTTACCCATCCCATCCCACCACACCTGTCCCTAACCCTACCCTTAAACTAACCCACACCACCACACCTGTCCCTAACCCTACCCTTAAACTTACCCATACCCCCACACCTGTCCCTAACTCTACCCTTAAACTTACCCATACCACCACACCTGTCCATAACTTTACCCTTAAACTTACCCATATCACCACACCTGTCCCTAACCCTACCCTTAAACTGACCCATACCACCACACCTGTCCCTAACCCTACCCTAAAACTTACCCATACCACCACACCTGTCCCTAACCCTACCCTTAAACTTACCCATATCACCACACCTGTCCCTAACCCTACCCTTAAACTTACCCATACCACCACACCTGTCCCTAACTCTACCCTTAAACTGACCCATACCACCACACCTGTCCCTAACCCTACCCTTAAACTTACCCATATCACCACACCTGTCCCTAACCCTACCCTTAAACTTACCCATATCACCACACCTGTCCCTAACCCTACCCTTAAACTTACCCATATCACCACACCTGTCCCTAACCCTACCCTTAAACTTACCCATATCACCACACCTGTCCCTAACCCTATCCTTAAACTTACCCATATCACCACACCTGTCCCTAACCCTACCCTTAAACTTACCCATATCACCACACCTGTCCCTAACCCTACCCTTAAACTTACCCATATCACCACACCTGTCCCTAACCCTACCCTTAAACTGACCCATACCACCACACCTGTCCCTAACTCTACCCTTAAACTTACCCATATCACCACACCTGTCCCTAACCCTACCCTTAAACTTACCCATATCACCACACCTGTCCCTAACCCTACCCTTAAACTGACCCATACCACCACACCTGTCCCTAACCCTACCCTTAAACTTACCCATATCACCACACCTGTCCCTAACCCTACCCTTAAACTTACCCATATCACCACACCTGTCCCTAACCCTACCCTTAAACTTACCCATCCCACCACACCTGTCCCTAACTCTACCCTTAGACTTACCCATACCACCACACCTGTCCCTAACCCTACCCTTAAACTTACCCACACCACCACACCTGTCCCTAACCCTACCCTTAAACTGACCCATACCACCACACCTGTCCCTAACTCTACCCTTAGACTTACCCATACCACCACACCTGTCCCTAACTCTACCCTTAGACTTACCCATACCACCACACCTGTCCCTAACTCTACCCTTAAACTGACCCATAAATTGTCTATTTCCGCATGCAAAATATGCGGGGCTAGCATGATTTCATAATCCCCGCATTTTCGTTGCAAAAAAAGTCATATATATATTAGCAGAAAGTTGAAAATTTTTTGTTTACTTCACACAAGAGCCGCCATTTCCCCCTGTTGCCATGGGAACGCTTTGAAGTGACGTAATTAACCGACGCGAACGTCATCAAAAAGCTGCAAACCCCGCGGAGAAACCATAGATATCAGTGAAACCATGATGAAGCGCAAACTCCCATTGGCCAACAAAAATAACAGCAAAAGAGCAAAGCAGTTTCAGAACAGCATCATGAAGCTTCAGAGCGTTATGAATCAGTGAGTCGATTCAGTGGTTCGGAGCATTATGAATCAGTGAGTCGATTCAGCGGTTCAGAGCATTATGAATCAGTGAGTCGATTCAGTGGTTCGGAGCGTTATGAATCAGTGAGTCGATTCAGCGGTTCAGAGCGTTATGAATCAGTGAGTCGATTCAGCGTTTCGGAGCGTTATGAATCAGTGAATCGATTCAGCGGTTCAGAGCGTTATGAATCAGTGAGTTGATTCAGCGTTTCGGAGCGTTATGAATCAGTGAGTCGATTCAGCGGTTCAGAGCGTTATGAATCAGTGAGTCGATTCAGCGGTTTTAAGCGTTATGAATCAGTGAGTCGATTCAGCGGTTCAGAGCGTTATGAATCAGTGAGTCGATTCAGCGTTTCGGAGCATTATGAATCAGTGAGTCGATTCAGTGGTTCAGAGCGTTATGAATCAGTGAGTCGATTCAGCGGTTCAGAGTGTTATGAATCAGTGAGTCGATTCAGCGGTTCAGAGCGTTATGAATCAGTGAGTCGATTTAGCGGTTCAGAGCATTATGAATCAGTGAGTCGATTCAGCGGTTCAGAGTGTTATGAATCAGTGAGTCGATTCAGCGGTTCGCCAAAGTCACGTATTTCAGCAGTTTGACACGTGATCCGAATCATGAATTGACTCACTGATTCATTACGCTTCAAAGCTTCATGATGCTGTGTGATGCAGTGATGCGGTCCAAATTGAGCCATGTGTTTATTAAGATCTTCAATAAAACAAGATGAGAACTTAAATATTCAATAAAAAATATTAGCTTTTTTTCTCTTTCATCAAACCGCAGTTTTTGCAAGTTTTATCGCATAAAATTGCATAAATATCCCGCATTTTCCATCACATTCTTTAAGAAAACATGCCGCATAATCAAGGATTTTTGCCTGCAACAATCACAAAAAAAAGCCGCATTTTTCTAGAAGGACTGATTAGTGTAGGGGTCAGACGCACGGCATCTAGTTTTGCCTCAAATCGACCCGCGGCTCGCGTCCGCCTTTCGCCGAACTCCATCTTCTCCCTTTGCCCATCACATATCAGATCGGAAAGGCATTTATTTTCAATAAAAATGAAGAAAATATTAGAAAAGTGGAAATAAAGCATCTAACATGTGTTTAATAATACGTGTTTATCGATTAGGGGTAGGTAAACACACATGTGCTGAATGTTAGAGACGATAAAAGTGAGTGGGTCCAATATCATTGATCGTAAAAAGTGGGTGGGTCTTGTCCCCACACACACAATGGTTCCGACG
>CM042252.1:53994961-53997461 GCA_023566225.1 Romanogobio albipinnatus | reverse complement strand
CGCGGCTCCGCCCCACCGTCGTTTAGTTGTAAGGCCGCTAAAATCTCGCTCTGATGAACGGTAACGAGCTGCGGTTGAGGGTCGCTGCGCGGCAAAATGGATTTGATTATAATATTCTCTATCTGACTCCATTTATCATATTGTCGAATTTAGGATAGAATGCCAATTGGCTGTTTGGTCATTTATATTTAATAGTTAGTCACACATTTAATCGTTCCGTTTTAACCTTTTGTTGAAATGATATCGTTCCGTACTGGAGATGGTTAATAATTACAGAGTGATTCAGAAAGGATCAACATGTAACAGTTTTATTAACAGTCAGGTAAATGTATAATGCCAATTACATAATCAGTAATCAAGTAACTTGAGTTACGTAATCAGATTACTTTTTCAAGTAACCAGTAAAGTAACATTTCTTTTCAAATGTAAAACTAAATATCTTGAGTTACTTTTCAAAAAAATAACGCAAGTTACTTTTTCACAGTTATTTGACTGACAGCTCTTCTGAGAGAAACCGAGAGTAAGTGCAGAGGTGTGTGTGTGTGTGTGTGTGTGTGTGTGTGAACATGAGGGTTATTGTAGTTCTATCTCACTTGCACAAAGATTCTGTTCTCCTCAAAATGAATAAAATCAGTCAAATGCAAAATCAGAGTACTATGCAAACCTCCAATAATTAAATGTTAAACAAATATTTTTATGCATTTAATCTATCTTTATTGACCATTTAATCTTGCTCATGACCTTTGATGATTCAGTTAAACCATGAGCAAAAATTACTAGATTTTTAGTTTTTATTGGTAAAACCTTTTTTCTCCTGCGTCCTATTCTCCCATTATCCAGAATGGCAGCAGAGCTGCGCCCTCTACTGTTCATGTGTGAATCTGCATTTTTACCTCAGCCTGGGGCTTATTATTTCAATTTTGGCATGTTTCCTTTTGCACAAAAATAGAACTGTTTTGTTTAAAAAAAAAACAAGCCCAGCCCAGGTGAGAAAAAGTAACGCAAAAGTAACGGAACACATTATTTTTCTTAAAAAGTAACTAAGTAACTCAATTAGTTACTTTTTAAGGGAGTAACGCAATATCGTAATGCATTACTTTTCAAAGTAACTTTCCCCAACACTGTACATAATCAATTCAAAGATAATCCATACATAACATCAAATATTCCGAAATAGCCTAAAGAGTCAAAGATTTCCTGACTTTCTGAATATTATGGAACACAGAGCGTTTGCTGTATTACGGGCCAATCTTGTTAATAGTATTGCGCCCCGAACTTACTACTACATCGCTTTAAATAACTCAGACCGGACCGAAACCTCTTTCAAATGGAAATACATGATAACAAAGGGAATTTACATTGGAAGAAGAGACCTTATGGCTCCAAAAGCCACACCCTTCATAATATGCAAAATATCTCAAAGCTCTAAAAACTCTTATTAACTTCTTGTATACTCCTGTGGGGACGAGATTGTTGTACCAGTCGCACTGAGACTTTTCAAACGATATCAAACACGTATGATATTGTACCGTGAGAACCTACATCCAAATCACACAGATTGTGGGTGATCTCTCAGCATGAGGTAGAGTGGGGTGTGGGGGAAAAGGAGAAGGGAAATAGATGTAAATGAATGTTGATTCGCTCGTCTGTGAAAAACTGTCCTCTCAGTGAGTAATTGTTTTCCACCAGACAACTGGGCGTTATGCAAGTTTTCTCAGCCTTTCATAGTAATAAAATAATTTTGTTCCGTTAGAGAACAGACACTACAATTAAAAACTGAACGTGAGCCGAACGAGAGTCACGGCACAGACGCCGCAGAGTCAGAGCTCACTCATCACGAGAGCTGAGGTAAGAGCGGCTGTCATTCACAACACGTGTCCAGTCTGGAGTGTTATTCATTCTTTTTCTTTCTCTTTATTTGTTTAGCACAGTTTAATACAACATGTTGCCCAAAGTGCTTCACAATCACAGACTAAAAACAACAACAGAATAATAAAACAAAAGTCACACAATAGGACTCAGCACCCTGTCATAAAAGCCACAGTTAGACACAGGTCAACAAATGTGATTTTACCATGGCTTTGAACACAGGTAACGATTTAACAGATCTAATAGTGAGCGAGAGATCGTTCCACAATTTAGGACCAGCTCGAGAAAATGCTCTATCCCCCCTAGATTTGTATTTTGTCCTTGTTATCAGATCACATGTGGAAGCTCAACTCTCACAGGAACTCACTGAAGAGCTGAAGCACTCGCTCTGCTCTGCAGCGCTCCGTTATGAATGCCCGATCCGAGCGGCCGTGCTCATCCTGTGCGGGAGATCTCTCCGCTGTGGGCGGCTGATCACATGCGGAACAGCTCCTGTAGTCTCTAGCCTCTGGACAAACATCCTCCGATGCACAAAATACGATATTTGAGTCATCGGAGGATTTTTTCCAGAAATAAAACATAATTCTCTCGTCTCAGGGGGACATGAGGGGGGAAAGTAGCGCAATTCAAA
>CM042252.1:53969961-53987461 GCA_023566225.1 Romanogobio albipinnatus | reverse complement strand
CAGTGTGTGTGTGTGATGGGTAGGTTTAGGGGCAGGGGCTGTGTGTGTGTGTGTGTGTGTGTGTGTGTGTGTGTGTGTGTGTGATGGGTAGGTTTAGGGGCAGGGGCAGTGTGTGTGTGTGTGTGTGTGATGGGTAGGTTTAGGGGCAGTGTGTGTGTGTGTGTGTGTGTGTGTGTGTGTGTGATGGGTAGGTTTAGGGGCAGGGAAAGTGTGTGTGTGTGTGTGACGGGTAGGTTTAGGGGCAGGGGCAGTGTGTGTGTGTGTGTGTGTGTGTGTGTGTGTGTGATGGGTAGGTTTAGGGGCAGGGGCAGTGTGTGCGTGTGTGTGTGATGGGTAGGTTTAGGGGCAGTGTGTGTGTGTGTGTGTGTGATGGGTAGGTTTAGGGGCAGTGTGTGTGTGTGTGTGTGTGTGTGATGGGTAGGTTTAGGGGCAGGGGCAGTGTGTGTGTGTGTGTGACGGGTAGGTTTAGGGGCAGGGGCAGTGTGTGTGTGTGTGTGATGGGTAGGTTTAGGGAAAGGGGCAGTGTGTGTGTGTGTGTGATGGGTAGGTTTAGGGGCAGTGTGTGTGTGTGTGTGTGTGTGTGTGTGTGATGGGTAGGTTTAGGGGCAGTGTGTGTGTGTGATGGGTAGGTTTAGGGGCAGGGGCTGTGTGTGTGTGTGTGTGTGTGTGATGGGTAGGTTTAGGGAAAGGGGCTGTGTGTGTGTGTGTGTGTGTGTGATGGGTAGGTTTAGGGGCAGGGGCTGTGTGTGTGTGTGTGTGTGTGATGGGCAGGTTTAGGGAAAGGGGCAGTGTGTGTGTGTGTGTGATGGGTAGGTTTAGGGGCAGTGTGTGTGTGTGTGTGTGTGTGTGTGTGTGTGTGATGGGTAGGTTTAGGGGCAGTGTGTGTGTGTGATGGGTAGGTTTAGGGGCAGGGGCTGTGTGTGTGTGTGTGTGTGTGTGTGTGATGGGTAGGTTTAGGGGCAGTGTGTGTGTGTGTGTGTGTGTGTGTGTGTGTGATGGGTAGGTTTAGGGGCAGGGAAAGTGTGTGTGTGTGTGTGACGGGTAGGTTTAGGGGCAGGGGCAGTGTGTGTGTGTGTGTGTGTGATGGGTAGGTTTAGGGGCAGGGGCAGTGTGTGTGTGTGTGTGTGTGTGTGTGTGATGGGTAGGTTTAGGGGCAGGGGCTGTGTGTGTGTGTGTGTGTTTATGTGTGTGTGTGATGGGTAGGTTTAGGGGCAGTGTGTGTGTGTGATGGGTAGGTTTAGGGGCAGTGTGTGTGTGTGATGGGTAGGTTTAGGGGCAGGGGCAGTGGCAGTGTGTGTGTGTGATGGGTAGGTTTAGGGGCAGGGGCAGTGTGTGTGTGTGTGTGTGTGTGATGGGTAGGTTTAGGGGCAGGGGCTGTGTGTGTGTGTGTGTGTTTATGTGTGTGTGTGATGGGTAGGTTTAGGGGCAGGGGCAGTGTGTGTGTGTGTGTGTGATGGGTAGGTTTAGGGGCAGGGGCAGTGTGTGTGTGTGTGTGTGTGTGTGATCGGTAGGTTTAGGGGCAGGGGCTGTGTGTGTGTGTGTGTGATGGGTAGGTTTAGGGGCAGTGTGTGTGTGTGTGTGTGTGTGTGTGTGATGGGTAGGTTTAGGGGCAGTGTGTGTGTGTGTGTGTGTGTGTGTGTGTGTGATGGGTAGGTTTAGGGACAGGGGCAGTGTGTGTGTGTGTGTGATGGGTAGGTTTAGGGGCAGGGGCAGTGTGTGTGTGTGTGTGTGGGTGTGTGTGTGATGGGTAGGTTTAGGGACAGGGGCAGTGTGTGTGTGTGTGTGTGTGTGATGGGTAGGTTTGGGGGCAGGGGCAGTGTGTGTGTGTGTGTGTTGGGTAGGTTTAGGGGCAGGGGCAGTGTGTGTGTGTGTGTGTGTGTGTGATGGGTAGGTTTAGGGGCAGGGAAAGTGTGTGTGTGTGTGTGTGTGTGTGATGGGTAGGTTTAGGGGCAGGGAAAGTGTGTGTGTGTGTGTGTGTGTGTGATGGGTAGGTTTAGGGGCAGTGTGTGTGTGTGTGTGTGTGTGATGGGTAGGTTTAGGGGCAGGGGCAGTGTAGGGGGATAGAAAATACAGTTTGTACGGTAAAAAAACATTACGCCTATGGAGAGTCCCCACATTTCACAAAACCCCTGAGTGAGTGTGTGAGAAATTGAGTGTGTGTGTGTGAGAGTGTGTGAGAGCGTAAGTGTGTGAGAGTGAGAGAGTGAGTGAGAAAGTGCGTGTGAGTGAGTGTGTGTGTGTGAGAGATAGTGAGTGTGTGTGCGTGAGAGATAGTGAGTGTGTGTGCGTGAGAAAGTGAGTGTGTGTGTGTGTGAGAGAAAGTGTGTGTGTGTGTGAGTGAGTGAGTGTGTGTGTGTGTGTAAGAGAAAGTGAGTGTGTGTGTGAGAGTGAATGAGTGAGAGAGTGAATGTGTGTGTGTGTCAGAAAGTGAGTATGTGTGAGTGTGTGTATGTGTGTGTGAGAGTGAGTGAGTGAGTGAGTGTTTGTGTGTGTGTGGGTGAGAGTGTGTGTGAGAGAAAGTGAGTGTGTGTGAGAGTGAGTGTGTGTGTGTGTGTGGGTGAGAGTGTGTGTGAGAATGAGTGAGAAAGTGAGTGTGTGTGAGAAAGTGAGTGTGTGTGTGTGAGAGTGAGTGTGTGTGTGTGTGTGAGAGAGTGAGAGAGTGAGTGAGTGTGTGTGTGTGTGTGTGTGTGAGAGAGTGAGTGTGTGAGAAAGTGAGTGTGTGTGTGAGTGTTTGTTAGTGTGTGTGTGAGTGTTTGTTAGTGTGTGTGTGTATGAGTGTCACAAATAAATAAAACCCAGAAAACATAAATCAAAAGGAAATCGTGTCCTGATGTGTGTCTAATGTTGAAGTTATTTACATTTCTGCATTTGGCAGACGCTTGCACTGCATTCAAGGCACACGTTTATATTCTGTCAGTTCTTGCTTTCCTTGGGAATGGAACCCATGACCTCAGCAGTGCTAGCGCCACACTCTACTGCTTGAGCTACAGGACAGCAGTTATGAATGATATCTGATCTGAATGTGACGACACGTTTGTGCTCTCATAAAACAAACAACAACAACAACAACAACAACAACAACAACTGTGATGAGACAGGAAGCAGTTCAGCGGTTTATTACATCTCACATCATCATCACACCTCAGCGCTGGACTGTGTGTGTTCAGTCTGAGCGGTCACATGACTGTGTGTGTGTGTGTGTGTGTTCAGTCTGAGCGGTCACATGACTGTGTTCGGTCTGAGCGGTCACATGACTGTGTGTGTGTGTGTTCAGTCTGAGCGGTCACATGACTGTGTGTGTGTGTGTTCAGTCCGAGCGGTCACATGACTGTGTGTGTGTGTGTGTGTGTTCGGTCCGAGCGGTCACATGACTGTGTGTGTGTGTGTGTGTGTTCGGTCCGAGCGGTCACATGACTGTGTGTGTGTGTGTGTGTGTGTTCGGTCCGAGCGGTCACATGACTGTGTGTGTGTGTGTGTGTGTGTTCGGTCCGAGCGGTCACATGACTGTGTGTGTGTGTGTTCAGTCCGAGCGGTCACATGACTGTGTGTGTGTGTTCAGTCTGAACGGTCACATGACTGTGTGTGTGTGTGTTCAGTCCGAGCGGTCACATGACTGTGTGTTCAGTCTGAACGGTCACATGACTGTGTGTGTGTGTGTTCAGTCCGAGCGGTCACATGACTGTGTGTTCAGTCCGAACGGTCACATGACTGTGTGTGTGTGTGTTCAGTCCGAGCGGTCACATGACTGTGTGTTCAGTCCGAGCGGTCACATGACTGTGTGTGTGTGTGTTCAGTCCGAGCGGTCACATGACTGTGTGTTCAGTCCGAGCGGTCACATGACTGTGTGTTCAGTCTGAGCGGTCACATGACTGTGTGTTCAGTCTGAGCGGTCACATGACTGTGTGTGTGTGTGTTCAGTCCGAGCGGTCACATGACTGTGTGTTCGGTCCGAGCGGTCACATGACTGTGTGTTCGGTTCGAGCGGTCACATGACTGTGTGTTCAGTCTGAGCGGTCACATGACTGTGTGTGTGTGTGTTCAGTCTGAGCGGTCACATGACTGTGTGTGTGTGTGTTCAGTCCGAGCGGTCACATGACTGTGTGTGTGTGTGTTCAGTCCGAGCGGTCACATGACTGTGTTCGGTCCGAGCGGTCACATGACTGTGTGTGTGTTCGGTCCGAGCGGTCACATGACTGTGTGTTCGGTCCGAGCGGTCACATGACTGTGTGTTCGGTCCGAGCGGTCACATGACTGTGTGTGTGTGTGTTCAGTCCGAGCGGTCACATGACTGTGTGTGTGTGTGTTCAGTCCGAGCGGTCACATGACTGTGTTCGGTCCGAGCGGTCACATGACTGTGTGTGTGTTCGGTCCGAGCGGTCACATGACTGTGTGTTCGGTCCGAGCGGTCACATGACTGTGTGTTCGGTCCGAGCGGTCACATGACTGTGTGTGTGTTCGGTCCGAGCGGTCACATGACTGTGTGTGTGTTCGGTCCGAGCGGTCACATGACTGTGTGTTCGGTCCGAGCGGTCACATGACTGTGTGTTCAGTCTGAGCGGTCACATGACTGTGTGTGTGTGTTCAGTCCGAGCGGTCACATGACTGTGTTCGGTCCGAGCGGTCACATGACTGTGTGTGTGTGTTCGGTCCGAGCGGTCACATGACTGTGTGTTCGGTCCGAGCGGTCACATGACTGTGTGTTCGGTCCGAGCGGTCACATGACTGTGTGTGTGTGTTCAGTCCGAGCGGTCACATGACTGTGTGTTCGGTCCGAGCGGTCACATGACTGTGTGTGTGTGTTCGGTCCGAGCGGTCACATGACTGTGTTCGGTCCGAGCGGTCACATGACTGTGTGTGTCACATGACTCTGCACGGCTGTGCTCCGGCTGCTGTGGGGGGGGTGTGTCTGCTGGCTGTGCTGAAGCCGAGGCTCTGGAAGGC
This sequence comes from Romanogobio albipinnatus, assembly GCA_023566225.1. Lineage (NCBI taxonomy): Eukaryota > Metazoa > Chordata > Actinopteri > Cypriniformes > Gobionidae > Romanogobio > Romanogobio albipinnatus. Next base: position 53,982,520 of record CM042252.1, on the reverse strand, counting down.
GTGGAGCAGACTGAAGCTGTCGTCTCGCCCAGCGCCGTCGGGCCGAACCATCTTGGCCAGTCCTGGGGGGAGAGACACTTTCCTGCCCACGGCACGCAGCCGCTCCGCGTCCTTGGCATTCTGGGCGGAACAGAAGAGAACACACACATGAGCTGGAGGACAAGGATAAACAAACACCACAGTAGGGCTGTGATTGAATGGCCTCTCGTCCTGAGGATCCGGCTCCTAAAGCCCAGATTGAGCTCAGTCTGACTGTGTGCAGAGACTAGAGCTGTGGGGTTAGTTTGATCCTGAACACACTCGCCGTCTGCGGGACTCACACACACATTTATTATGCGCTGTATAGTCGGGGGGTGGACGTGTTACGCTCACACACGAGCACCGACAACCACAGATGAACATGACGGCACATGCTAGTCGATACCACAACAGCTAGCGCTACATAAATGATCCACTCAGCGTTAGTGTGGAGCTCTTCCTGAGTCTCTCGCCTGTGTGTGTGTGTGTGTGTGTGTGTGTGTGTGTGTGTGTGTGTGTGTGTGCCCGTAGGCAGACTGCCAAAGGTCCAGAATTTAAGTTTTTGTAATAAACTCGCCTGTTTAAAACCAGAGCATTCTCAGTAGTAACCGAGTTATGGTCTGGCAAAGCTTCATAGACAAATCATTCCAAAGGGGCGTCGCTCAAATGCCTCTGGGCGCAATTGGATAGACCTGAAACCAATCAGAGCGATGAGGGAGATGATGTATGCAGAGCGGCGGAGAAACATCTGATGAGACTCAGTATGTGTTCTCGTCTGTGCTCGTGTTCTCTAATAGGAAATGTCCCCGGTTTCCATTTCAGAAATCTGGTCACCTTACCTGCTAGTAAAACATGTTATACTACGGGGCCGTTGAATGCTTGAATCTGATTGGCTGATGAACGTTCTGAGGTGTGCAATTATTTTCTGGGAGATGCACAGCGAACGTAGTTCCAGGCAGATCTTGACCGCATTACAGTTCCATATCACTGCGCATAGTTAACTGTAATAACAGAGATTACAGGACTAAACAACAACAACATGACAGACGATTCTCCTAAAGTAAATCTTAATATTTACGGTGAATATAAAACGTTCAGCAGCTGGGCGGCAGCAGTATTAGACAGTCCAGAGGAAACCAACAGACGGAAGCGGACATCAGAGGCAAGCTTCTCTGTCTCATTACTGAAATCACACACGCTCGCACACACACTACAGTTTGCACTAAAGGTGTCAGCGCCGCCCATTGATCAGTTAGCCTATATAGTGGAGCAACTTAAAGGCTACACGAGACATTTATTCACTAGTGAGGTAATAACAGCTGTAGAGACGCACAGAGGCAGCCTAATTCACACAAGCACTCGCTCTCTCTCTCTCTCTCTCTCTCTCTCTCTCTCTAATAACTTTATTAATAACTGCAGTAGAATGCTATCAGCGGCTCAAGCCTTCGTTAGCAGCTTTAAAATGACGTATCGGAACTAGCGAAAGAGCCGTTGGATGAGACGCGGAAGAAATAGTCCTACTCACAATAGCGATTTAAGTACAAAAACCGGACGAATCCCTTTAAATATATCTTCGGATCGATGTCTTGAGGTGTGGTAACCGTAGTATAAGCGGAATAATTGACTCCGGGGCGTTCAATTATTAGAATAATAATGCACACTCTGCTTCGCGTCGTGACCGCATCACCACCTCAGGTGTGCATTATTATTCTAATAATTGAACGCCCCGGAGTCAATTATTCCTTACTTATTAAACAATGTGCTTTTTTGTTTTTTCAAACGCGACTCAAACGTCTTTCAGACGGAGCAGCGTTTCCTCCTGATCACAGAGCCGCTCTTCACACACACACACACACACACACACACACACACACACACACACACACACACACACACACACACACACACACACACACACACACACACACACACTGGGCATATCTTTAATTCGTTAAAATCACAGCCTTTGCATTCTCATAATAGCCAAATCACGATTGCGGTTTGATTTCGATGAATCGTGCAGTCCTACTGTTGACGCAGTAAATACAGTGCAGCGCTTCAGAGTGACATCAGAGCTACGCTAGCACACCATTGGCCTTTATCACACTTCCTATTTCCAGTATGTTCCAGTCCCATCAAAACTATGGTCTGAATCTGTTGCTGCAGCGATCCGGTGCTCTAATACTAAATAATGACAACCTTACCTCATATTTGACCGTTTCCTGACACTTAAAGAATAGAGGAAAGCATGGGCGAGGCTGATATGGCGGGAAGAAGGTCCTTCTTTTAAAATAATACGCGTTGTGTGTTGTAACGTTAGGCCTATGCATTTCCAAACCGAGGATCAGTGTTCATTATGACAGCAAATTTTGATTTAGTTTTAGTCTCCTAAAATCTAATGAGTTTAGTTCAATTGTAACACATTAAGTATTTAAGCATCACATGACCGACTGACACTTGAACTGACATTTTGACATCATTTTGTTTTTGACATTAAAAATACACGAAAGAGCTCAATTCACTTTAAAAACATCTGTATAGTTTTTATAACTGTGTATTTCTGTTTTAGCTAGCAGGCCATATCAGGTTAAGCTGAAGCTTCAAATAAGTTTATTTATTAATTTCAAGTAATGAAGATTTTTTAATGGTTTTAGTGAACTATTATAACCCTGATACTTTATTGAATATGTGTCAAATACTGGTCTTTCCTCCTGACTATGAATTAAATGGGAATGAAATTAAATATAGTTTATTGTGTAAGCAAAAACGAATATATAATGCGTGACTTTTAATGATAAACCAGCTGGAAATACAGCGGGACTCTTATTTTGAAATGCCTTACTATTGCAGTTGCAGGAGCTCATTCTAGTTCAGATGAGGAGATCAAATATGCGTCATTACAACCGTCTCAAACACATTCCCATATAAACATGGTAAAGTCATTATTCATCAGCATTAGTTCATAAACACTGGCCTGGCATGAGTGTGTGTGAGTGATTGAGCCGCTCTGGAGCTGGATTGGGGGTGTGTGAGCCGCTCTGGAGCTGGATTGGGGGTGTGTGAGCCGCTCTGGAGCTGGATTGGGGGTGTGTGAGCCGCTCTGGAGCTGGATTGGGGGTGTGTGAGCCGCTCTGGAGCTGGATTGGGGGTGTGTGAGCCTGTAGGCCGTGTGTTCTCCAGCGGTTACATCAGATCAAATGAGCTCATCTGTGACACAGGACATCAGTTCTGACCCCATCTCTGCCCTAATCGCCCCTCACTAACATTCTCCTCTCGCTTTTATTTGTTGACCAAAATGACTTTCCTCATAGTGTTTGTCCTCCAACACTAGTTTTGATTTAGTCGTCTCGTTCTCGTACGTGGAAAAAGGCCGTTGACGAAAATTATTCGTCAGGGAAATGAACACTGGCGAGGATGTCTCATATCGTCAGCCTGCTGAAATGTGCATTTTGAATAATAAATAGATGTCTAAAAGGTTTATTTCCCTCCATTCTGCTCCTGATGGGGTTTTGGTTTCCTTGCCACTGTTGCCTCTGGCTTGGCGTGCTCAGTTGGGGACACTATATTTTTCAACTAAACATCGAAATAAATCTAATTAATAAACTAATTTAACCATGTAAACTAAATTACTGATCTAATTATTGATCTAAAGCCCACACTGTCACCGTATGGAAATTGAAATGAACTGATGACATCAAATGGCTATACAGCTGAATAAAATTAGGCTGCATTATTTTGCTGTTTAACACTGTAAAGCTGCTTTGAAACAATCTGCATTGTTAAAAGCGCTATATAAATAAAGTTGACTTGACTTGACTTGTAGGGTTGTGGTAGAATGAGATTTTCACGATATGAAAACATCAGTTTCACAGCATCACGGTAACAATTATTTAATAAATAAACTGGATTAATAAATTAATAGCTCCTCCATGAACTGCCACCTTAACGTGGTGGAGGGGTTTGAGTACCCGAATGACCCTAGGAGCTATGTTGTCCGGGGCTATATGCCCCTGGTAGGGTCTCCCAAGGCAAACAGGTCCTAGGTGACGGGTCAGACTAAGAGCAGTTCAAAAACCCTTATGATGACAAATAAAACGAGGACCGTGACGTCGCCCGGTACGGCGCAGCCGGGGCCCCACCCTGGAGCCAGGCCTGGGGTTGGGGCTCGTATGCGAGCGCCTGGTGGCCGGGCCTTCCCCCACGGGGTCCGGCCGGGCTCAGCCCAAAGGAGCGACGTGGGGACACCTTCCTGTGGGCCCACCACTCGCAGGAGGGACCGTAAGGGGCCGGTGCAAAGAAAATCGGGCAGCAGTCGAAGGCGGGGGCCTAGACGACCCGATCCCTGGACACAGAATCTGGCTCTTGGGACATGGAATGTCACCTCGCTGGCGGGGAAAGAGCCTGAGATTGTGCGTGAGGTTGAGAGGTTCCGACTAGAGATAGTCGGAATCACCTCCACGCATGGCTTGGGCTCTGGAACCACACTCCTCGAGAGGGGATGGACTCTTCACCACTCTGGAGTTGCCCATGGTGAGAGGCGGCGGGCTGGTGTGGGTTTGCTTATAGCCCCCCAGCTCTGCCGCCATGTGTTGGAGTTTACCCCGGTGAACGAGAGGGTCGTTTCCCTGCGGCTTCGGCTCGGGGATAGGTCTCTCACTGTTGTGTGTGCCTACGGGCCAAACAGCAGTGCAGAGTACCCGACCTTCTTGGTGTCCCTGGGAGGGGTGCTGGAGAGTGCTCCGACTGGGGACTCCGTCGTTCTACTGGGGGACTTCAACGCCCACGTGGGCAATGACAGTGAAACCTGGAGGGGCGTGATTGGGAGGAACGGCCCCCCTGATCTGAACCCGAGTGGTGTTCAGTTATTGGACTTCTGTGCTAGTTACAGTTTGTCCATAACGAACACCATGTTCAAGCATAAGGGTGTCCATCAGTGCACATGGCACCAGGACACCCTAGGTCGTAGGTCAATGATCGACTTTGTGGTCGTTTCATCTGACCTGCGGCCGTATGTCTTGGACACTCGGGTGAAGAGAGGGGCGGAGCTGTCAACTGATCACCACCTGGTGGTGAGTTGGATCCGATGGCGGGGGAGGAAGCTGGATAGACTCGGTAGACCCAAACGTACTGTGAGGGTCTGCTGGGAACGTTTGGCCGAGTCTCCTGTCAGAGAGATCTTCAACTCCTGCCTCCGGCAGAGCTTCGACCAGATCCCGAGGGAGGCTGGAGATATTGAGTCCGAGTGGACCATGTTCTCCACCTCCATTGTCAAAGCGGCTGCTCGGAGCTGTGGACGCAAGGTCTCCGGTGCCTGTCGAGGCGGCAATCCCCGAACCCGGTGGTGGACACCGGAAGTAAGGGATGCCGTCAAGCTGAAGAAGGAGTCCTATCGGGCCTGGCTGGCTTGTGGGACTCCTGAGGCAGCTGACAGGTACCGGCAGGCTAAACGGACTGCAGCCCGGGTGGTTGTGGAGGCAAAAACTCGGGCCTGGGAGGAGTTCGGTGAGGCCATGGAAAAGGACTATCGGCTGGCCTCGAAGAGATTCTGGCAAACCGTCCGGCGCCTCAGGAGGGGGAAGCAGTGCCCTACCAACGCTGTTTACAGTGGCGATGGGCGGCTGTTGACCTCAACTGGGGATGTTGTCGGACGGTGGAAGGAATACTTCGAGGATCTCCTCAATCCCGCCGTCACGTCTTCCATTGGGGAAGCAGAGGCTGGGGGCTCAGAGGAGGACTCGTCCATCACCCAAGCTGAAGTCACCGAGGTGGTCAAGAAACTCCTCGGTGGCAAGGCACCGGGGGTGGATGAGATCCGCCCTGAGTACCTCAAGTCTCTGGATGTTGTGGGGCTGTCTTGGCTGACACGCCTCTGCAGCATCGCGTGGCGGTCGGGGACAGTGCCTCTGGTATGGCAGACCGGGGTGGTGGTCCCTCTTTTTAAGAAGGGGGACCGGAGGGTGTGTTCCAACTATAGGGGGATCACACTTCTCAGCCTCCCCGGGAAAGTCTATGCCAGGGTACTGGAGAGGAGAATTCGGCCGATAGTGGAACCTCGGATTCAGGAGGAACAGTGTGGTTTTCGTCCTGGTCGTGGAACACTGGACCAGCTCTATACCCTCTACAGGGTGCTGGAGGGTTCATGGGAGTTTGCCCAACCAGTCCACATTTGTTTTGTGGATTTGGAGAAGGCATTCGACTGTGTCCCTCGTGGCGTCCTGTGGAGGGTGCTGGGGGAATATGGGGTCCGGGGTCCTTTGCTGAGGGCTGTCCGGTCCCTGTATGACCGAAGCAGGAGTTTGGTCCGCATTGCCGGCAGTAAGTCAGACTTGTTCCCGGTGCATGTTGGACTCCGGCAGGGCTGCCCTTTGTCGCCGGTTCTGTTCATAATTTTTATGGACAGAATTTCTAGGCGCAGCCAAGGGCCGGAGGGTGTCAGGTTTGGGGACCACACGGTTTCGTCTCTGCTCTTTGCGGATGACGTTGTCGTGTTGGCCCCTTCTAACCAGGACCTTCAGCATGCACTGGGACGGTTTGCAGCCGAGTGTGAAGCGGCTGGGATGGGGATCAGCACCTCCAAATCCGAGGCCATGGTCCTCAGTCGGAAAAGGGTGGCTTGCCCACTTCAGGTTGGTGGAGAGTTCCTGCCCCAAGTGGAGGAGTTCAAGTATCTAGGGGTCTTGTTCACGAGTGAGGGGAGGATGGAACGGGAGATTGACAGACGGATCGGTGCAGCTTCTGCAGTAATGCGGTCGATGTACCGGTCTGTCGTGGTGAAGAAAGAGCTAAGCCGTAAGGCGAAGCTCTCGATTTACCGGTCAATCTACGTTCCTACTCTCACCTATGGTCATGAGCTTTGGGTCATGACCGAAAGGACAAGATCCCGGATACAGGCGGCCGAAATGAGCTTTCTCCGCAGGGTGGCTGGGCGCTCCCTTAGAGATAGGGTGAGAAGCTCAGTCACTCGGGAGGAACTCGGAGTAGAGCCGCTGCTCCTCCACATCGAGAGGGGACAGCTGAGGTGGCTCGGGCATCTGTTCCGGATGCCTCCTGAACGCCTTCCCGGGAAGGTGTTTCGGGCATGTCCAACCGGGAGGAGGCCCCGGGGAAGACCGAGGACACGCTGGAGGGACTATGTCTCCCGGCTGGCCTTGGAACGCCTCGGTGTCCCCCCGGAAGAGCTAGAGGAAGTGTCTAGGGAGAGGGAAGTCTGGGCATCTCTGCTTAGACTGCTGCCCCCGCGACCCGGCCCCGGATAAGCGGAAGAAGATGGATGGATGGATGGATGGATTATTAAATTATGGTTATTATTATCACCAGTTAAATAGACATTAAATGAATGGAAACTTTTTTTGGTTGAACAAATGCTTTATTATAACCAACTTGAAACCATTTGTTTTGTTTATTTAAATTTCAATAAAACATGTCTAATCAACCAAATTCAATAAGTGGTTATGAATTATATGAACAACTTATTTTTATCATTAACTTTGATTTTTTTCTTTTTATGATTTTTATACAAATATATGACCAAAACGGTGGTGATTAAATAAATTGTAACAAACTTTTATCCTTTTATTTTTTGGCAAAGTGCTGCAAAACAGAGATTTTCAAAAACGTTTATTTTGATGTGTTTTAGTGAAGAGCTGCTTCTGTAAAAACCTGTTTCAGAGTGTATTTAAAATGTTCATGTGTTCATGTCCAAATATGGTTTGTGAGACGTTAAAACAGCACGAGCATCGCGTCCTTGAGTATGTAGCTGCTCATCACAGACACAGAACAAGCAGATCATGTATTTATATAGCAGTGTTTTGCTTTAATATTCACAGACCATGTCACGATTTGATTTATTGTACAGCTCTACCGTCGATGTATTCATTCATCCACCAGTTAGCTTGTTTTACGTGATATCTGCGTTATACTGCAAGCACCTCTAAAACACAATGAGTGAGCGAGCTGACTGTGACCTCCATTGGCCAGCAGAGCGGGCGAGACATCTAGCCTTTATTATGGATATCTATGGTTCTCCTGCCCTTCAATTCAATGCAGTCGTTTCCGGATCGCTTTTCCCCCACTTTTGTATTATTTATTTATTTTACTCACTAACGGATGTGGTTTAAAATGTAGCGAAGTACAATACTTAAAACAAAACATACTTAAGTAAAATTACAGATTTTTAAAACTACTTCAAAAAGTAGAAGTACACAGAAAAACTACTCAATTACAGTAACGCGAGTAAATGTAATTTGTTACTTTCCACCTCTGAAAGTAGTTAAAATAAATGTTGTAATATGAAACATGACGCCGCCCACTAGGGGGAGGAGCCAGCTAGAAGACTTTAACCCTCTGGTGCTCTTCGTTTAGGGGTTGCATTGGTAATCTTCTAACCCCTAAAAATAAACTTCTTCCACCCCAGTAAAACCAATTATTTTTCTTCAATAATATTTATTCTTTTTAATTTTGTATTTTCAGATGATTTGACGGTATTTTTTAATATTTATGCAATAATTATGGTCTATTTTTGCCATTAAAAATTATACAATTTTATTTCAGGTTAAAATAGAGACTAGGCCTTCAACATAATTTTTGTTGAAGGCAGATTAGCGCCCTCTTTTGGAATTATTTAAGAAATATATTCATATCATTCTGATGAAGCTGTGATTTAAAAAAAATAATTTGATAAATTAAATTAATACATTTTAAAAACGTGGTTGATAGTTTCAGCTTTTCAAACACTCAAAAAAAAAAAATGGCACCAAAAATGGTTCTTGGCTCGTGATCATAGGGGAACCTTTTTTTAGTGCTATATAGCACCAATTTTGGTGCTTCAGTGGTTCTTCAGCGGTTTGTAACGGTGGGGCCGCCATTACCTCAATTAAATTACTTAATTTCAAAAGTTCGAGCGCCAGACAGTTTTCTAAAACTGCCAAAATTTACATAACTAACCCAAGATAGCAATAAAAAAAAACCCATTTACATAAAGACACAGAAAGTTTCACTTCATTTTCACACGGAGGAATTTTTATTCCTTTCAACAACTTCAAACAATTATGGTTTCAGATAAGACACATAAATCAAAAAAAAAAAAAAAAACACATCAAGGTGACAAGTCAGTCCGTGTTGATCACATTATTCGACAACAGTAGAGCTGAAATCTTGCAATCCCCGCTGACACTGGTCACAAACCCCTGAAAGTTTGCGTTGGCAGATTCGTTCCTCCACCTTCTCGCCACACAATTTGGCGTGAATGGAGAGTTTAGAGGGACCTCATCAGGTTCCAGGATGGAAGGAACAGCCTTTGAACTCGTCTCGTTTCCAGCCGATCATAGAAGTGCGTCGCATCAGAAGTCACAGACTCCGCGTCGTACCAGACAGCGTGAGATGAACAAGCGGACGTTTTTTCCATGGTAACCAATTACTTCTCTCAATCAAATTAACTCCTCGCTTATACTGACCAACAACAACACTGACGGGTTCTCCCAACTCACAGGTGAAATAGACCTCGCTCTTATATACTCATTTTCGCTAATTAATTTACTCCACCCTTTTCATTTTAAAGTGACAGTGAAAGTAAATTCCTATTTGCTGCTGAAGAACCGCTGAAGAACCGATGAACCGCTGAAGAACCTCTGAAGAACCGCTGAAGAACCTCTGAAGAACCTCTGAAGAACCTCTGAAGAACCTCTGAAGAACCACTGAAGAACCTCTGAAGAACCTCTGAAGAACCACTGAAGAACCTCTGAAGAACCACTGAAGAACCTCTGAAGAACCACTGAAGAACCACTGAAGAACTACTGAAGAACCACTGAAGAACCACTGAAGAACCTCTGAAGAACCTCTGAAGAACCTCTGAAGAACTACTGAAGAACCGCTGAAGAACCTCTGAAGAACCGCTGAAGAACCGCTGAAGAACCGCTGAAGAACCGCTGAAGAACCACTGAAGCACCTCTGAAGCACCTCTGAAGAACCACTGAAGAACCACTGAAGAACCTCTGAAGAACCTCTGAAGAACTACTGAAGAACCACTGAAGAACCTCTGAAGAACCACTGAAGAACCTCTGAAGAACCTCTGAAGAACCACTGAAGAACCACTGAAGAACCTCTGAAGAACCGCTGAAGAACCGCTGAAGAACCGCTGAAGCACCACTGAAGCACCACTGAAGAACCACTGAAGAACCACTGAAGAACCTCTGAAGAACCGCTGAAGCACCACTGTAGAACCTCTGAAGAACCGCTGAAGAACCGCTGAAGAACCGCTGAAGAACCTCTGAAGAACCTCTGAAGAACCACTGAAGAACCTCTGAAGAACCTCTGAAGAACCACTGAAGAACCTCTGAAGAACCACTGAAGAACCGCTGAAGAACCACTGAAGAACCGCTGAAGAACCACTGAAGAACCACTGAAGAACCGCTGAAGCACCACCGCTGAAGAACCACTGAAGAACCACTGAAGAACCGCTGAAGCACCACTGAAGAACCACTGAAGAACCTCTGAAGAACCTCTGACGAACCACTGAAGAACGTCTGAAGAACCACTGAAGAACCGCTGAAGAACCTCTGAAGAACCTCTGAAGAACCTCTGAAGAACTACTGAAGAACCACTGAAGAACCACTGAAGAACCTCTGAAGAACCTCTGAAGAACCACTGAAGAACCACTGAAGAACCTCTGAAGAACCGCTGAAGAACCGCTGAAGAACCGCTGAAGCACCACTGAAGCACCTCTGAAGAACCACTGAAGAACCTCTGAAGAACCTCTGAAGAACCGCTGAAGCACCACTGTAGAACTTCTGAAGAACCTCTGAAGAACCGCTGAAGAACCTCTGAAGAACCTCTGAAGAACCTCTGAATAACCTCTGAAGAACCACTGAAGAACCTCTGAAGAACCTCTGAAGAACCTCTGAAGAACCTCTGAAGAACCGCTGAAGAACCGCTGAAGAACCGCTGAAGAACCTCTGAAGAACTGCTGAAGCACCTCTGAAGAACCGCTGAAGCACCACTGTAGAACCTCTGAAGAACCGCTGAAGAACCTCTGAAGAACCTCTGAAGAACCGCTGAAGAACCGCTGAAGAACCTCTGAAGAACCGCTGAAGAACCGCTGAAGAACCTCTGAAGAACCACTGAAGAACCGCTGAAGAACCTCTGAAGAACCACTGAAGAACCGCTGAAGCACCACCGCTGAAGAACCTCTGAAGAACCAAAATTGGTGCTATATAGCTCTAAAAAGGTTCCCCTATGATTACGAGCCACGAACCATTTTTGGTGCCATATAGAACCTTTTTTTTTTTTAGAGTGTGTGTGTGTGTGTGTGTGTCAATATCACACTCTTGATGTTTTAGAGTGTCTTCACTGCTGTGTACTTTTTTCAGCATTGTGGCTGATTTGTAGATTGAACACAAATATTCAGAGAATTTTGTGTTTTTGCAGATTTGCCATTCATTTCCTGTGGTCTGTCATCTATGACCGAAGACACTGAACGGCCCCTCAGCGTGCTCGAACCATGACCCCAATAGTGTTGTGTTTACATCCCTAATGCTAGAAAAGTCACCAAGTCTCATATCATTCTGATGAAGCTGAGATTTTTAAAACGTCAAAACAGAAAATTCTCCGGTCAGAAATGACCGAACAGCACCAGAGGGTTAATGTACCGTTTCCATGGTAACACAGCGTCCAATTTCAAAGCGGTTTTGGGTTCATAAGCTTTGGAATGATACCTAATTTATGATAACTATGAAAATATCTGATACGGAAAAAGGTGTCCCAGTTAAGGGGTTAAAGAACTGTAATGGTGTTCAACAGTGATGTGTCAGCAGCGCCACTGACTTTTGGCATAAATGTGTGAATTACATATCCAGTGAAATGACTGTCAATGAAAAATGACAGAAAAATGACTAAAATATTTAATACAAATAAATAAATATGTTGATTCAGATCTTATTCATTAGGCCTCTCACACACACACACACACACACACACACTTCATCGCGGTCACTGGAGTTCTCCTAAAGCACACATTCTGCAGCCCTTCCTCCTGCCACAGCTGAGCATTAATGAGCAGTGATCAGGAGTTCAGAGAGTGTGTGTGTGTGTGTGTGTGTGTGTGTGTGTGTGTGTGTGTGTGTGTGATCTCTGGCTCATGTATGAGGAGGTGTGTGTTGACCTTGGTCAGCTGGTGTTTCCTCCTGAAGTGCGTCCTCATCGCCGCTCTCTCTGCGTTCTTCTGAGCGTTCATGGCCTCGCGCAGCTTCCTAAAGACCGGCGAGAGACAGCGTGACCGTTAACAGCTGACCTGAGGACCTGCTCACCTTCTGACCGATCCCTCACATCTGGAGGAGCTCATGATGTCATCAGATCCAGTGTGTGTATGCGGTCAGGATCAGTGCGGTCAGGCAAAACAAGAGGACTTCCCTGACACCATTGGCTGATATCTGCTCTGGTATCAAGCACTAACTCACTTGTGTGTGTGTGTGTGTGCGTGTGTGTGAGAGTGAATTTGTGTGTGTGTGTGTGTGTGTCTGTGTGTGTTTGTGAGAGTGAGTTTGTGTGT
>CM042252.1:53959961-53967461 GCA_023566225.1 Romanogobio albipinnatus | reverse complement strand
ACACACATCTGTAAAGCACACACTCATATATTTATCATGAATCGTTGGACAGAGATACGAGCACAGACTGACCAATCACAGGCCAGTAATCCAGAGACACACCTGTAGAAGCGATGGCGGGTCAGTACCTGCGGAGAGAGAGATGGGGTCACCTGTGCCGCTCCGCTCATCCTGGGCCAATAAAACTCCAGGGTTTCCTCCGGAACGATCTCCTCCACTCGAGTGTTCCTGCTCCTCTGGGATCTGAGGCTCGGCCGCGTGTGCAGCTCCAGATTACACTAAAGACTTAATGAGGGGGAATCTCATTAGCACAGGAACAGAAGCATGTGCAGCTCACACACACACACACACACACACACACACACACACACACACAAACTCACTCTCTCTCACACACTCACACACACACACACACACTCTCTCTCTCGCTCTCGTACACACACACACACAAACTCTCTCTCTCTCTCTCTCTCTGTCTCGTATACACACACACACAAACTCTCTCTCTCTCTCTCTCGTACACACACACACACACAAACTCTCTCTCTCTCTCTCTCGTATACACACACACACACAAACTCTCTCTCTCTCTCTCTCGTATACACACACACACAAACTCTCTCTCTCTCTCTCTCGTACACACTCACACACACACACACACACTCTCTCTCTCTCTCTCTCGTATACACACACACACAAACTCTCTCTCTCTCTCTCTCGTACACACACACACACACACAAACTCTCTCTCTCTCTCTCTCGTACACACACACACACACACAAACTCTCTCTCTCTCTCTCTCGTACACACACACACACACAAACTCTCTCTCTCTCTCTCGTACACACACACACACACTCTCTCTCTCTCTCTCTCTCTCTCGTACACACTCACACACTTTACCTGAGAATGACGCAGCAGGTCCAGAGAGCGACAGCTTTTCACGACTGAAAGAGAAAAACACTTCTGATGTCATTAATACAGAGAGCAAGCAGGAGTTGAATAATTAAATAATATTAAATAAAAACATAATATTCATTTGTTCTTCCTGTAAATAAAACATTAATAATTAAATACTATAAATAAAACAATAATAAAAGATTATGTTTCCTCATATTAGAAGGAAGAGTACAGTCATAATCCAGTGAAAATATCAGGTCATTAACACTACGCAAGTATCTCCAGCTTTGTGGAATTCTGGGATATAAAAAGTATCATGAAGTTATAATCGAAAACTTCATTTCCATAACAGAACCCAAACATTACCCCAGCGAGAGAAGCGAGAGAAGCGAGAGATGGGACGGAGGAATGAGAGGAGGACAGGAAGGTCATCCGCCGTTATCAGTGACCCTGAGGCGGCCTTCATCAGCTGACAGGTGAGGACACAATTAATTAAAGACAGCAGACACACTGAATACAGAGAGGAGAAAACACAGAGTGTGTGTGTGTGTGTGTGTGTGAGTGTGTGTGTGTGTGTGTGTGAGTGTGTGTGAGCAGCTTAAGCGATTGAGAGGAGATCAGCGACCACACGTGAGCCAGAAAGACAGACGGGCATAAGACAAGGGTGTCAGCGCTGAGGTCATCTCTCATCAGCCTCTGGACATAACCAGAACACCCTAACAACACACACACACACACACACACACACACACACACAACATCAGAGGCGTCACACACCTGTGATTGGCTCGGCTCACACACATGACCTCCTCCAAACACTCCTAAAAAGATTAAGAATACACCATTCATATCCGTGAAATGCAGGAAGTTCAGCCTCACACGAGGTTTCCCTGATCGAGGAGTTAAATCATAAACATTAAAACATATTTCATTAGTTTAGCTGCATGTCATGTGACCATTAACCAATATCAGGGAACCACACACGTGTGTTAAATTACTCAGAACTTAAACTCATCATGACTGAAGTCACGCCGGTCTCCTCTAGTGTGCTGTATATCGAGAGCAGCGCTTCACAAACAAGAGCAAATGTAGGCGGGGCTTGAGTGTGTCTGTGGGGAACTGATTGGATGGTTGTGGTTTGCTATTGGTGGATCTCATGTGAGTGACAGGTGGCCCCGCCCTCATGATTTGATGTTGACTTTAAGGGCTATTCCACTGATCTGAGCTCTAATGGCGTGTCTGAATCTACTTCTGCTAGTTTAACGACAGGAGAAATGTTCGGTGCGTCCGGCTCATGGACTAAAGCAGGGGTCATCAACTGTATGCGCGGGCCGCCATGGTCTAAAGGGTCGTCCCTCGTCTCTTCATGAGTCATGGGTGTGTTTTGGGCGTAACGAGCAATAAACCAATCAGAGCCTCATCTCCCGTTCCCTTTAAAAGCCAGTGTTGCTGCACCATGAGAGGATTCACTGTTGACAAGAGGAGAGACTGAACGCTTCTCCAGAGTGTGTGTGTGTGAGTGTGTGCTGCTGCACGTCCCTGTGTGTGTAATAATAAGTGTGTGTGTGATGCGCGTCCGTATGCGTGTAAAAATCAGAGTGTGTGTGTAATAACCAGCGTGTGTGTGTGTGTGTGTGCTGTTGCACGTCCCTGTGTGTAATAATCAGTGTGTGTGTGATGCGCATCCGTATGTGTGTAATAATCAGAGTGTGTGTGTAATAACCAGCATCTGTGTGTGTGTGTGTGTGTGCTGTTGCACGTCCCTGTGTGTAATAATCAGTGTGTGTGTGATGCGCATCCGTATGTGTGTAAAAATCAGAGAGTGTGTGCTGCACGTCCCTGTGTGTGTAATAATCAGAGTGTGTGTGTAATAACCAGCGTGTGTGTGTGTGTGAGTGTGTGCTGCACGTCCCTGTGTGTGTAATAATCAGAGTGTGTGTGTGTGTGTGTGTGTGTGCTGTTGCACGTCCCTGTGTGTAATAATCAGTGTGTGTGTGATGCGCATCCGTATGTGTGTAATAATGGTAAATGGACTGCATTTATATAGCGCTTTTAACAGACCAATGGCCATCCAAAGCGCTTTACATCTTGCCTCACATTCACCCATTCACACACCGACGGCGGTGTCAGCCATGCAAGGCGCCATCCAGCCCGTCGGGAGCAGCTGGGGTTAGGTGTCTTGCTCAAGGACACCTCGACACTTGGTCAGGTGGAACCGGGGATCGAACCACCAACCTTCCGGTTTGTAGACAACCTACATGAACCACTGAGCCACTGCCGCTCCAATAATCAGAGTGTGTGTGTAATAACCAGCGTGTGTGTGTGTGTGTGTGTGTGTGCTGTTGCACGTCCCTGTGTGTAATAATCAGTGTGTGTGTGATGCGCATCCGTATGTGTGTAAAAATCAGAGAGTGTGTGCTGCACGTCCCTGTGTGTGTAATAATCAGAGTGTGTGTAATAACCAGCGCGTGTGTGTGTGTGAGTGTGTGCTGCACGTCCCTGTGTGTGTAATAATCAGAGTGTGTGTGTGTAATAACCAGCGTGTGTTTGAGTGTGTGCTGCTGCACGTCCCTGTGTGTAATAATCAGTGTGTGTGTGTGTGTGTGTGTGTGCGCTGTACATCCCTGTGTGTGTATTAATAAGAGAGTGTGTGTGTTGTGCTCCTCCTATAGGCTCATATCACTAAGAAACTCTTTAAATAACACACAGATACTGCACTATTGACTTTAGAGCAGGTGTGGGTGTGTGTGTGTGTGTGACTTTAGAGCAGGTGTGTGTTGGTCAACGCTCCAGCAATGCTCCTGATCACACCTGGTGTTCAGACCAGACGCCCATGGGTCAACAGATGAGCAGTGCGGTTGAGCTTAAACACTGAGGAGCTGGACGCGCCTGGCGTCGAGTGTGTGATGGGGTCCTAAAACAGAGAAGACCAAAAGAGATCCGACACGTTAACAGATGACCAGTGTTTTTATTTACCGTTGATGTAGTTAGGGCAGTTTAACTTGAAACAGATTATATTACAATACAGATCATACAATCTCTGTACAGCAGGAACAGTAATCACTCACGACTAGTAGCCAATAATAATGTCTGGACAGTGATTTGGTGGCACTGACCTGGTGACCTCAGATCCAGAGGCTCCTCATGTGGACACACACCACATATCAGACGGACGGAGACTCAACAGCTGTATGGACAGAAACCTTACAAAAGATTCCTAGTACACACAAACACACACACTCGCACTCAGTCAGATGATATGAAGCACATTTTATTATAGAGAACATGACTGTATATACAACGGCATCTCAT
This sequence comes from Romanogobio albipinnatus, assembly GCA_023566225.1. Lineage (NCBI taxonomy): Eukaryota > Metazoa > Chordata > Actinopteri > Cypriniformes > Gobionidae > Romanogobio > Romanogobio albipinnatus. The sequence continues at coordinate 53,963,248 of CM042252.1, read as the reverse complement.
ACAAAACAACTAAAGTCATAAAATAAATACTGAAAAAGTGTGTTTGTCTGCCGAGAAGCGCGACATGTGCAATATCTGAAGTCCTAGGCACCTGAAATGATACCGAAACAACCTTAAGATGCCCTGCCCCCTTGTGGCAGAGTGAAACTGTCCGTCAAACGAAGGCTGACCAATCGGGGCGATCCTGAAGGTGTGTCTCACCCAATCATTAGCAGTCTCTTCATCATGACATGAGTGATTGGATGACCAACCTGTCCATCGCTGTCCTCCTGTGGGCGTGTCCGCCGGCTCAGAAACAGGGCGTCAGATCCGCTCTGAAGCACAGGTTAAAGGAGAGGTCAGAGGTCACCGGCTGATGTTACGGGAGCCACTGAAGTGTTCAGCATCTCGGACGGGACTGAAGAAGGGATGGCGCAGCGCAGCGGAGAGAGACAAGCGGCGATCCGGATCAAACTCCAACAAGCCCTCCAACAGATCGAAGAAGAGATGATGCTCCTCTGACTCGTACAGGACGTACCTCTGAGAGAGAGAGAGAGAGAGAGAGAGAGAGAGAGAGAGAGAGAGAGAGAGAGAGAGAGAGAGAGAGAGAGAGAGAGAGAGAGAGAGAGAGAGAGAGAGAGAGAGAGAGAGAGAGAGAGAGAGAGAGAGAGAGAGAGAGAGAGAGAGAGAGAGAGAAAGAGAGAGAGAGAGAGAGAGAGAGAGAGAGGGGCACGGTTAGTGTTTGTGATGTAAGCTCTGGATGTTAAAGGTGCAGTGTGTAAGTTTTAGTGGTTGTGAATCCTCCCTCCCTTTGAAGTGAACTCCACCCTCTGGAGTCTGAGCTGTTTTGGGGCCCTTTAGAAGTTTTGACATGATCTGACATGTGTTTTTTTCAGCTGCTTATAAACACATTAATGGCAAAAGTGTAATTGCACTGTATTCAGCACAAACTGGGCTACCATAACATCTGAGCAACATGTTCATGCTTGTACTTTTGAGAGAAAAATGTTAATGCATGATTTTTGAAAAAACTAAAAAAAATGGTTTTAAAATTAAGGCCTCAAAACACACAATAGATATGTGTCCACAAGACTTTTGACCAATGGGTGTATTTGCCTAGAGTTTTTGCTTCAAACTGATGTGAGAATCATTGAGCCTACTCATTCACATAAAACCATACACTGATTGAACATCTGTAAGACAGTTTTTCTTCACAAAGCCAGTATGCGAGGAGGCGTGATATCTAATGAATAATGATGAGTATCACCTGTGAGCACAATAGAACCTAATGTCCCGCATAATGAGCTGCATAATGAACGAGCTTCAGGTGTGTGACAGAGCAGCAAGACATATATTATATATTGTACTTATCTAGTAAATGCATCTTGATTTAAGAATGGTTAAATATTTAGACTAGAAACAAGACAAATTACTAAGAGCATTTTTTCTACATTTTTTGTTTTTGAAAGTAGTCTCATGCTAAAAAAATTTATAATAAATAATTAAAATTAAGATACAATTTATACAAAACAGAATTCACTGTAAAGAAAGCAATTCTCTTTCTACAAAACCAAACTCGATATTAACTCGATAAAACAAACTTTGATTTTAGATTAAAAAAAATACCATTAGGCTATAATATTTAAACATCAATATGAATAAAAATACGTTTGGTACTATATTTATAGCATCTGAGCAGACATTTGCGAATAAAAGCTTTATTGATGTGACACTTGGCTCTTTTACTAATAATCAGTCCAAAACAGGCCAAATAAATCTTGTCTAAACAGTCTTGCGTGTATGACATGCAGCAGGATTCATATTTACACGTTCTTTGTGCGTTTAATATTCACAGATGCCAACAGAATAAACTGACCTTACAATCAGCCCTGAATCTGTTGCTTTAAGAAATGAACAGCTTTTCATGAGAAGAATTATAGCTCAAGGCGTGTCAAAGCGATGTAGCTGAAGTAGCGTTACAGAGCGAAGCTAGATGTGTTTGTATGAGTTGATGTGTGGGCGTCGACTCTGGATCGTCAGTATTTGAATCTGAAAGAGCGTGCGATCTGTGGGCGTGGTCGCATTAGCGGATAATGAAGTGGCTGACATCTGTCGCTTTTCAAACAGATTACATTAACACAGAATATTTGTTTTGGATTTGGTTTGCAGTGTTTAAAACCTGACATTTCAGCGCTTCTTTAGACATATGTCTCATGTTTGTGAGGCAAGTATTCACTAAGCTAGAGGCCATTTTCTGAAATCTGAGTGAACCTCTTTGAGAGAGAGGCTGCAGATCGCACATCATGTTTGTTTTCTTTATTTTGCAAAAAGCAAAACATTTTTTTTTTATTTAAATAGAAACTTAACAGATTATAATGATGTAGAACACTTGCCTGAATGATAAAAAAACGACGTTATTTGAGTCTCTTTGGCACTGATAAGAAAAAAAGAGACGTCGGCCGGCACGTCCGCCGACTCGAGAGGGTTAACTCACCGCAGCTGCATATTCTAAATAATGCCGCGAGTAGGGCTTGAGGAAGTGAAGTGACGCAGTGTGACCTGATGCAGCCCCTGAATTAGACGCACAGAAAAACTGCAAAATAATGATAACGCGATTAAACGAGACAAAATAATCAGGGTTCTTGCAAGTCAAATTTAAGCCCTTTTTAAGACATTTTAAGACCATAAATATTTAAATTTAAGACCTATACGACGCAGTAGCGAAATTATTTAAATCAAATAAAAATAATTTTATTTAAATGAATTCAGTCATTGATAAAGCAATGATTTAATGTACAGATAAAGCAATGACATTAGTAACCCTCCACAGCCAACAAGCTGCCAGATGCTCAAAACCTCAGGCGCAAAATGAAAATAGGCTAAAACAAACTTGCCCTCAAATAGAATAGATTACAAAATAGTTTGTCATCCAACATTTAGTTTTTCGTCAGTGAAAAAAGGTTGTTGACGAAAATTATTCGTCAACGAAATGAACACTGGCGGGAACCCTGAATAAAGTTGTAAAATCTCGTCAACGAAAATGAAGAGACATTTTAGCATCGTTTTTATTTTGTGAACCACATTTAGTCTCGTTTTTATTCGTCAACAATATTGCATTATACATTTAATTCTAGTCATCGTCACATGACCAGCATTTACGCTGCGTCTCGTGATAGAGGTTCGTTGACGACGATATTTAGTCAATTTTCGTTGACGAAAGCAACACTAGTGGTGAGGTTGTGAATTGCACCCCCCCTCCCTCTGAAGTGAACTCCTCCTTTAATGGAGTGGCATCACTCACTCGCAGA
>CM042252.1:53949961-53954961 GCA_023566225.1 Romanogobio albipinnatus | reverse complement strand
TGGTAATTGAAACGTTGCATTTCTTGTTATTTCAGGTTTATTACCTGGTTATCCAAATGTGAAAAAAGAAATAAATAAACAAACAAACAAATGTGGAATACCGAGTAATATCCTTTTTGTACACTGGGTTGCCCTTTCCGTGGGAAGAAAACGGAACAGTAATAAACCAAACGGCCCAAGCACGTTAAGCCAAGTCTGCCACTGCCCTATCAGCATTGACCAGAGAAGGAGCACCAAGGGAAGAGGAACAGGCCGAATAGACCCCTCTGTCAACAGCACCTTGGTCAGTGCAGAGAAAGGAAGATGGATTTGGCAGAATTAGTGGCCCTAAAAGGAAAGCGCTCAACAGCACAGAGCTCTTTCAGCAAGAGAGCCAAAAAGCTGTTCCTCACTGTAGACCTCCTAGAGAAAAAGGTGCTCATCGATGAGATCAGAGCACTGGGTGTGGACTTTGGAAAGCTGCACGACACTGGACTCGAATATGTTGATGCTCTAGGAGAAGTGGAAAGTGAGGAAGAGAAAGCAGAAAAAGAAGCGGCTCATGTAGAGGAGAAAATGGCGACATGCCTTGCCACCTATACAGAAACGCTCCGGCTCGCTAAAGAGACGTTATGGTCCAAATTCGCCTATGTTGACCTTAAATTGTACGCCGACGGTGCAGAGGAGAAATGTGCTGAGGTGGAGAACACTGATCTGAAGGAGTTGTCAGATGAAGACTTTCAAGTCCTGAGAGAGGGTCTGGTGGAGAGAATTAAAATGCTTGAGCAGAAGGTGCTTGAATGGGAAGGTCTTGTCCCTGGAACCAAGACAACAGTGTATAAGCAGCAGCTATACAAGCTGGTCAACAGACTGCATGACTGGGTGCGGACCTGGCAAAAGTTAAAGCGGACAGAAGAGGTCGACAGAGGAGAAGAGGAAGAAGCAGGTACTAACGAAGAGCATAGCGAGTCCGATGAGGGGCCCACTAGAGCTGGCACGCAGCCTCAAATCCCCAGTGTAACACCTGCATCCAGTACTGGAGCAGTTGCGTTTCCATATGCGCCACCACAAAACATCCCTGGCCTGCATTCCGGGGCGTACGGCTTCAGACCACAGATCAGTCTTGAAAGGACACGCCTACCCACGTTCTCAGGAGACATGACCGACTACTATCGGTGGAAGGCTGAGTGGGAAGAGCTGGAACAGCTGGGAAACCCACAGAGAACGGCTGGTGTCACAAGGTTCCACCTCCTGGCAAGTCTTGGCGACAGGGTTAAGAAAGACTTGGTTCTGTCCAGCTGTGCGTCGGCGGATGAAATGTTCAGGCGCCTCGACAACCGTTTTGGGAACAAGGCGAAAATTGTTCTGAAGATATCCGAGGAGGTTCAGGGCCTACCCCCCGTAAAGGGTGACAACCCTAGAAAAGCAATTGAGCTGATCCAAGCAGTAGAGCGGGCCCTTAGTAACCTTGTGATCCTGGGAGAAGATGATGTTATAAATAACCGTTGGGTAGCGCAGTCCATTGAAAGTAAGCTACCAAGCTCTCTGAAGGAGAAATGGATTGTACACAAGACTGAGCCTGTGAATCATTTTGCTCCACAAAATCATTTTGACTGCTTGCTGCGCTTCCTGAAGAAGCAGGAGGCAATCCTGGAGGAGCTGGATCAGCTGGAGGTAAGCCCTAGAGAGGGAAGCTCATCATTGAAAGGCCTGGCTGACAAATCAGAAAGAGGAATCAAGAAAGCATTCTCCAAAGCTACCTTAGGCCGTAGAGAGGCTCAGTCGAAGCTACGCTTTGGCTCGTGCACTGCCTGTACTGATGAGACTCATGCTGGCAGGCTATTTGCTTGCAAAACCTTCAGGGAGATGGATCTCCAGAGCAGAAAGACCCATCTAAATACCCATGGGATTTGCAATCGCTGCCTGTGCCTCCACGTAAAGGATGGCCGTTGCAACCCGAAGTTCCTCTGCAGTAAAATGGACTGCCGCAAAGAAGAGCCTCACCACTATCTGCTTTGCCCCAAGACCATCACTCAAGAGAAAGACTCTGGCAGAGAGCTTCAAGGTACCAAAAGGGTGGAGAGGAAAGGCCTCGGACTGACCAGCAAGCAAGAAGAGCTCCTGACGAAAGTCACTCCGGAATTAAGAGCAGAATTCAGAAAGGCGTTTTCCAACAAAGCCTCAACTACGATCTGCACTGCTGGAGGTGGACTGAAAGAGTACCCAGTTATAATGATGTTACTGGAAGTGACAACTAACTCAGGCCAGCTGATAGGCACTCTGATTGATCTTGCCTCTGACACCAACTACATAACAAACAACGCTGCCCAGCGCCTTGGACTGATTGGTGAGTGCATCAAGTTAATTGTCCATGGAATAGGAGGGATGAGAACGACAGTCACAACCAAGAGGTACTCCCTGCGACTAAGAGTGAAGACCACCAAGGGGACGGTAATGGAACATAAACTGCTCTGCTATGGCCTGGAGAGTATTGCGGAGATAAGTCAGCCTGTCACTCCGCAACAACTGCAAAAGATCTTTCCTGACGTCGCTATTGAAGAGCTGGTCCGCCCTGAGAACATCGATCTTCTGATCAGCCACAGGGAAGGTCGTCTAGTTCCACAGCCGTTCAAGTTGGAGGGAGATCTAGTCCTCTGGGACGGCCCATTGGGCAAAACTGTTGGTGGTACTCACCCTGACCTCTTCGAGGTAGTCGACCTAACGCTGCACCAGTCTGAAACCCACTTTGCAAGGTCTATGAGAACATCCTCAAGGGTGTACAAGGAGGTTGTTGTAGACACCAAAGACCTGAGTGAGAACCGAACGAGGATGGAAGAAGTGACCCTCAGCAGCACCACTGCTACGAATAAGGAGGTGTTTGAGTGGTTTAAGTGGGATAGTATTGGAGCAGCGTGTGACCCGAAATGCGGGAGCTGCAAGTGCAGCAAGTGCCCTCCGGGAGGCAAAGAGATGACCCTTGGAGAAGAAAGGGACTTAGAAAAGATAAAGGACTACCTCTTTTATGTGCTAGCGGATAAACACAGTGACGCCCCACACTGGGATGCTGCCTACCCATGGAAAGTAAGCCCAGCGATTCTGCCAGATAACCGCAGAGCAGTGGAAGCAACCTTCCTGAACACAGAGGCTCGGCTGGCGAGAGAACCTGTGTGGAAAGCGGCATATGGAGAGCAGATCCGCGAGATGGTATCAAGAGGAGCTGCCATCGAGTTCACGAAGGAAAAGATCGAGGACTGGAACGGCCCAATCTGGTACATCAGCCATTTGGTTGCCCCAAATCCTCATTCTAGCTCAACGCCAGTGAGGATAGTCTGGAACAGTAGTCAGGAGTTTAAAGGGTTGAGCCTGAACAACCTCCTGCACAAAGGCCCTGATGTCCTCAACCCAATCCGAGGTGTTTTGCTGAGATTCAGAAGCAGATTGTATGCTGCCCTTGGCGATGTTAAAAAAATGTATAATTCAGTATGGTTGAAGGATGAGGAGGTCCACCTCCATCGATTCCTTTGGAGGGATAACCCCGAAGATGAAATTGGTGTGTTTGCCGTCGTCATGGTTAACATCGGCGACAAGCCTGCCGGATGCATCGCTCAGGTTGCCATGAGAGAGACGGCAAATTTGCCTCAGTTCACATCCATGGTTGAAGAGCGCCGGATCCTGACAGAGGATTGCTATGTGGATGACATCTTGACATCGCATGATGATCTCCAAACTCTGATTAGGATGACCGAAGGAGTGGAAGAGATCCTAAAAGCAGGTGGCTTCTCTCTCAAGCCCTGGATACTGACAGGCCAAAGTGGGAGGAGTGGAAAACCCACTGACCCCAGCAACGTCAGGTCAACAGAACCCAAGACCCTGATACTCCCCAACCAGATGCGGGATGAGGAGAATAAAGCATTGGGATTGGGATATGAGCCCGAAGCTGACAAACTCTGTGTGCTGACGTCGGTGAACTTCTCAAGGAGGCGAGGAAAGATGAGGACAGGTCTGGATCTACGAGAGGATGAGATCAAAGGCAGCACTCCCGACCCTCTTACCCGACGCATGCTGCTGAGTCAGATTGCAGGGTTCTATGACCCCATTGGCCTGGCCTCACCTGCCAAGCAACGAGGAGCGATGCTCATCAGAGAGTCCTTTCAGGAAGCAGGAAGATACCATTCCTCCAAGGACACCTGGGATGATCCTCTTTCACCACGTCTTCGTGATGCTGCAATAAAACTCTTTGAACAATATGTGAGGCTTGGCCAACTCAGATTCGACAGGAGTCTCACACCCCTTGGAGCCATAGGTCACCCGATGGGGATCACGTTTTCTGATGGTAGTGAAGCTTCCTACGGAGCCGTTCTTTACCTACGGTGGCAGACAAAAGATGGAGTCGTAGTGAAGCTGGTTGAGTCTAAGGCCAAGCTCACCCCCTTTGGACCAGAAAGGTGATGTCATTAAAGCAGAGCTGTGCGGGGCTGTCTTTGCATCCCGCCTGAAGACATACTTCGAGAAGCACTGTTACATCAAGATTGATCAGTGGATCCATTTTGTCGATAGTCAGACAATCCTGGGAGCTATCCAGAAGGATAGCTATGGCTATCAGACATTTTTTGCAAACCGGATTGGAGAAATCCAAAAGGCCGGATCAGTAAATAGCTGAAGGTGGGTCGAAGGAAGACAGAATGTCGCTGACCTCATCACAAGGGGGGCATCCCCCGAGGAGCTTGCTGAAGGATCAGTCTGGCAGGAAGGCCCAGAATTTTTGAAATTGCCTGAATCAGATTGGCCTGTGAAAACTGCCAGAGAGATCAACCCCTCTGTTGTAGAAGAGATCGGGGAACTACGGAGGAAGGCATTCTCGGCACTGGTCACAGCAGGAGCCCAGCCCAGGAAATGGTTGGGTCCAACCAGCGTTGCGCTTGTGCGCCTTGTTGACCCCCAAAGGTTCAGTTCACTGGCACGGTTATGCGGGACCATCGCCTGGATGAGACAAGCGGTAGAAATCTGGCTGGGCAACAGAC
>CM042252.1:53922461-53944961 GCA_023566225.1 Romanogobio albipinnatus | reverse complement strand
TTGTGTGTGTGTGGGTGTGTGTGTGTGTTGTTCCCTGATGATCCACGGCTGGTTGTGTGTGTGTGGGTGTGTGTGTGTGTTGTTCCCTGATGTTCCACTGCTGTGTGAGTGTGTGTGTGTGTGTGTGTGTGTGTGTGAGAGTGTGGTTCCCTGATGATCCACGGCTGTGTGTGTGTGTGTTGTTCCCTGATGATCCATGGCTGTGTGTGTGTGTGTTGTTCCCTGATGATCCACGGCTGTGTGTGTGTGTGTGTGTGTTGTTCCCTGATGTTCCATGTGTGTGTTGTTCCCTGATGTTCCACTGCTGTGTGAGTGTGTGTGTGTGAGTGTGAGTGTGGTTCCCTGATGATCCACGGCTGTGTGTGTGTATGTGTGTGTGTGTTGTTCCCTGATGTTCCACTGCTGTGTGAGTGTGTGTGAGAGTGTGTGTGTGTGTGTGTGTGTGTGAGTGTGTGTGTTGTTCCCTGATGTTCCATGTGTGTGTTGTTCCCTGATGTTCCACTGCTGTGTGAGTGTGTGTGTGTGTGTGTGTGTGTGTGTGTGAGTGTGGTTCCCTGATGATCCACGGCTGTGTGTGTGTGTGTGTGTGTGTGTTGTTCCACTGATGTGTGAGTGTGTGTGTGTGTGTGTGTGTGTGAGCGAGTGTGTGTGTGTGTGTGTGTGTGTAAGAGCGTGTGAGTGAGTGTGTGTGAATATGTGTGAGTGTGTGTGAGGGAATGTGTGTGAATGTGTGTGAGGGAATGTGCGTGAATGTGTGTGCGCGAGAGTGTGTGTGTGTGAGTGAGTGTGTGTGTGAGAGTGTGTGTGTGTGTGTGAGTGTGTGTTGTTCCCTGATGTTCCATGTGTGTGTTGTTCCCTGATGTTCCACTGCTGTGTGAGTGTGTGTGTGTGTGAGTGTGGTTCCCTGATGATCCACAGCTGTGTGTGTGTGTGTTGTTCCCTGATGTTCCACTGCTGTGTGAGTGTGTGTGTGTGTGAGTGTGGTTCCCTGATGATCCACAGCTGTGTGTGTGTGTGTGTGTTGTTCCCTGATGTTCCACTGATGTGTGAGTGTGTGTGTGTGTGTGTGTGTGAGCGAGTGTGTGTGTGTGTAAGAGCGTGTGAGTGAGTGTGTATGAATATGTGTGAGTGTGTGTGAGGGAATGTGTGTGAGGGAATGTGCGTGAATGTGTGTGCGCGAGAGTGTGTGTGCGCGAGAGTGTGTGTGTGTGAGTGTGTGTGTGTGTGTGCGTGCGAGAGTGTGTGTGTGTGAGTGTGTGTGTGTGTGTGTGCGAGAGTGTGTGTGCGTGTGAGTGTGTGTTGTTCCCTGATGTTCCACTGCTGTGTGAGTGTGTGTGTGTGTGTGTGAGTGTGGTTCCCTGATGATCCACGGCTGTGTGTGTGTGTGTGTGTGTGTTTTGTTCCCTGATGTTCCACTGATGTGTGAGTGTGTGTGTGTGTGTGTGTGTGTGAGCGAGTGTGTGTGTGTGTGTAAGAGCGTGTGAGTGAGTGTGTGTGAATATGTGTGAGTGTGTGTGAGGGAATGTGTGTGAATGTGTGTGAGGGAATGTGCGTGAACGTGTGTGCGCGAGAGTGTGTGTGTGTGTGTGTGCGTGCGAGAGTGTGTGTGTGTGTGCGAGAGTGAGTGCGTGCGTGCGTGTGTGTGAGACTGACCTCTGATGATCGATGCACTCCACCACTTTCCCAAAGGTTCCCTCCCCGAGCGTTCCCATGATCTCATCTGCACAGGAAGCACAAGCGTCACAAACACACAGAGTGACAGTGAACGTACGGAGTGTGTGACGCGAGACGCACATCTGTCCTGCAGCACGTCACCCGGCCGGTAGATCAGGTGACCCTCCTCATCGTCTTTAACAGCCCACCCGCGCACACGACTGCTGCTCTGCTGTGGGGAGAGAGAGAGAGAGAGAGAGAGAGAGAGAGAGAGAGACGGTGACCTTTGACCCTTCAAACATCACCTTAACCTGCGCAGCTGGAAAGAGTCCCAGTGTTACACATCATATCTGGATTTTATTCATTAATAATGTTATTTTAGCTAATCAATTGAAATTTAAATAAACCCTTCCATCTTTGGTCAAACACACACAGAGCTGCACAACATGTGTTCAAACGGTGTGATTATTCCTCTAACCCTCTGGAGGCGAAGTTCATGTCGTCATAGTAACACCGCGAGCGTCACGCGTGCCTCAGTGTGTGTGTGGGAAATAAACCCATTCATTCGTCCACACAGAACATGCAGGATTCATATTCATATCGTCTCTTCTTGTGGTGTAATACTCACAGACTCTGATTTCTGATTCGCCGTTATACAGTAAATTCTGTTTTATGACTGGATTCCGTCCGTGTTACACACTTACACACTTACACACACTCTAATAAATGCTGGGACTGGGTTAAAAATAGGGATGAAACGGTGTGGAAATTTCACATCACGATTATAGTGACCCAAATAATCCCGGTTATCAATATTATCACGAGATGAAAGTGTTCAAAAAGAACAGATGCACGCACTTAAAACATCTCAATCAACAAACGACAAATAAATCACAGCTCTTGCACTTTTTAAAGCTAGATTCTATTCTGTGGGAGTTCATTAATTATAATGGCCGTCGTCAATAGCAACGCATAAATAATAATACATTTGGTGTAAATATAATCTCTAATATGATCTCTGTAAATATATTCCCATCAGTGTTCATCTATGATGCATTTAAATCAGCAAATGTTGTGTAAGAGCCCAAACAGTCTCCTAGTGAAATAATGCATATCCATATTTTCATGATTTGACTGTTTATTTTATTAAATATCAAAACACCTAGATCAGTGTGTGCCGCAGAATCTCAGCTTTTAGCCTAAAATAACTATTGTCTCATATAATAACCTTTTACTGCATATATTTAAAACATAAATCTAAATAGCAACATATGAACATGTCCAAACAAAAATAAATAAGCAAAAAAACGGATATATAAAAGCAACAAAATACGTTTAACAACCCGCCCCTTCATATGGTCCGTCGAGTCATATGGTCACTGAATGCCTTATTATCATGAAGACACCCGAGAAGGCTGGAAGAACTCAAACACACCATATCTTGATGCGGTCGTGTTTACTGTCGTCATGTTTAATCAAAGCGTTTCTATCTTCTTTGTATTCAGCTCTGCTAGCTTACACACATTAGGGATTTCCTGACAGATATTACGCCTCTGAGAGTTTCTGCTCGAGGGCTTCCAGTATGAATGACACTTTGGGAACAAATAATACTTCTCTCTAAATAAATGAATATGACAATCCATGTTTTTCTTCAATGTACAGGAGATTTTATCCCCACAGTGGATGCAAAAGAGGCTCATATTTTATATTAAAGACATAGACTTTAAGAAGATAAAAAGCACAGATTTTTATAATAATAATATCATTTTTTACAATAAATCCTTAGACCTTTCTAATGACCCAGCAATAAGCAGGTAACCCAGCTGTTTTTTTGTAAAAAGTTTTCTGTAAAATATAAATATTATTATTATATTGTTATAATTATTCTTAAATACTGTTTTTGTTATTGTAAAAGTAATATTTCTTATTATTAATAATTATTAGTCATATTAATATATACACATAATTTACATAATTTATTTTATAAATAAATTAATAGATAATCGCAATTCGATATTTTCCCCAAATCGTGCAGACCTAGTTCTGAGTAAATGATTAAACTGATTGGTGAGTTCAGTGCTGGACGGATCAGTTGTTCTAACCAGTCGTTACAATGATTCGGTTCAAATGAGTCATTAGTTCGCGAATCGGACATTAGCAGACGCGCTGTGCGCGAATCCCGTCAGTTAGAACATTGCGAAAGATTTGTCAACACACAGAAAACACCTCATAACTGGATAGGATTTGTTCTAAAACAACCCATTCGCTGGGCTAAAACAACCCAACCGCTGAGCTAAAACAACCCAACCGCTGGGCTTTGCTGGGCTAAAACAACCCAACCGCTGGGCTAAAACAACCCAACCGCTGGGCTTTGCTGGGCTAAAACAACCCAACCGCTGGGCTAAAACAACCCAACCGCTGGGCTTTGCTGGGCTAAAACAACCCAACCGCTGGGCTAAAACAACCCATTCGCTGGGCTAAAACATCCCATTCGCTGGGCTAAAACAACCCAACCGCTGAGCTAAAACATCCCATTCGCTGGGCTAAAACAACCCAACCGCTGAGCTAAAACATCCCATTCGCTGGGCTAAAACAACCCACCCGCAGGGCTAAAACAACCCAACCGCTGGGCTAAAACAACCCATTCACTGGGCTAAAACAACCCAACCGCTGAGCTAAAACAACCCAACCGCTGAGCTAAAACATCCCATTCGCTGGGCTAAAACAACCCAACCGCTGAGCTAAAACATCCCATTCGCTGGGCTAAAACCACCCACCCGCAGGGCTAAAACAACCCAACCGCTGGGCTAAAACAACCCATTCACTGGGCTAAAACAACCCATTCACTGGGCTAAAACAACCCAACCGCTGGGCTAAAACAACCCATTCACTGGGCTAAAACAACCCAACCGTTGGGCTTTGCTGGGCTAAAACAACCCAACCGCTAGGCTAAAACAACCCATTCGCTGGGCTAAAACAACCCAACCGCTGGGCTAAAACAACCCATTCACTGGGCTAAAACAACCCAACCGTTGGGCTTTGCTGGGCTAAAACAACCCAACCGCTGGGCTAAAACAACCCATTCACTGGGCTAAAACAACCCAACCGCTGGGCTAAAACAACCCATTCACTGGGCTAAAACAACCCAACCGCTGGGCTAAAACAACCCATTCACTGGGCTAAAACCACCCACCCGCAGGGCTAAAACAACCCAACCGCTGGGCTAAAACAACCCATTCACTGGGCTAAAACAACCCAACCGCTGGGCTAAAACAACCCATTCACTGGGCTAAAACAACCCAACCGTTGGGCTTTGCTGGGCTAAAACAACCCAACCGCTAGGCTAAAACAACCCATTCGCTGGGCTAAAACAACCCAACCGCTGGGCTAAAACAACCCATTCACTGGGCTAAAACAACCCAACCGTTGGGCTTTGCTGGGCTAAAACAACCCAACCGCTGGGCTAAAACAACCCATTCACTGGGCTAAAACAACCCAACCGCTGGGCTAAAACAACCCATTCACTGGGCTAAAACAACCCAACCGTTGGGCTTTGCTGGGCTAAAACAACCCAACCGCTGGGCTAAAACAACCCAACCGCTGGGCTAAAACAACCCATTCACTGGGCTAAAACAACCCAACCGTTGGGCTTTGCTGGGCTAAAACAACCCAACCGCTGGGCTAAAACATCCCATTCGCTGGGCTAAAACATCCCATTCGCTGGGCTAAACCACCCACCTGCAGGGCTAAAACAACCCATTCGCTGGGCTAAAATAACCCACCCGCTGGGTTAAAACCACCCAAGAGATCAGTAAGACGTGACACTGAACAGCCGGCCACCGATCAGGGTTGATCATGTGGAAAACCGTCTGATTTCCAACCCCTGGCCGGTTGATCGGTGCATCTCTGCGATAAACCATTCGCTCTCCGGAAACACTGAAAAACATGCATGTTGTAGTTTAGAGATCTCCACTGAGATATGAAAGAGTAATGAAATTTAATTCCTCAAATGATAACAATCCCGCGCAGAAATCAAAATGACAGGTTTAATAACTGGTCAGTCTCACCATAACACACCATTAGCCTTCATCGACTTCAACCAGGACAACATTTTCAGACTCTCAGACACATAAAACTTGACTAAACCAACACAAGATCGATCCGGCTTTGGGAAGTGGCTTGGGTATAAACACCACACGTGGCGTTTGCATTCCGCTGTTTGAGGCGAGACAACTGAGCATTCTGGGTATTTAAAGTTTACTGTCTACTGTCGATCATCACACACAGTAGTTAGACTCCCTCAGTGTGTGTGTGTGTGTGTGTGTGTGTGTGTGTGTGTATAAATGAACGCTGATATACTCGTGCAGTCATCAGAAGAAACGAGCAGATGAACTAACACTAGTTTAACTCAACATTAGACGTGAAGGTTTGTGATCATGAGGCTGTGTGTGTCTCTTTAATTGGACACCTCGTCTGTCTTAATCAAGAACACGACACAAACACGACGAGCCCAGCGGACACTTGAGAATGAGGTCAAGCGCACACACACACACACACACACAGGTTTGACATTATACTGATATAACTAACACATCCTAACAGGAAAGCACACTCGTGTTCAGAGCTCGTCATTATAATGAGGACTAACACAGCAAAAACATCACTTTAATATATAATGTTGACCTTTGAGGGCGTCACTAAAGAAGGCTTTATCAGGTTTGCTCACTGCTGGAGAACAGTTCGCACCCGAAACACAGCACACACACACACACACACACACACACACACACAGACAGCGTGAAGGATACTCACACACAGGCAGAGGCAGTCCAAGAAGCTCTTAAACACAGAGTAAAACTCAGTTTTACCCATAACTTTAAAATAAAAACATTTACACCTGACGGAGAGAGAGAGAGAGAGAGAGAGAGAGAGAGAGAGAGAGAGAGAGAGAGAGAGAGAGAGAGAGAGAGAGAGAGAGAGAGAGAGAGAGAGAGAGAGAGAGAGAGGGAGGAGAGAGAAGGAACGTATAGGAACAGGAGAACATCTTCAAGAAGGAGAAATGTGTGTGTGTGTGTGTGTGTGTCTGTGTGTGTGTGTGTGTGTAAGAGAGATGAGACTTGGGCTAATTTTAACGCTCCTGACGGGCCCCAGGGGAAATCCTGAGACCCACAAATCTCTCACACACACTCACACACACACACACACACACACACGTCTGGTTCACTATCTTTCTGGGGACTCTCCATAGATGTAATGGTACTGTACAATCCGTATTTCCGGGACACACCAGGCCAACGATCGGCCGCTTTCTGTGTGTTCTGCATCGTCGGACAACCACTGGGCTAAAACCACCAAACCGCTGGGCTAAAACATCCCAACCGCTGGGCTAAAACATCCCAACCGCTGGGCTAAAACATCCCAACCGCTGGGCTAAAACATCCCAACCGCTGGGCTAAAACATCCCAACCGCTGGGCTAAAACATCCCAACCGCTGGGCTAAAGCATCCCAACCGCTGGGCTAAAGCATCCCAACCGCTGGGCTAAAGCATCCCAACCGCTGGGCTAAAGCATCCCAACCGCTGGGCTAAAACATCCCAACCGCTGGGCTAAAACATCCCAACCGCTGGGCTAAAACATCCCAACCGCTGGGCTAAAGCATCCCAACCGCTGGGCTAAAACATCCCAACCGCTGGGCTAAAGCATCCCAACCGCTGGGCTAAAACATCCCAACCGCTGGGCTAAAGCATCCCAACCGCTGGGCTAAAGCATCCCAACCGCTGGGCTAAAACATCCCAACCGCTGGGCTAAAACATCCCAACCGCTGGGCTAAAACATCCCAACCGCTGGGCTAAAACATCCCAACCGCTGGGTTAAAACCACCCAACCTCTGGGCTAAAACCACCCAACCTCTGGGCTAAAACCACCCAACCTCTGGGCTAAAACCACCCAACCTCTGGGTTAAAACCACCCAACCTCTGGGTTAAAACCACCCAACCTCTGGGTTAAAACCACCCAACCTCTGGGTTAAAACCACCCAACCTCTGGGTTAAAACCACCCAACCTCTGGGCTAAAACCACCCAACCTCTGGGCTAAAACCACCCAACCTCTGGGTTAAAACCACCCAACCTCTGGGTTAAAACATCCCAACCGCTGGGCTAAAACATCCCAACCGCTGGGTTAAAACCACCCAACCTCTGGGCTAAAACCACCCAACCTCTGGGCTAAAACCACCCAACCTCTGGGCTAAAACCACCCAACCTCTGGGCTAAAACCACCCAACCTCTGGGCTAAAACCACCCAACCTCTGGGCTAAAACCACCCAACCTCTGGGTTAAAACCACCCAACCTCTGGGCTAAAACATCCCAACCGCTGGGCTAAAACATCCCAACCTCTGGGCTAAAACCACCCAACCGCTGGGCTAAAACCACCCAACCTCTGGGCTAAAACCACCCAACCTCTGGGCTAAAACAACCCAACCGCTGGGCTAAAGCATCCCAACCGCTGGGCTAAAACATCCCAACCGCTGGGCTAAAATCTCCCAACCTCTGGGCTAAAATCTCCCAACCTCTGGGCTAAAACATCCCAACCGCTGGGCTAAAACATCCCAACCGCTGGGCTAAAATCTCCCAACCTCTGGGTTAAAACCACCCAACCTCTGGGCTAAAACATCCCAACCGCTGGGCTAAAACATCCCAACCGCTGGGCTAAAATCTCCCAACCTCTGGGCTAAAACCACCCAACCTCTGGGCTAAAACCACCCAACCGCTGGGCTAAAACCACCCAACCTCTGGGCTAAAACAACTCAACCGCTGGGCTAAAACAACCCAACCGCTCGTCAGGGTTTTTGGGCCGATTCAACTCAAATTCGGCGTCGGGCCGTCGATGAGAGAGAGAGATTGGCTCTGATTGGCTGTTCAGTTTAGTGAACGAATCAGTGCACAAGAATAAGAGCAAAGCAGCGCCACAGACAGAGGCGGCTCTAATGTTACGGGAGAATGCGGCTGCTGAAGTTGTTCGCAATACATGTCACCCACTGAATGCCAACCCCCACTGAAGCCCGAGCGCATGTGACCGGAGTGTGTGTTATCAGTGTGACTCACGGATGAGAAGGAGCGGCTCTGGCTGTACGAGCGCGTTCTGGAGCGCGTCCTCGTCCTGCGGTGTCTGCGGCCGCCCCTGTCCTCCGGCCGGAAGAAGCCGTCGGAGAAGAACTGCTCCCGCTCGCCCCGACAGTAGCGCCTGCTGCTCAGTCTGCGGTCCGGCTTCTCAGCGCTGAAACACACACACACAGGCCTCAGACGTGTGCACTGCGTCTGTGAAGACCTCAGATGAGGAGCCGTACCTGCGCGAGTAACTCCCGTCCCTCCGGCGCCGCTCCCGCTGGCGTCTCCCGCTGCGCTCCCCGCGGGCTCCCGGACGACCCGGAGCGGCTGCGCGTGCGGCGCCTTCGCCTTCGCCTTCCGTACCGAGCGTGATGGTCCCGGCTACGGCTGCGCTCTGACGACGGGTACCGCCGAGAGTGAGGCATCTACACACACACACACACACACACTTGAGCCTGGAGGAGTGTGTGTTTCTCAAACATAAAGGATCAAGTGCGTCTGAACTGACGTGCATGAAAACACCTTTAAGTTGCCAAACTCCTTATACCAGTCTTACAAGTTGTCTCGCTAAAGTCAGTTGCGTAAAAACTTAATATTGAATTAAAAGAGTAATCTCTCTCTTTATATATCCATCACTATTATACAACACAATAGAAACTTGCATAATTGTACAACTTTAAATACAAGTTTCTGAAGGATCATGTTGAAAAATCTTAATATTTCACCTTTTTGACTGGTACTGTAAATATGTACACACACACACACACACACACACACACACACACACATACACACATCTATAATAAATGCATACACACAAACATATCCATACATTTAATATTAATAATATTAATCTAAATAATAAAGAAAAGATAAATAAACACACGTTCGACCCCTACGATTTCCAACAATATCTGGCATTCTTATGTTAATCAATCACCTTAATGTACATTATATATATATATATAAATGTGAGGTTTCTTGATAATTTAGTCTTAATATGAATAAAGAATTTAGCAAAAATGAACAGTCATGCTAGCTCTTTAAAACATGTTTTTGTTTACGCTGCTGACCCAGCTTGAATCCAGTCAAAGTGATTATTACTATTATTATTAGTATTGTTATTAAACTTAAAGATGTGATGATGAACAGAATGACAGAATCTCTTATTCTGTGTCTCTGAGGAGAAAGTCAGTCAGGTTTTGAAGTACGACATGATTTTTATGTTAGTGCGTATGCTATACATACTATAAAACACATGAGTTGTATGCTAGTGTATATACTGTATATATGTGTGTGTGTGTGTGTGTTATTATAGTAATATGTGTGTGTGTGTGTGTGTGTGTGTTTATATAAGCAGCTGATTTCTCCTCAGTAGCGGTTAGCCCGTCGAGCTAACGGCGCCAAACACCCTCAGATTAACCCGCCACTGCGACCTTCCGTCCCTCAGGCCGGTCAGCCGCGCACATCATCAATATAATCACGATATTTACCGCTTTAGCAGCGACGCCCGTGCGTTTATCCCACAGAAAATCCGTCCTGCCGTTATTTTACCGCTCTGAGAATCCTCGCGCGCAACTTCCGGTGATGAGCTCCGCGCGCGCACACGCACTTTCACTAAATCAAAGTGCGCGTTCAGGAGATGGGACAGATAAATAATTGTGTGGAAAAAGTGTATAAATATATAATTTCAGATTTTAAAGCAAGGTTTTCTAGTTAACTAATAGGCTAATGATTGCTTTGAAGTGTTGAAGTGTTTGTTATATCGCAGACTCTCAGAGATCCTCAAACCAGCGGCTGGAGAACACACGCGATCTCATGAGGATATGTGAAGAACACATGATGACCTACAACACAAGAGCATCTGTTCCCTAAACTCTGGCACGATTAACAACAACACTATATATTATGAATGTCAGTTTTATTGAGAAGAGAATATCCCCCTATTCTCTCTATTCCGAGTTTATTTCTCCCTATTCCGGGTTTATATCTCCCTATTCCGGGTTTATATCTCACTATTCCGGGTTTATATCTCCCTATTCCGGGTTTATATCTCCCTATTCCGAGTTTATTTCTCCCTATTCCGGGTTTATATCTCCTTATTCCGAGTTTATATCTCCTTATTCCGGGTTTATATCTCCTTATTCCGAGTTTATTTCTCTCTATTCCGGGTTTATTTCTCCCTATTCCGAGTTTATTTCTCCCTATTCCGAGTTTATTTCTCCCTATTCCGGGTTTATATCTCCCTATTCCGGGTTTATATCTCCCTATTCCGAGTTTATTTCTCCCTATTCCGGGTTTATATCTCCTTATTCCGAGTTTATTTCTCCCTATTCCGAGTTTATTTCTCCCTATTCCGAGTTTATTTCTCCTTATTCCAAATGTATTTCTCCCTATTCCGGGTTTATATCGTCTTATTCCAAATGTATTTCTCCCTATTCCGGGTTTATATCTCCCTATTCCAAATGTATTTCTCCCTATTCCGGGTTTTTATCTCCTTATTCCAAATGTATTTCTCCCTATTCCGGGTTTATATCTCCCTATTCCAAATGTATTTCTCCCTATTCCGGGTTTATATCTCCCTATTCCAAATGTATTTCTCCCTATTCCGGGTTTTTATCTCCTTATTCCAAATGTATTTCTCCCTATTCCGGGTTTTTATCTCCTTATTCCAAATGTATTTCTCCCTATTCCGGGTTTATATCTCCCTATTCCGGGTTTATATCTCCCTATTCCAAATGTATTTCTCCCTATTCCGGGTTTATATCTCCTTATTCCAAATGTATTTCTCCCTATTCCGGGTTTATATCTCCCTATTCCAAATGTATTTCTCCCTATTCCGGGTTTTTATCTCCCTATTCCGGGTTTTTATCTCCTTATTCCAAATGTATTTCTCCCTATTCCGGGTTTATATCTCCCTATTCCAAATGTATTTCTCCCTATTCCGGGTTTTTATCTCCTTATTCCAAATGTATTTCTCCCTATTCCGGGTTTTTATCTCCTTATTCCAAATGTATTTCTCCCTATTCCGGGTTTATATCTCCTTATTCCAAATGTATTTCTCCCTATTCTGGGTTTATATCTCCTTATTCCAAATGTATTTCTCCCTATTCCGGGATTATATCTCCTTATTCCAAATGTATTTCTCCCTATTCCGGGTTTATATCTCCTTATTCCAAATGTATTTCTCCCTATTCTGGGTTTATATCTCCTTATTCCAAATGTATTTCTCCCTATTCCGGGATTATATCTCCTTATTCCAAATGTATTTCTCCCTATTCCGGGTTTATATCTCCTTATTCCAAATGTATTTCTCCCTATTCCGGGTTTATATCTCCTTATTCCAAATGTATTTCTCCCTATTCCGGGTTTATATCTCCTTATTCCAAATGTATTTCTCCCTATTCTGGGTTTATATCTCCCTATTCCGGGATTATATCTCCTTATTCCAAATGTATTTCTCCCTATTCCGGGTTTATATCTCCCTATTCCAAATGTATTTCTCCCTATTCCGGGTTTATATCTCCCTATTCCAAATGTATTTCTCCCTATTCCGGGATTATATCTCCTTATTCCAAATGTATTTCTCCCTATTCCGGGTTTATATCTCCCTATTCCAAATGTATTTCTCCCTATTCCGGGTTTATATCTCCCTATTCCAAATGTATTTCTCCCTATTCCGGGTTTATATCTCCCTATTCCAAATGTATTTCTCCCTATTCCGGGTTTATATCTCCCTATTCCAAATGTATTTCTCCCTATTCCGGGTTTATATCTCCCTATTCCAAATGTATTTCTCCCTATTCCGGGTTTATATCTCCCTATTCCAAATGTATTTCTCCCTATTCCGGGTTTATATCTCCCTATTCCAAATGTATTTCTCCCTATTCCGGGTTTATATCTCCCTATTCCAAATGTATTTCTCCCTATTCCGGGTTTATATCTCCTTATTCCAAATGTATTTCTCCCTATTCCGGGTTTATATCTCCCTATTCCAAATGTATTTCTCCCTATTCCGGGTTTATATCTCCCTATTCCAAATGTATTTCTCCCTATTCCGGGTTTATATCTCCTTATTCCAAATGTATTTCTCCCTATTCCGGGTTTATATCTCCCTATTCCAAATGTATTTCTCCCTATTCCGGGTTTATATCTCCCTATTCCAAATGTATTTCTCCCTATTCCGGGTTTATATCTCCTTATTCCAAATGTATTTCTCCCTATTCCGGGTTTATATCTCCCTATTCCAAATGTATTTCTCCCTATTCCGGGTTTATATCTCCCTATTCCAAATGTATTTCTCCCTATTCCGGGTTTATATCTCCTTATTCCAAATGTATTTCTCCCTATTCCGGGTTTATATCTCCCTATTCCAAATGTATTTCTCCCTATTCCGGGTTTATATCTCCCTATTCCAAATGTATTTCTCCCTATTCCGGGTTTATATCTCCCTATTCCAAATGTATTTCTCCCTATTCCGGGTTTATATCTCCTTATTCCGGGTTTATTTCTGGCTAATCACAATAACCACAGCACAATATATACTGTAAGTGAGTTTTATTGAGAAGAGCCCCATCATCCTCCCGTCCTCAGAGCATCTGAAGCGGTTTGACACCACATCTGCTCCGCTCATCTGTTGACATTATGAGCGCCACAGATTATAGCACATTATAACTCATTATAACAGGCTCTGAGCTCCTCCGGATCCGAGTGTTCAGAGAAAGTGTGCAGACGGGATTAAAGAGAGTCCTTTGTGCATGGAAGCTTGTTATAATAAAGGCAGTCACCACTCCCACCATCTCACAACTCTGACTTTATGCCTCGCAACTGAGATATTGACTTTTTTCTCACAATTCTGGAATTTATCCTGGAATTCTGATTTCTCGCAATTCAGACATGACTTCTCCGTAATTCGATTTTATTTTTCTGCTATTCCGAGTTTATTTCCAGCTACTCCGAATTAGTTTCTCACTATTCTGATTTCTTGCAATTCCGAGTTTATTTATTGTCATTCCTCATTTTTATCTTGTAATTTTTATTTATTGCAAATCTGTCTTTATTTCTCGCTGTTCTAAATAAATGTTTCCGCTATTCCGAGTTTATTTATTGCAATTCCGAGTTTATTTCTAGCAACTCCGAATTAGTTTCTCACTATTCTGATTTCTTGCTATTCCGAGGTTCTTTCTAGCTATTCCGAACAAATATTTTTTTGCCATTCCAAGTTTATTTCATATTTTTTTGCCATTCCAAGTTTATTTCTTGCATAATTTATAATAACCAATATTTCTTCAATTATATATTTTTTGGTATTCCGAATTAGTTTCTCACAATTTGGACTTTATTTCTAGCTATTCCGAATAAATTTTTTCGGTATTCCGAGTTTATTTCTTGTTATTCCTCGTTTTTATCTTGTAATTTTTATTTATCGCTAATCTGTCTTTATTTCTCGCTATTCTAAATAAATGTTTCCGCTATTCCGATTTTATTTCTAGCTATTCCGAATCATTTTTTTCGCTATTCTGAGATTATTTCTAGCTATTCCGATTTTATTTCTAGCTTTTCCGAACAAATTTTTCCGGTATTCTGAGTTTATTTCTCGTTAATCCTCGTTTTTATCTTGTCATTTTTATTTCTCGCTATTTTATATTTACAATTTTTTCTTGCACTTGCAGGTTTAGATATGAAGTGAGACATAAACTCGGAGAGAGATATGAAGTGATATCAGTTGCGATAATTCAATTAATATTTATTTGTATAGCACTTTCCACAATACATATCGGCATAATCAGCGATAGAAGCTCAGAATTGTGAGATAAACGTCTCCATGATTGCGTGGTGGAAACAGGCTTCCATAGAAAGCACCAGAAATGATAACCAGATCAGTACTAAACACATTTAACATACAAACAGAACCATCCCTAAATCAATCATTAATATGCCTGAATTAAGCACATGATGATGATGATGATGATGATGATGATGAGGAGGAGGAGGAGGAGAGGACACTGGCTGAGTCTGAGTTGAGTGAGAATAAATAAAGCTTCTCAAACAGAGCCGGACCGGAGCGCTCACATCTCGTCCGCGTGCGGGGGTGTGGCTGCGTCTGCAGGAGCCGCGTTCGCTCCGGGCGGCTCCGTGCCGTTCCTCTGCTCCGCGGGCTCCGCCTCTTCCTCCTGCGGTGGCGGCCCGTCTGCGGCCCAGTCTGACGCTCTGAGCTCTGGAACCATCGGCTCATCTTCCCCAGAGCCCTTCAGCAGTGCAAGAGAGCCCGCCTCATTCAGGATGTTCCTGGACACGACTGCACAGAAACACACCACATGACATCATCACTGACATCATCATCATCATCACTGACATCATCACTGACATCATCATCATCATCACAGACAGCAGTGTGGCGCGCTCTCACCGCCGGCCGGAGTGTAGCTGTCCTCCAGGGCCTGGGAGTGCCGGCTGAACGGACTGTAGCTCGGGAAGATCAGCAGAGCCAGAGAGCAGATGAGGATCTGAGGAGCAGAGCATGCTGGGTAACTGACGGAGTGATGCTGTGTGTGTGTGTGTGTGAGAGTCAGTGTGAGTGAGTGAGTGTGTGTGTGTGTGTGAGTCAGTGTGTGTGTGTGTGTGTGAGTGTGAGTGTGTGTGTGAGAGTGTGTGTGTGCGTGAGTGTGTGAGAGAGACGGACACGCACCAGGACACATGTGCTCGTCTGCGCCGCTTTCGTGGCCGTTCGCTTGATCAGCGCCTGCAGTTTATGCAGCTGCGCCATCAGAGACCTGAAACACACACACACACACACACACACACACACACACACACACACACACACACACACACACACACACACACACAGCTGACTGGATCCTGGAACGCTTGTGCATTAAAACAAGGGGAACAATAACTGTGTGTTCAGCTCACTCACATGTTGTGCTTCTCCAGCTGGCTGACGGTTCTCTGCAGCTCTTTATTCTGAGCTGAACACGCTGCCACCCTAAACACACACACACACACACACACACACATTATTCCTCATATCCTAGGTGTTGCGGCTCCTCTCTTCCCAGTCTGTCAGTAACGCTCTGTTTACTTCCTGTCTCTATGATGCCCCTCCTTCTGCTCTGATTGGTTGGCTGGAGCAGTGTGTTGTGATTGGATTTTAGGAAATGCCCCGCCCCTTACCATAACCGGCAGTTTCAACACACGACTAACCAACTCACCCAGGCCACGCCCCTTTTTTCTGTGCATTAATTATAATAATGAGGAATATTGTGACGTGTTGGTTCCCGGAAGAGAAGAGCAGGAGCAACACACACTGAGAGAAGAGCAGGAGCAACACACACTGAGAGAAGAGCAGGAGCAACACACACTGAGAGAAGAGCAGGAGCAACACACACTGAGAGAGAAGAGCAGGAGCAACACACACTGAGAGAAGAGCAGGAGCAACACACACTGAGAGAAGAGCAGGAGCAACACACACTGAGAGAAGAGCAGGAGCAACACACACTGAGAGAGAAGAGCAGGAGCAACACACACTGAGAGAAGAGCAGGAGCAACACACACTGAGAGAAGAGCAGGAGCAGCACACACTGAGAGAGAAGAGCAGGAGCAACACACACTGAGAGAAGAGCAGGAGCAACACACACTGAGAGAGAAGAGCAGGAGCAACACACACTGAGAGAAGAGCAGGAGCAACACACACTGAGAGAAGAGCAGGAGCAACACACACTGAGAGAAGAGCAGGAGCAACACACACTGAGAGAAGAGCAGGAGCAACACACACTGAGAGAGAAGAGCAGGAGCAACACACACTGAGAGAGAAGAGCAGGAGCAACACACACTGAGAGAAGAGCAGGAGCAACACACACTGAGAGAGAAGAGCAGGAGCAACACACACTGAGAGAGAAGAGCAGGAGCAACACACACTGAGAGAGAAGAGCAGGAGCAACACACACTGAGAGAAGAGCAGGAGCAACACACACTGAGAGAAGAGCAGGAGCAACACACACTGAGAGAAGAGCAGGAGCAACACACACTGAGAGAGAAGAGCAGGAGCAACACACACTGAGAGAGAAGAGCAGGAGCAACACACACTGAGAGAGAAGAGCAGGAGCAACACACACTGAGAGAAGAGCAGGAGCAACACACACTGAGAGAAGAGCAGGAGCAACACACACTGAGAGAAGAGCAGGAGCAACACACACTGAGAGAGAAGAGCAGGAGCAGCACACACTGAGAGAGAAGAGCAGGAGCAACACACACTGAGAGAGAAGAGCAGGAGCAACACACACTGAGAGAGAAGAGCAGGAGCAACACACACTGAGAGAGAAGAGCAGGAGCAACACACACTGAGAGAGAAGAGCAGGAGCAACACACACTGAGAGAAGAGCAGGAGCAACACACACTGAGAGAAGAGCAGGAGCAACACACACTGAGAGAAGAGCAGGAGCAACACACACTGAGAGAAGAGCAGGAGCAACACACACTGAGAGAGAAGAGCAGGAGCAACACACACTGAGAGAGAAGAGCAGGAGCAACACACACTGAGAGAAGAGCAGGAGCAACACACACTGAGAGAAGAGCAGGAGCAACACACACTGAGAGAGAAGAGCAGGAGCAACACACACTGAGAGAAGAGCAGGAGCAACACACACTGAGAGAAGAGCAGGAGCAACACACACTGAGAGAGAAGAGCAGGAGCAACACACACTGAGAGAGAAGAGCAGGAGCAACACACACTGAGAGAAGAGCAGGACAACACACACTGAGAGAAGAGCAGGAGCAACACACACTGAGAGAGAAGAGCAGGAGCAACACACACTGAGAGAGAAGAGCAGGAGCAACACACACTGAGAGAGAAGAGCAGGAGCAGCACACACTGAGAGAAGAGCAGGAGCAACACACACTGAGAGAGAAGAGCAGGAGCAACACACACTGAGAGAGAAGAGCAGGAGCAACACACACTGAGAGAGAAGAGCAGGAGCAACACACACTGAGAGAGAAGAGCAGGAGCAACACACACTGAGAGAGAAGAGCAGGAGCAACACACACTGAGAGAGAAGAGCAGGAGCAACACACACTGAGAGAGAAGAGCAGGAGCAACACACACTGAGAGAAGAGCAGGAGCAACACACACTGAGAGAAGAGCAGGAGCAACACACACTGAGAGAAGAGCAGGAGCAACACACACTGAGAGAAGAGCAGGAGCAACACACACTGAGAGAAGAGCAGGAGCAACACACACTGAGAGAGAAGAGCAGGAGCAGCACACACTGAGAGAGAAGAGCAGGAGCAACACACACTGAGAGAGAAGAGCAGGAGCAACACACACTGAGAGAGAAGAGCAGGAGCAACACACACTGAGAGAAGAGCAGGAGCAACACACACTGAGAGAAGAGCAGGAGCAACACACACTGAGAGAAGAGCAGGAGCAACACACACTGAGAGAAGAGCAGGAGCAACACACACTGAGAGAAGAGCAGGAGCAACACACACTGAGAGAAGAGCAGGAGCAACACACACTGAGAGAAGAGCAGGAGCAACACACACTGAGAGAGAAGAGCAGGAGCAACACACACTGAGAGAAGAGCAGGAGCAACACACACTGAGAGAAGAGCAGGAGCAACACACTGAGAGAAGAGCAGGAGCAACACACACTGAGAGAGAAGAGCAGGAGCAACACACACTGAGAGAGAAGAGCAGGAGCAACACACACTGAGAGAGAAGAGCAGGAGCAACACACACTGAGAGAGAAGAGCAGGAGCAACACACACTGAGAGAGAAGAGCAGGAGCAACACACACTGAGAGAGAAGAGCAGGAGCAACACACACTGAGAGAGAAGAGCAGGAGCAACACACACTGAGAGAAGAGCAGGAGCAACACACACTGAGAGAAGAGCAGGAGCAACACACACTGAGAGAAGAGCAGGAGCAACACACACTGAGAGAAGAGCAGGAGCAACACACACTGAGAGAAGAGCAGGAGCAACACACACTGAGAGAGAAGAGCAGGAGCAACACACACTGAGAGAAGAGCAGGAGCAACACACACTGAGAGAAGAGCAGGAGCAACACACACTGAGAGAAGAGCAGGAGCAACACACACTGAGAGAGAAGAGCAGGAGCAACACACACTGAGAGAAGAGCAGGAGCAACACACACTGAGAGAGAAGAGCAGGAGCAACACACACTGAGAGAGAAGAGCAGGAGCAACACACACTGAGAGAGAAGAGCAGGAGCAACACACACTGAGAGAGAAGAGCAGGAGCAACACACACTGAGAGAGAAGAGCAGGAGCAACACACACTGAGAGAAGAGCAGGAGCAACACACACTGAGAGAAGAGCAGGAGCAACACACACTGAGAGAAGAGCAGGAGCAACACACACTGAGAGAGAAGAGCAGGAGCAGCACACACTGAGAGAGAAGAGCAGGAGCAACACACACTGAGAGAAGAGCAGGAGCAGCACACACTGAGAGAGAAGAGCAGGAGCAGCACACACTGAGAGAGAAGAGCAGGAGCAACACACACTGAGAGAAGAGCAGGAGCAACACACACTGAGAGAGAAGAGCAGGAGCAACACACACTGAGAGAGAAGAGCAGGAGCGGCACACACTGAGAGAAGAGCAGGAGCGGCACACACTGAGAGAGAAGAGCAGGAGCAACACACACTGAGAGAGAAGAGCAGGAGCAACACACACTGAGAGAGAAGAGCAGGAGCAACACACACTGAGAGAGAAGAGCAGGAGCAGCACACACTGAGAGAGAAGAGCAGGAGCAACACACACTGAGAGAAGAGCAGGAGCAACACACACTGAGAGAAGAGCAGGAGCAACACACACTGAGAGAGAAGAGCAGGAGCAACACACACTGAGAGAAGAGCAGGAGCAACACACACTGAGAGAGAAGAGCAGGAGCAACACACACTGAGAGAGAAGAGCAGGAGCAACACACACTGAGAGAGAAGAGCAGGAGCAACACACACTGAGAGAGAAGAGCAGGAGCAACACACACTGAGAGAGAAGAGCAGGAGCAACACACACTGAGAGAGAAGAGCAGGAGCAACACACACTGAGAGAGAAGAGCAGGAGCAACACACACTGAGAGAGAAGAGCAGGAGCAGCACACACTGAGAGAGAAGAGCAGGAGCAACACACACTGAGAGAGAAGAGCAGGAGCAACACACACTGAGAGAGAAGAGCAGGAGCAACACACACTGAGAGAGAAGAGCAGGAGCAACACACACTGAGAGAAGAGCAGGAGCAACACACACTGAGAGAGAAGAGCAGGAGCAACACACACTGAGAGAGAAGAGCAGGAGCAACACACACTGAGAGAGAAGAGCAGGAGCAGCACACACTGAGAGAGAAGAGCAGGAGCAACACACACTGAGAGAAGAGCAGGAGCAACACACACTGAGAGAGAAGAGCAGGAGCAACACACACTGAGAGAAGAGCAGGAGCAACACACACTGAGAGAGAAGAGCAGGAGCAACACACACTGAGAGAGAAGAGCAGGAGCAACACACACTGAGAGAAGAGCAGGAGCAACACACACTGAGAGAGAAGAGCAGGAGCAACACACACTGAGAGAAGAGCAGGAGCAACACACACTGAGAGAGAAGAGCAGGAGCAGCACACACTGAGAGAGAAGAGCAGGAGCAACACACACTGAGAGAGAAGAGCAGGAGCAACACACACTGAGAGAGAAGAGCAGGAGCAACACACACTGAGAGAAGAGCAGGAGCAACACACACTGAGAGAGAAGAGCAGGAGCAACACACACTGAGAGAAGAGCAGGAGCAACACACACTGAGAGAGAAGAGCAGGAGCAGCACACACTGAGAGAAGAGCAGGAGCAACACACACTGAGAGAGAAGAGCAGGAGCAACACACACTGAGAGAAGAGCAGGAGCAACACACACTGAGAGAGAAGAGCAGGAGCAACACACACTGAGAGAGAAGAGCAGGAGCAACACACACTGAGAGAAGAGCAGGAGCAACACACACTGAGAGAGAAGAGCAGGAGCAACACACACTGAGAGAAGAGCAGGAGCAACACACACTGAGAGAGAAGAGCAGGAGCAACACACACTGAGAGAAGAGCAGGAGCAACACACACTGAGAGAAGAGCAGGAGCAGCACACACTGAGAGAGAAGAGCAGGAGCAACACACACTGAGAGAAGAGCAGGAGCAACACACACTGAGAGAGAAGAGCAGGAGCAACACACACTGAGAGAAGAGCAGGAGCAACACACACTGAGAGAAGAGCAGGAGCAACACACACTGAGAGAAGAGCAGGAGCAACACACACTGAGAGAAGAGCAGGAGCAACACACACTGAGAGAAGAGCAGGAGCAACACACACTGAGAGAGAAGAGCAGGAGCAACACACACTGAGAGAAGAGCAGGAGCAACACACACTGAGAGAAGAGCAGGAGCAACACACACTGAGAGAAGAGCAGGAGCAACACACACTGAGAGAAGAGCAGGAGCAACACACACTGAGAGAGAAGAGCAGGAGCAACACACACTGAGAGAGAAGAGCAGGAGCAACACACACTGAGAGAAGAGCAGGAGCAACACACACTGAGAGAAGAGCAGGAGCAACACACACTGAGAGATGAGCAGGAGCAACACACACTGAGAGAAGAGCAGGAGCAACACACACTGAGAGAAGAGCAGGAGCAACACACACTGAGAGAAGAGCAGGAGCAACACACACTGAGAGAAGAGCAGGAGCAACACACACTGAGAGAGAAGAGCAGGAGCAACACACACTGAGAGAGAAGAGCAGGAGCAACACACACTGAGAGAGAAGAGCAGGAGCAACACACACTGAGAGAAGAGCAGGAGCAACACACACTGAGAGAAGAGCAGGAGCAACACACACTGAGAGAGAAGAGCAGGAGCAACACACACTGAGAGAAGAGCAGGAGCAACACACACTGAGAGAGAAGAGCAGGAGCAACACACACTGAGAGAGAAGAGCAGGAGCAACACACACTGAGAGAGAAGAGCAGGAGCAACACACACTGAGAGAGAAGAGCAGGAGCAACACACACTGAGAGAGAAGAGCAGGAGCAACACACACTGAGAGAGAAGAGCAGGAGCAACACACACTGAGAGAAGAGCAGGAGCAACACACACTGAGAGAGAAGAGCAGGAGCAACACACACTGAGAGAAGAGCAGGAGCAACACACACTGAGAGAGAAGAGCAGGAGCAACACACACTGAGAGAGAAGAGCAGGAGCAACACACACTGAGAGAGAAGAGCAGGAGCAACACACACTGAGAGAGAAGAGCAGGAGCAACACACACTGAGAGAGAAGAGCAGGAGCAACACACACTGAGAGAGAAGAGCAGGAGCAACACACACTGAGAGAGAAGAGCAGGAGCAACACACACTGAGAGAAGAGCAGGAGCAACACACACTGAGAGAAGAGCAGGAGCAACACACACTGAGAGAAGAGCAGGAGCAACACACACTGAGAGAAGAGCAGGAGCAACACACACTGAGAGAGAAGAGCAGGAGCAACACACACTGAGAGAAGAGCAGGAGCAACACACACTGAGAGAAGAGCAGGAGCAACACACACTGAGAGAAGAGCAGGAGCAACACACACTGAGAGAAGAGCAGGAGCAACACACACTGAGAGAAGAGCAGGAGCAACACACACTGAGAGAAGAGCAGGAGCAACACACACTGAGAGAGAAGAGCAGGAGCAACACACACTGAGAGAAGAGC
>CM042252.1:53897461-53914961 GCA_023566225.1 Romanogobio albipinnatus | reverse complement strand
CATGCAGATTACATGCAGATTACAGGCGGATTACAGGCAGATTACATGTAGATTACAGGCAGATTACATGCAGATTACAGGCAGATTACATGCAGATTACAGGCGGATTACAGGCGGATTACATGCAGATTACAGGCAGATTACATGCAGATTACAGGCGGATTACAGGCGGATTACATGCAAAGAGACTCAAATGTATTTGCCATGTCCTCAAACCACTTCCATGATGCAGACTGAAACAGGAAACACTCACCCAGCTCTATGGAGATCACATCCATATGGGGCGGCTGCTGCTCTGCCATGGCTCCGCCCACACCGCTGATGTCATACACCACCTGATAGACAGCGCTGCGGTGGTTGTGCTCGTCTGAGTACTGATCTTCAGACAGGCCGCTGTCGCTCTCGGACAGCGCTGATGTGTACATCTCGTTGGGGTTGATGGCGTTCAGGACCTCCTCGGATTCGCTGTCATTCAAACTCTGGAACACAGGCAGTGACGCTTTAGCAGCTCAGGCGGCAGGTCAAAGGTCATGGGTCCATTTACAGGGAACGCATGATCAAGCCTGAATGGGTTACACTTTATTTGAAGGTGTATGTGTTCCTGCGTTACTACACATTTGAATACTGAGTAATATTAATTAACTACACGAGTGTGACGGAGTGTTTCTGTGCCAGATACACTCCTTCAGGATTAGAACAAGTGTTCTTCAGAGCATGGCCCTGCATGACGTCATAAAGGGCGGATCTCCTTATATGGGCACTTCCCCCGGATGAGCACACACACACCAGCCAGAGCGAGAGCGCGTGCGCGTCCATCAATGAGCTCTTTTTTGTTGTGTTATTGAGGGACATTACATGCAAATTACATGTAGATTACATGCACATTACTTGTAGATTACAGGCGGATTACGTATGGATTACATGCGGATTACATGTAGATTACAGCTGGGTTACGCGTAGATTACAGCCGGATTACATGTTGATTACAGGCGGATTACGTATGGATTAAATGCAGATTACATGTAGATTACATGCAGATTACAGGTGGATTACATGTAGATTACATGCAGATTACAGGTGGATTACATGTAGATTACAGGCGGATTACGTTTGGATTAAATGCGGATTACATGTAGATTACATGCAGATTACAGGTGGATTACATATAGATTACAGGCGGATTACGTTTGGATTAAATGCAGATTACATGCAGATTACAGGCGGATTACATGCAGATTACAGGCGGATTACATGTAGATTACAGGCGGATTACATGTAGATTACAGGCGGATTACATGTAGATTACAGGCGGATTACATGTAGATTACAGGCGGATTACATGTAGATTACAGGCGGATTACATGCAGATTACAGAAGATTACATGCAGATTACAGGCGGATTACATGTAGATTACAGGCGGATTACATGTAGATTGCAGGCGGATTACATGTAGATTACAGGCGGATTACATGCAGATTACATGCGGATTACATGTAGATTACAGGCGGATTACATGTAGATTACAGGCGGATTACATGTAGATTACAGGCGGATTACATGTAGATTACATGCGGATTACCGCAGCAATCAGCAATCAGAGGGGAAAGGCTGCAGCACATATTCATCTAAATGTGATATGTTCACTAACACAGTATATCACGGCAAAGCCAGTGTGTGTGTGTGTGTGTGTGATCAGGAGTGTGTGTGTGTGTGATCAGGAGTGATTGCTCCTGCCTGATCCTGCCTGCCTGATCGATTGCTCCTGTCTCCTGTGTGCCTCCTGTGTGCCTCCTGTGTGCCTGTTTGTAGCTCTGTACAGCCTTGCTCACGTTTGAATCTTTATCTTGATATTTCCTCTTTATTCTACTGCTAAATATAACTTACTCATCACCATAAATTGTTTAAAAATTGCCTATCACGTTAAATTTGACATCGCTAGCTTTTAATCTAAATCACCATCACACGTTAGCATTTCGCTAGCCTGTTAGCTTGTCATCTCTGCACCCGGGTCTCCTGCTCTCTGAGTTCATTAGTTGGATTAGTAAATAGTGTCCAGCATACGATTGTGGTAAGTGGTAAATTGGATTAATCAACAAATACGGTAAGTCATGTCTTCTCCTGTCATTATCACTTGCACTTCATGCTGCATGTTTAGTATAGGCTTCTCCGCTGGCGAACAGGGCTTCACATGTGATAAATGTAAGGAGATAGTTAGGCTGACGGAGAAGATTTCAGAATTAGAAACACGCATCCATACTTTATCTGAGAGTAGTGAGGATGTAACAGCTTTAGACACTGATTTGGATGTGAATAGCTTAGTGAACTCTGTACATTCTTCGGTTCCGGCTGCAGGGCCCTCGCAGCAGGGCAACTGGGTGACAGTGAGGCAGCATAGTCGCAGACCAAAAAACCGCTTTTCCGTTCCGGTTAGAACATCAAACAGGTTCTCCCCTCTCAGTGAAGCACCCACTGAGTATCCTGTTGAAAGTGCCCTAGTCATTGGCGATTCTATTACACGGAATGTGAAGATACCAGCCACCATAGTCACTTGTTTACCGGGAGCCAGAGCGCCTGACATCAAAGCAAATTTAAAAGTGCTGGCTAAAGCTAATCGTAAATTCTCTAAGATTATTATTCACGTCGGCACTAATGATGTTCGACTTCGCCAGTCGGAGATCACCAAAATTAACATTAAAGAGGTGTGTGAACTCGCTAGTACGATGTCAGAGGCTGTTTATTGTTCTGGTCCGCTCCCCGTTAGAAGGAGTGATGAGATAGTTAGCAGGCTATCATCACTCAATGGCTGGTTGTCTAAGTGGTGTCTGCAAAATAACATAGGGTTCATAGACAATTGGAAAAGTTTTTGGGGCAGACCTGACCTGTTGAAGAAGGATGGCATCCATCCCTCCTGGGGTGGTGCCGCTCTTCTCTCTAGTAATTTGGCACATAGTCTTAGAGCTAAACCTTGACTCACTAGGGCCCAGGTCAGGAAGCAGACAAACTGGCTAAACCGACCGTCTGCTAGCTGTCTCACATCACCGGAGTCAGATAAATCCCAGCACATAGAGACTCTTTCACCGAGATATTATCATATAGAGACTGTGTCTGTTCCCCGAATTAGTAAATACAAAAAAACATCAAAACCATTCAACAGTAAAAATTTAATTGATGTCCAACAAATAAACAAAAGAAATAATACAGATGAACAATTGATAAAGCTTGGGTTGCTGAATATTAGATCCCTTTCCCCAAAAGCGCTTATTGTTAATGATATTATTAAAGATAATAATCTTGATGTGCTGTGTTTGACAGAAACCTGGCTAAAACCTGACGACTACATTACCTTAAATGAGTCCACCCCCCAAGATTATTGTTATAAACATGAGCCGCGTCTGAAAGGTAAAGGGGGAGGGGTTGCTGTAATTTATAATAATATCTTCAGTATTACTCAGAAGTCTAGTTTCAAATATAATTCCTTCGAAGTTTTGGTGCTTTATGTAACGCTATGTAGTGTACATGACAAAACCCATTCAACATTGGTGTTAGCTACTGTATACAGGCCACCAGGGCATAATACAGACTTTATCAAAGAATTTGCTGACTTTCTATCAGAATTAGTACTGGCCGTAGATAAAGTACTAATTGTTGGTGATTTTAATATCCATGTAGACAACGAAAAAGACGTATTAGGATTAGCATTTAAAGATACACTAAACTCTATTGGAGTTAGGCAACACGTGTCAGGACCCACTCATCGCCATAATCATACTTTAGACCTAATATTGTCACATGGAATTAATGTTGATACCGTTGAAATTCTGCAGCAGAGCGATGACATCTCAGATCATTACTTAGTATCTTGTATACTTAATTTAGCTAAAGTTGCAAAGCCGCCCCCTCGTTTCAAAAATGGCAGGACAATCACTGCCGCTACTAAAGATTGCTTTTTAAATACTCTTCCTCATCAGTATCATCTCCTCAGCAACCCAGACAGCATAGAAGAACTCGATGTTGCAACAGAAACTATTGACTCTCTCTTTTCCAGTACTTTAGACACAGTTGCTCCTCTGCGCTTAAAGAAGATTAAAGAAAATAGTCCAACGCCGTGGTACAACGAGCACACCCGGGCCCTTAAAACAGCAGCCAGAAAAATGGAGCGCAGCTGGAAGAAAACAAAACTAGAGGTCTTTCGAAATTCGTGGAAAGAGCACATGATCGCATACAGAAAGGCCGTAAAAACTGCTAGATCCGCTTATTTCTCGACTCTCCTGGAAGAAAACAAACACAACCCTAGGTATTTATTCGATACAGTGGCTAAATTAACCAAAAATAAAGCTTCAACTTCTGATGATTGTAAACAGCACAGCAGTAATGACTTTATGAACTTCTTCACATGTAAAATTGATAATATTAGGAAGAAAATTTTAACCATGCAGCCGTCTACTACAGTATCACATCAGACAGAGCATTGTAGTGTCACTGAGGAAAAATTACAATCATTCACTGCTATAGGAGAAGAAGAATTGGCTAAACTCGTTAAATCATCAAAATCAACAACATGTATGCTTGACCCTGTACCGACTAGGCTATTAAAAGAGATGCTACCAGAGGTCATAGATCCTCTTCTTAATATCATTAATTCATCTTTGTCATTAGGATATGTACCGAAAACTTTTAAGTTGGCTATTATTAAACCACTTATTAAAAAACCGCAACTTGATCCTACAGAATTAGTCAATTATAGACCAATCTCAAATCTACCCTTTCTGTCAAAAATACTTGAAAAGGCAGTGTCTTTACAATTATGTTCCTTTTTAGAAAGAAATGGTATCTGTGAGGATTTCCAGTCAGGATTTAGACCGTATCATAGTACTGAGACTGCTCTCATCAGAGTTACAAATGATTTACTCTTATCATCCGATCGTGGCTGTATCTCTCTATTAGTGTTACTCGATCTTAGCGCTGCATTTGATACCATCGACCACAACATTCTTTTGAATAGACTCGAAAATTATGTAGGTATTAGTGGAATTGCTTTATCATGGTTTAAATCATACCTATGCGACCGTTATCAGTTTGTAGCAGTAAATGAAGAGATGTCACACCGATCGCAAGTTCAGTATGGAGTACCACAAGGCTCAGTGCTAGGACCGCTACTCTTCACCCTGTACATGCTACCACTGGGAGATATTATTAGGAAGCATGGCATTAGTTTTCATTGTTATGCTGACGATACTCAGCTCTATATTTCTTCACGCGCTGAAGAAATTTACCAATTCACAAGATTAACGGAATGCATAGCCGCCATAAAACATTGGATGACTGGTAATTTCCTGCAACTCAATTCAGAAAAAACTGAATTTTTAATTATTGGACAAAAAAGCTCCACAAGTAGTAACCTAGAATACTGTCTAACACTTGATGGCTGCTCTGTCAAGTCTTCGTCGTCAGTGAGGAACCTGGGTGTGCTCTTTGATACCAATCTTTCGTTTGAAAGCCACGTTTCTAGCATCTGTAAAACTGCTTTCTACCATCTTAAAAATATATCAAAATTACGGCACATGCTCTCAATGCAAAATGCTGAACAGTTAGTTCATGCGTTCATGACCTCAAGGCTAGATTATTGTAATGCTCTATTGGGTGGTTGCCCTGCTCGCTTAATAAATAAACTCCAGCTGGTCCAAAACGCAGCAGCTCGAGTACTTACTAGAACCAGGAAGTATGACCATATTAGCCCAGTTCTGTCAACATTGCACTGGCTACCTATTAAACATCGCATACATTTTAAAATCTTGCTTATTACTTACAAAGCACTAAATGGTTTAGCTCCCCAATACTTGAGCGAGCTCTTAACATATTATACTCCATCACGTCTACTGCGATCTCTAAATTCTGGCCAGTTGTTAATACCGAGAATATCCAAATCAACTGCAGGCGGTCGATCCTTTTCCTATTTAGCTCCTAAACTCTGGAACAGTCTTCCTAGCACTGTTCGGGAAGCAGACACACTCTGTCAGTTTAAATCTAGACTAAAAACACATCTCTTTACTGTGGCATACACATAAAACACTTTATCAATTAATTGATTGTTAGGCTGCATTAACTAGGTCAGCCGGAACCGGGAACACTTCCCATAACACCTGATGTACTCGTTACATCATCAGAAGAATGGCATCTACGCTAATGATATTCTCTCTGTTTTATCCTGAGGTTTACTGCAGTCAGCCAGATCTGGGCCGTATCCT
The DNA here is from genome assembly GCA_023566225.1 of Romanogobio albipinnatus. Classification (NCBI taxonomy): domain Eukaryota; kingdom Metazoa; phylum Chordata; class Actinopteri; order Cypriniformes; family Gobionidae; genus Romanogobio; species Romanogobio albipinnatus. The sequence continues at coordinate 53,908,715 of CM042252.1, read as the reverse complement.
AATCAGATGGTGGACCAGAGAAGACCAACACAGGACCCCGAAGTGTCTGCAGAGACCGTGTCAATTATCCTCCCCCTGCAACTGCCTCATCGACACGGCATCTAAATAAACCCGTCACCAGTGTGATGACTCCGATTGTTCGAATATTATCATTAAATAATACTTAAATCGATATGTCATCCGCAATAAACCCGTCTCCAGCGTGTTGCCTCCGATCATTCGAATATTGCACTTTAATAATTATTTAATCAACATCATCCTCAATAAACCCGTCTCCAGCGTGTTGCCTCCGGTCCTTTGAATATTCCGATCTATTATGACCTCTGACCTGTAAAGCAGCCAGAATAATAATAATAATACGTTGTTTGTAAATTGGCCAGAGGAGAACTGGCACCCCGACTGAGCCTGGTTTCTCCCAAGGTTTATTTTTCTCCATTAGGTCACCTAATGGGGTTTTGGTTTCCTTGCCACTGTTGCCTCTGGCTTGGCGTGCTCAGTTGGGGACACTATATTTTTCAACTAAACATCGAAATAAATCTAATTAATAAACTAATTTAACCATGTAAACTAAATTACTGATCTAATTATTGATCTAAAGCCCACACTGTCACCGTATGGAAATTGAAATGAACTGATGACATCAAATGGCTATACAGCTGAATAAAATTAGGCTGCATTATTTTGCTGTTTAACACTGTAAAGCTGCTTTGAAACAATCTACATTGTTAAAAGCGCTATATAAATAAAGTTGACTTGACTTGACTTGACTTGTGTGTGTGTGTGTGTGTGTGTGTGATGGACTCACACAGCGCGGCTCGACGCTCCACTCCTCCGCGTGTGTGTCCAGACAGCCGTACAGGACTCCAGAGCCGGACTCATCCAGGACCAGCGCGCTCTCCATAGCCTCCTGCAACACAAGCAGCTGACCAATCACAGCTCATCCTGACAACATTAGGGTTAAATATGCAAATGAGGCACTAATATGCACTCATTTGCATAAACTCCCGGAACACTTGATAAAGCCAGGTTTGATTTTGTTGACATATTAAAGGTTTTTCCAGAAGATTCTGGGTTTCTCTTTTTATAAATCAGAGAATTCTGTCAGCACAGAAATGCCTTTACACGCAAATATAAACACGATAATATATAGACACAATAATATATAGACACGACAATATATAAACACGATAATATATAGACACAACAATATATAAACACGATAAAATATAAACACGATATAATATATAAACACGATAATATATAAACACGATAAAATATAAACACGATAATATATAAACACGATAAAATATAAACACGATAATATAAACACGATAATATATAGACAAAATAAAATATAAAAACGATAAAATTTAAACACGATAATATATAAACACGATAATATATAGACACGATAATATATAGACACAATAATATATAGACACGACAATATATAAACACGACAATATATAAACACGATAATATATAGACACAACAATATATAAACACGATAAAATATAAACACGATATAATATATAAACACGATATAATATATAAACACGATAAAATATAAACACGATAATATATAGACACGATAATATATAGACACAATAATATATAGACACGACAATATATAAACACGACAATATATAAACACGATAATATATAGACACAACAATATATAAACACGATAAAATATAAACACGATATAATATATAAACACGATAATATATAAACACAATAAAATATAAACACAATAATATATAGACACGATAATATATAAACACGATAATATATAAACACGATAATATATAAAAACGATAAAATTTAAACACGATAATATATAAACACGATGATATAAACACGATAAAATATAAACACGATAATATAAACACGATAATATAAACACGATAATATATAAACACGATAAAATATAAACACGATAATATAAACACGATAATATATAGACAAGATAAAATATAAAAACGATAAAATTTAAACACGATAAAATATAAACACGATAATATATAAACACGATAATATATAGACACGATAATATATAAACACAATAATATATAAACACGATAATATATAAACACGATAAAATATAAACACAATAATATATAAACACAATAATATATAAACACGATAATATATAAACACGATAATATATAAAAACGATAAAATTTAAACACGATAATATATAAACACGATAATATATAAACACGATGATATAAACACGATAATATATAAACACGATAATATAAACACGATAATATAAACACGATAATATATAAACACGATAAAATATAAACACGATAATATAAACACAATAATATATAGACAAGATAAAATATAAAAACGATAAAATTTAAACACGATAAAATATAAACACGATAATATATAAACACGATAATATATAGACACGATAATATATAAACACAATAATATATAGACACGACAATATATAAACACGACAATATATAAACACAATAATATATAAACACGATAATATATAAAAACGATAAAATTTAAACACGATAATATATAAACACGATGATATAAACACGATAATATATAAACACGATAAAATATAAACACGATAATATATAAACACGATAATATATAGACACGATAATATATAAACACAATAATATATAAACACGATAATATATAAACACAATAATATATAAACACGATAATATATAAACACGATAATATATAAACACGATAATATATAAACACAATAATATATAAACACGATAATATATAAACACGATAATATATAAACACGATAATATAAACACGATAATATATAAACAAGATAAAATATAAACACAATAATATATAAACACGATAATATATAAACACAATAATATATAAACACGATAATATATAAACACGATAATATATAAACACGATAATATATAAACACAATAATATATAAACACGATAAAATATAAACACAATAATATATAAACACGATAATATATAAACACGATAATATATAAACACAATAATATATAAACACGATAATATATAAACACGATAATATATAAACACGATAATATATAAAAACGATAATATATAAACACGATAATATATAAAAACGATAAAATTTAAACACGATAATATATAAACACGATGATATAAACACGATAATATATAAACACGATAAAATATAAACACGATAATATATAAACACGATAATATATAGACACGATAATATATAAACACAATAATATATAAACACGATAATATATAAACACAATAATATATAAACACGATAATATATAAACACGATAATATATAAACACGATAATATAAACACGATAATATATAAACAAGATAAAATATAAACACAATAATATATAAACACGATAATATATAAACACAATAATATATAAACACGATAATATATAAACACGATAATATATAAACACGATAATATATAAACACAATAATATATAAACACGATAAAATATAAACACAATAATATATAAACACGATAATATATAAACACGATAATATATAAACACGATAATATATAAACACAATAATATATAAACACGATAATATATAAACACAATAATATATAAACACGATAATATATAAACACGATAATATATAAACACGATAATATATAAACACAATAATATATAAACACAATAATATATAAACACGATAATATATAAACACGATAATATATAAACACAATAATATATAAACACGATAATATATAAACACGATAAAATATAAACACGATAATATAAACACGATAATATATAAACACGATAATATATAAACACGATAAAATATAAAAACGATAAAATTTAAACACGATAAAATATAAACACAATAATATATAAACACAATAATATATAAACACAATAATATATAAACACAATAATATATAAACACAATAATATATAAACACGATAATATATAAAAACGATAAAATTTAAACACGATAAAATATAAACACGATAAAATATAAACACGATAATATATAAACACGATAATATATAAACACAATAATATATAAACACGATAATATATAAACACAATAATATATAAACACAATAATATATAAACACAATAATATATAAACACGATAATATATAAACACAATAATATATAAACACGATAATATATAAACACGATAATATATAAACACAATAATATATAAACACGATAAAATATAAACACAATAATATATAAACACGATAATATATAAACACAATAATATATAAACACGATAAAATATAAACACAATAATATATAAACACGATAATATATAGACACAACAATATATAAACACGATAAAATATAAACACGATAATATATAAACACGATAATATAAACACGATAATATATAAACACGATAATATATAAACACGATAAAATATAAAAACGATAAAATTTAAACACGATAAAATATAAACACAATAATATATAAACACAATAATATATAAACACAATAATATATAAACACAATAATATATAAACACAATAATATATAAAAACGATAAAATTTAAACACGATAAAATATAAACACGATAAAATATAAACACGATAATATATAAACACGATAATATATAAACACAATAATATATAAACACGATAATATATAAACACAATAATATATAAACACAATAATATATAAACACAATAATATATAAACACGATAATATATAAACACAATAATATATAAACACGATAATATATAAACACGATAATATATAAACACAATAATATATAAACACGATAAAATATAAACACAATAATATATAAACACGATAATATATAAACACAATAATATATAAACACGATAAAATATAAACACAATAATATATAAACACGATAATATATAGACACAACAATATATAAACACGATAAAATATAAACACGATATAATATATAAACACGATAATATATAGACACGATAATATATAGACATGACAATATATAAACACGATAATATATAGACACAACAATATATAAACACGATGATATAAACACGATAAAATATAAACACAATAATATATAAACACGATAAAATATAAACACAATAATATATAAACACGATAATATATAAACACAATAATATATAAACACGATAAAATATAAACACAATAATATATAAACACGATAATATATAGACACAACAATATATAAACACGATAATATATAGACACGATATAATATATAAACACGATAATATATAGACACGATAATATATAGACATGACAATATATAAACACGATAATATATAGACACAACAATATATAAACACGATGATATAAACACGATAAAATATAAACACAATAATATAAACACGATAAAATATAAACACGATAATATATAAACACAATAATATATAAACACGATAAAATATAAACACAATAATATATAAACACGATAATATATAAACACGATAATATATAAACACAATAATATATAAACACGATAATATATAAACACGATAATATATAAAAACGATAATATATAAACACGATAATATATAAAAACGATAAAATTTAAACACGATAATATATAAACACGATGATATAAACACGATAATATATAAACACGATAAAATATAAACACGATAATATATAAACACGATAATATATAGACACGATAATATATAAACACAATAATATATAAACACGATAATATATAAACACAATAATATATAAACACGATAATATATAAACACGATAATATATAAACACGATAATATATAAACACAATAATATATAAACACGATAAAATATAAACACAATAATATATAAACACGATAATATATAAACACGATAATATATAAACACAATAATATATAAACACGATAATATATAAACACGATAATATATAAACACGATAATATATAAAAACGATAATATATAAACACGATAATATATAAAAACGATAAAATTTAAACACGATAATATATAAACACGATGATATAAACACGATAATATATAAACACGATAAAATATAAACACGATAATATATAAACACGATAATATATAAACACGATAATATATAGACACGATAATATATAAACACAATAATATATAAACACGATAATATATAAACACAATAATATATAAACACGATAATATATAAACACGATAATATATAAACACGATAATATAAACACGATAATATATAAACAAGATAAAATATAAACACAATAATATATAAACACGATAATATATAAACACAATAATATATAAACACGATAATATATAAACACGATAATATATAAACACGATAATATATAAACACAATAATATATAAACACGATAAAATATAAACACAATAATATATAAACACGATAATATATAAACACGATAATATATAAACACGATAATATATAAACACAATAATATATAAACACGATAATATATAAACACAATAATATATAAACACGATAATATATAAACACGATAATATATAAACACGATAATATATAAACACAATAATATATAAACACAATAATATATAAACACGATAATATATAAACACGATAATATATAAACACAATAATATATAAACACGATAATATATAAACACGATAAAATATAAACACGATAATATAAACACGATAATATATAAACACGATAATATATAAACACGATAAAATATAAAAACGATAAAATTTAAACACGATAAAATATAAACACAATAATATATAAACACAATAATATATAAACACAATAATATATAAACACAATAATATATAAACACAATAATATATAAACACGATAATATATAAAAACGATAAAATTTAAACACGATAAAATATAAACACGATAAAATATAAACACGATAATATATAAACACGATAATATATAAACACAATAATATATAAACACGATAATATATAAACACAATAATATATAAACACAATAATATATAAACACAATAATATATAAACACGATAATATATAAACACAATAATATATAAACACGATAATATATAAACACGATAATATATAAACACAATAATATATAAACACGATAAAATATAAACACAATAATATATAAACACGATAATATATAAACACAATAATATATAAACACGATAAAATATAAACACAATAATATATAAACACGATAATATATAGACACAACAATATATAAACACGATAAAATATAAACACGATAATATATAAACACGATAATATAAACACGATAATATATAAACACGATAATATATAAACACGATAAAATATAAAAACGATAAAATTTAAACACGATAAAATATAAACACAATAATATATAAACACAATAATATATAAACACAATAATATATAAACACAATAATATATAAACACAATAATATATAAAAACGATAAAATTTAAACACGATAAAATATAAACACGATAAAATATAAACACGATAATATATAAACACGATAATATATAAACACAATAATATATAAACACGATAATATATAAACACAATAATATATAAACACAATAATATATAAACACAATAATATATAAACACGATAATATATAAACACAATAATATATAAACACGATAATATATAAACACGATAATATATAAACACAATAATATATAAACACGATAAAATATAAACACAATAATATATAAACACGATAATATATAAACACAATAATATATAAACACGATAAAATATAAACACAATAATATATAAACACGATAATATATAGACACAACAATATATAAACACGATAAAATATAAACACGATATAATATATAAACACGATAATATATAGACACGATAATATATAGACATGACAATATATAAACACGATAATATATAGACACAACAATATATAAACACGATGATATAAACACGATAAAATATAAACACAATAATATATAAACACGATAAAATATAAACACAATAATATATAAACACGATAATATATAAACACAATAATATATAAACACGATAAAATATAAACACAATAATATATAAACACGATAATATATAGACACAACAATATATAAACACGATAATATATAGACACGATATAATATATAAACACGATAATATATAGACACGATAATATATAGACATGACAATATATAAACACGATAATATATAGACACAACAATATATAAACACGATGATATAAACACGATAAAATATAAACACAATAATATAAACACGATAATATATAAACAAGATAATATAAAGACATGATAAAGTGTGTTTTGCATGTTTTCTCTCCACTAGTCACATGTTATGGAAGCAAAATAGACTCAAAACTGAGCAAAGCACGGAAAAAAACCAGACAAAAAATGTAGAAGTAACCTGTGTCAGGTAGAGTGACACGTGATGAGGAGTAGGCGGGGCTTCTGTCTGGGGGCGGATGTGCACATCCTGGTGAGGGTTTGCACTTACTTTAATACACATCAAATAAAACAGCCTTTAGTTCACTAAACTATCTTTGCATTACAGAACAGATATAATACCAGTGCTATCGACACACATGAAGATTAGACCACAGATGATGCAGTGTGTGTGTGTGTGTGTGTGTGTTGTCTGAAGTCGAGCTGTCAATCAATCACAGTAAACAAACCGCGTCCCCACTGTGTTCTGCGTGTTTTACTCACTCGCTCAGTGGGTTTGACGTCCCCGGGCATAACCTCGTCTTCCCGCATCCTTCACGCGCGCGTGTTCTGGTTATTGTGCGGATATTTCCCCGTGTGGTTCCGGATCTTCTGGTTAATTTGGTTCTGTGTAATCCACATCCGCGTTCGGCGTGTGGGCGGGGCTCTGGGGAGACGCGGACCAATCGCACATCCCCACGCGCCTCCGCTTTAAAACAATATTTTGTTTTTGTTTACTCTTCTCTGTGGATATTCACTTCAAAGTATGTTAAAGTTTCTCAGTGTCGCTTTTATGTTTCAGACCTTTTTTAAAGACACACACGGTCACGTGATTCGTGTTAGTTTTCCCCGCGCTACTCAGGATGGACCAATCACAGGCGTTTTTACGTATACATTACTTTTTTCTTTTAACGTATAAATTATTTGTAATAGCGATTAATGAGGATGGTTTCCATTACCAATGACGCGTAAAACATTATACTTACATTTATTTGTTGTTTAAAATAATTGTTTTAGTTAAATAGCGCCCTCTGTGATGTTCTTTGTGCAGGTTTAGACAAGTTCTGCACAGTGCGACTCGCTTCACAGATGATTCACTCTTTTGAGCCGGATCTTTTTAGTGAATTGAATCGTTAAGGCAACTGACTCGTCCACTGAATCGCTCCCTGAAGTGAATCGGATTCGGAACATGTCGTGACTCACCGTCCCCTTCCCGAAAACAGGAACAGAAGTGCTGCCCTCATACTGGAAACATCCTCACAAAAACCCACGAGTACACAACACAATAAACACGAGCAACACAAAGCGCGGACGCGTTTGATCCAACAACACAAAGCTCGAGAATCCGCTTCAGTCCGGTGTGTCGGTAAGTGCTTTGAGAACTATTGTGAAGTCTGACAGTGTTTCTTGAATGATGTTTAGTGAGCCATTCCACCGAATACAATATTTTTTCAACACTGAATCTAATAAAACACATATTTAACTGTTCAACATGGATATTGGTCAATCTCAGGTAACTTTATTTCCTTTTTTACGAGTTTCAAAGTGGGAGATGGATGCATTTTTCTCAATCCTGTTACCAAAAAGCATGTTTAAAAGAAATGTCAACTAATTTATTTGTTTTCCTCTCATACAAAAGTGTTTATTTGAAAGAAATGGTTTAAATAATTGATATTTGTCACTAAAAATCACTATATATATGCACACAAGGTGTATAAAAAATAAAAAAAGCCATTTTTTTTATTTTAAAGGAGACCCAAACCTCAAGTTTATTATTATTATTTTTTATCATGTAATTAATTAAACTATTGGATAAATGATAAACATAACACAATTGAGAAAAGCAGCGGTTTAACGGTCAGTGATGTGTTTGGTCCCTCAGGTGTGATGTAGAGAGCCGCGCCGCTGCTGCTGATGCTGATGGAGTCGGGCTGGGTCTGGTCATCAGGGCTCTATCTCAAGCTGACCATGCTGACGCTGATGCTGTGCTTCAGTCTGCTGTGCGGCTTCGGCCCGCTGTGTGTGATCCGACGAGCTGCAGGTGTGACCGCTGATCCTCGGCCTCATCTCAACACTCTGCGGTTCTCACAGGGTTCCCACTGGAAAACACATAGGAAATTAGAGAACATTTAACATTTCCTGGAAAATAATTAAGAGTTTATCACTGGCCCAAAACAATTACCGTTGGACAGATATAAAAACAGATATAAAATTAGAATTAATAAAGTCAGAATTATGAGATATAAAGTCAGAATTGTGAGATATAAAGTCAAAATTAATAAAGTCAGAATTAATAAAGTCAGAATTAATAAAGTCAGAATTAATAAAGTCAGAATTAATGAAGTCAGAATTTTATTATATAAAGTCAAAATTAATAAAGTCAGAATTAATAAAGTCAGAATTTTATTATATAAAGTCAAAATTAATAGTCAGAATTGTGAGATATAAAGTCAGAATTGTGAGATATAAAGTCAGAATTAATAAAGTCAGAATTGTGAGATATAAAGTCAGAATTGTGAGATATAAAGTCAAAATGAATAAAGTCAGAATTTTATTATATAAAGTCAAAATTAATAAAGTCAGAATTAATAAAGTCAGAATTTTATTATATAAAGTCAGAATTAATAAAGTTAGAATTGTGAGATATAAAGTCAGAATTAATAAAGTCAGAATTGTGAGATATAAAGTCAGAATTAATAAAGTCAGAATTGTGAGATATAAAGTCAGAATTAATAAAGTCAGAATTGTGAGATATAAAGTCAGAATTAATAAAGTCAGAATTAATAAAGTCAGAATTGTGAGATATAAAGTCAGAATTAATAAAGTCAGAATTGTGAGATATAAAGTCAAAATGAATAAAGTCAGAATTAATGAAGTCAGAATTTTATTATATAAAGTCAAAATTAATAAAGTCAGAATTAATAAAGTCAGAATTTTATTATATAAAGTCAGAATTAATAAAGTCAGAATTTTATTATATAAAGTCAAAATTAATAGTCAGAATTGAGAGATATAAAGTCAGAATTAATAAAGTCAGAATTGTGAGATATAAAGTCAGAATTGTGAGATATAAAGTCAGAATTGTGAGATATAAAGTCAAAATGAATAAAGTCAGAATTTTATTATATAAAGTCAAA
>CM042252.1:53882461-53892461 GCA_023566225.1 Romanogobio albipinnatus | reverse complement strand
CTGGAGCTGTGTGTGTGTGTGCGGGCGCTCCTGCAGGGTGTGAGCGTGGGAGCGCAGCGGGATCTCCTCATGCGGACGTGTGTGCCACTGCTCCTCCACGAGGGACTGGTGGCGTTCGGCCTCGCCGCGCGGCTGAGCCACTGCGGCCTCCGTCAGGCCGTGGCGTCCGGCTGCCTGCTGCTGTTCTGCGGGGCGTGTCCGGCCGGGATCGGGATCGGGATGGGCCTGGCGCTGGCGGAGATGAGTCCGAGCGCTCAGGTCCAGCTGATGCGCTGCGCCCTCGAGGGTCTGACCGCTGGCGTCTTCATCAACGTGTCCATCGGGGGATTGCTGTGGCAGGAGTCGGCCTCTCCGAAGCACCGCGTCCATGAGGTGGCTCTCCTGCTCACGGGATTCGCTCTGGTCACTGCCATCCTGTTCAGTAAAGTCTGAGGTCTCGGGTCAGAAACGGGTCCTCGGGTCCCCAAACACACATCTCAGTATAATCAGGAAGCGCTGGTTTATCTGCTCCTCGCTCCACAGATGTTTGGCACATTTCCTCTGTTTGCTTTAGCTGAACTGTTTTATATTAATAAAGGCTATTAGACAAAGTGCTACAGTATTTATGATCAGACTGTGTGTTCCTGTGCAACATCAAACACACACACACACACACACACTGCCCCTACCCCTAAACCTACTCAACACACACACACACTGCCCCTACCCCTAAACCTACTCAACACACACACACACACTGCCCCTACCCCTAAACCTACTCAACACACACACACACTGCCCCTAAACCTAGTCAACACACACACACACACTGCCCCTACCCCTAAACCTAATCAACACACACACACACACACACACACACACACACACACACACACTGCCCCTACCCCTAAACCTAATCAACACACACACACACACACACACACACACACACACACACACACACACTGCCCCTACCCCTAAACCTACTCAACACACACACACTGCCCCTAAACCTACTCAACACACACACACACACACTGCCCCTACCCCTAAACCTACTCAACACACACACACACTGCCCCTACCCCATAACCTACTCAACACACACACACTGCCCCTAAACCTACTCAACACACACACACACACACACACACACTGCCCCTACCCCTAAACCTATTCAACACACACACACACACTGCCCCTACCCCTAAACCTACTCAACACACACACACTGCCCCTAAACCTACTCAACACACACACACACACACACACTGCCCCTACCCCTAAACCTACTCAACACACACACACACACTGCCCCTACCCCATAACCTACTCAACACACACACACTGCCCCTAAACCTACTCAACACACACACACACACACACTGCCCCTACCCCTAAACCTATTCAACACACACACACACACTGCCCCTACCCCATAACCTACTCAACACACACACACACTGCCCCTACCCCTAAACCTAGTCAACACACACTATATTATACATACCTCTGTTTGTTTTAACCACGGTGTTCGGTTGCGTTCTGATGGCTAGTCACATCAGTTTTCTGCTATTCTATTCTCAGGTGACGGGGACAGAAAAGAAGAGAAAAAAGGAGAAAAAAAATGCTAATTTTTTCTTTTATTTAAAAGACTTGTAAAACCTTACTTAAACTTAAAACTTTAATGAATACAGGTTTGGAACAACATTAGAGTGAGTAAATAATAACATCATTTTAGAGGTGAACTGTCCCTTTAAGGACAGCATGTTCACTATAGGCTGCGCTGCTGTCAATTAAAGACGTGCATCTAATATACAGACACGCGCAAATGTACTTTCACCGACTGTGTTTATGTTAACCTTGTGTGTATTTGACAGTATTAGCACAGTAAGACTACTTAGTCCAGTAATCATGTTTAGTGCGCTAGCACGCGAATAACCGGCAAGGCTTTAAAACGCATGCAAATAATGAGCTTTCGTGATTGTGAATAACTCTAGTGTTGTGTGAGTATAACTCTCTGACACCAGCCCTTACTGGCATTGCAAGCGTGTCTAGCACTGTGTAGTGATTGGATATGATCTCATATCAGCGTGTAGACTCACAGGCACACTGCAAAAACAAAACAAACAAAAACAACCCAATTCACAAGCGCATATTGAACCGTGAATGCCGTACCGAACGGTTTAATATTATAATATATAAAGCGTTTGTGCAAAACTGCGGGAAAACTGCAGAAAAAGTGTGGGTGTTGAACCCTCTCACCGGGAAAAGTGTGTGTGTTAAAACACCCACATCCCCCACGGGTGCGACGCCCCTGTGTCACCAAAAATGGTTCTTCGTCGTAATCATAGAGGAACCACTTTTGGTGCTATATAGCACCATTTCTTAACATGTTCTGTATATGGTAGCGGTGCTATATAGCACCTTAGTCAAAGAACCGCTGAAGAACCAAAATTGGTGCTATATAGCACTTAAAAAGGTTCCCCTACGATTACGAGCCAAGAACCATTTTTGGTGCCATATAGAACCTTTTTTTTTTAGAGTGTAGTTGGAACAATTTCAGGCAAAAAAATTACTATTCTTAATCTTTACGCACCTAATGAGGACTACTCGCAATTTTCCAAAAATGTTTTCTCTCTTTTGGCACTGAAAGGCGAGGGAATTTATTTAATTGGTGGGGACTTTAACTGTGTATTAGATAGTCATGTTGATAGGTTACCAGCAGAAAGGGGACCACAGTCAAAAAAATTTAAATCTCTTTTAGGAATAATGAGAGAATTCGGTTTAACGGATATTTGGCGACACTTGCATCCTAAAGAGAAGGATTTTAGACGCGAGAATGCATTAAAAATGTAAAAATGTAGACGTGATTTTGACTCTCTATTTGCGTTTGGTGTGAACGCAGCATTACGGGTGTCGAACGACATGAGGGTCAATCACTAATGACAGAATTGTCATTTTTGGGTGAACTAACCCTTTAACGTTGTCCATCTCTCCCCAGAATAAAATGCTCCTGTAAAGCCCTCTTTTGTGCTCTCTTTTTCTATGGCTCTGGGTCGCAGTATAAGTAGGCGCAGCATTTGATGACTGACACTTATCATCAACTAAATTAGTTTTTTACACTCTGTCAATTCTGTAAATAATTGCTTTAGTTTTTTCAGCAACTGTATATCGATTATAATTAGCAGTTTATTGCAGATTTATTTTAATAAAAAAACCTATTCAATCTTTACAATTATAAATGATCTGCAATAAATGGCATTTTTGATAGGACGCCTAACGTTAGACTTTTTGCCATAAGAGCTCACAGAAGACACGATCCGCGTGATGTTATCAGTCTATAACATTTTACTAGCGCAGTCTATAATAGAGAGTCCTAAGGAGATGGAGAGCAACAGCAGCGGCGACGTGTTCGTGGATGCGTTTGAGTACTTACCTGAGGAGACGGAGAACAGACGCGGTGAAGCCCCGGATGAGCAGAACAACCCAACAGGTGAGGGAGAGCATTAACACACATCCATTAATTTCTGTACGGAAATGATTGTAGGACACAGGTAACACTTTGGGTGCGTCTCAATCAGCTCCCCAGTTCATTAAGCGGGAAACTGATCGGGCGGTCGCCATTTTAGGCCGTCACTATCGCAGAATCTTAACAGAAATTGTGAAGCGCGAAATTTAAATCACGCGAGCCAACTCACTACACATAACGGCTGATAATGACACTCAATCATTATTTATCATAATGTATTTTTTTAATAACATGAAGTAAAGTCTGTGCTGTTGTTCATAAACACTATAGTGATAGATCTGTACCAGTGAGCACTAAACGGATTGAGACACCCAAATAATAACGCTCAGACATTCATAAACTATAGTTCATGAAATGGCGGTTCTAGGGGGAGGCCAGTTGTAAAACGCGGGCTATAATAGTTGCTACACACTTGATTATAGATAAAATAAGCTCTCTTTATACATTTCGTTCATTTAAACATAGGCTACTGGTAGTTAAAATATATTTTTTCAATGGCTAATTTCTCCGATCGCGTTCACATATGTAAAATTTGATCTTAATCCGAATTAGGAAGATGCAGCCGAAGATAAATTATGACCAACGCAATCCAGATCCACCGATTCCACTCCCGTGTTTTCCCGCTCGCTCCCCAGCGTCACTCAGAGTCTGACTTCAGATGACCATCACCTGTGAAGAGTCGACTCAACTCCTGCAGGACTTCAGATGACCATCACCTGTGAAGAGACGACTCAACTCCTGCAGGACATCAGATGACCATCACCTGTGAAGAGACGACTCAACTCCTGCAGGACTTCAGATGACCATCACCTGTGAAGAGTCGACTCAACTCCTGCAGGACTTCAGATGACCATCACCTGTGAAGAGACGACTCAACTCCTGCAGGACTTCAGATGACCATCACCTGTGAAGAGACGACTCAACTCCTGCAGGACTTCAGATGACCATCACCTGTGAAGAGACGACTCAACTCCTGCAGGACTTCAGATGACCATCACCTGTGAAGAGACGACTCAACTCCTGCAGGACTTCAGATGACCATCAGCTGTGAAGAGACGACTCAACTCCTGCAGGACTTCAGATGACCATCACCTGTGAAGAGACGACTCGACTCCTGCAGGACTTCAGATGACCATCACCTGTGAAGAGACGACTCAACTCCTGGAGGACTTCAGATGACCATCACCTGTGAAGAGACGACTCAACTCCTGCAGGACTTCAGATGACCATCACCTGTGAAGAGATGATTCAACTCCTGGAGGACTTCAGATGACCATCACCTGTGAAGAGACGACTCGACTCCTGCAGGACTTCAGATGACCATCACCTGTGAAGAGATGACTCGACTCCTGCAGGACATCAGATGACCATCACCTGTGAAGAGACGACTCGACTCCTGCAGGACTTCAGATGACCATCACCTGTGAAGAGACGACTCAACTCCTGGAGGACTTCAGATGACCATCACCTGTGAAGAGACGACTCAACTCCTGCAGGACTTCAGATGACCATCACCTGTGAAGAGATGATTCAACTCCTGGAGGACTTCAGATGACCATCACCTGTGAAGAGACGACTCGACTCCTGCAGGACTTCAGATGACCATCACCTGTGAAGAGATGACTCGACTCCTGCAGGACATCAGATGACCATCACCTGTGAAGAGACGACTCAACTCCTGCAGGACTTCAGATGACCATCACCTGTGAAGAGACGACTCAACTCCTGCAGGACATCAGATGACCATCACCTGTGAAGAGACGACTCAACTCCTGCAGGACTTCAGATGACCATCACCTGTGAAGAGACGACTCAACTCCTGCAGGACTTCAGATGACCATCACCTGTGAAGAGACGACTCAACTCCTGCAGGACTTCAGATGACCATCACCTGTGAAGAGACGACTCAACTCCTGCAGGACTTCAGATGACCATCAGCTGTGAAGAGACGACTCAACTCCTGGAGGACTTCAGATGACCATCACCTGTGAAGAGACGACTCAACTCCTGCAGGACTTCAGATGACCATCACCTGTGAAGAGACGACTCGACTCCTGCAGGACTTCAGATGACCATCACCTGTGAAGAGACGACTCAACTCCTGCAGGACTTCAGATGACCATCACCTGTGAAGAGACGACTCAACTCCTGCAGGACTTCAGATGACCATCACCTGTGAAGAGACGACTCAACTCCTGCAGGACTTCAGATGACCATCACCTGTGAAGAGACGACTCAACTCCTGCAGGACTTCAGGTGACCATCACCTGTGAAGAGACGACTCAACTCCTGCAGGACTTCAGATGACCATCACCTGTGAAGAGACGACTCAACTCCTGCAGGACTTCAGATGACCATCACCTGTGAAGAGTCGACTCAACTCCTGCAGGACTTCAGATGACCATCACCTGTGAAGAGACGACTCAACTCCTGCAGGACTTCAGATGACCATCACCTGTGAAGAGACGACTCAACTCCTGCAGGACTTCAGGTGACCATCACCTGTGAAGAGACGACTCAACTCCTGCAGGACTTCAGATGACCATCACCTGTGAAGAGACGACTCAACTCCTGGAGGACTTCAGATGACCATCACCTGTGAAGAGACGACTCAACTCCTGCAGGACTTCAGATGACCATCACCTGTGAAGAGACGACTCAACTCCTGCAGGACTTCAGATGACCATCACCTGTGAAGAGACGACTCAACTCCTGCAGGACTTCAGATGACCATCACCTGTGAAGAGACGACTCAACTCCTGCAGGACTTCAGGTGACCATCACCTGTGAAGAGACGACTCAACTCCTGCAGGACTTCAGATGACCATCACCTGTGAAGAGACGACTCAACTCCTGGAGGACTTCAGATGACCATCACCTGTGAAGAGACGACTCAACTCCTGCAGGACTTCAGATGACCATCACCTGTGAAGAGACGACTCAACTCCTGCAGGACTTCAGATGACCATCACCTGTGAAGAGACGACTCAACTCCTGCAGGACTTCAGATGACCATCACCTGTGAAGAGACGACTCAACTCCTGCAGGACTTCAGATGACCATCACCTGTGAAGAGACGACTCAACTCCTGCAGGACTTCAGATGACCATCACCTGTGAAGAGACGACTCAACTCCTGCAGGACTTCAGATGACCATCACCTGTGAAGAGACGACTCGACTCCTATGAGGACTTCAGATGACCATCACCTGTGAAGAGACGACTCAACTCCTGGAGGACTTCAGATGACCATCACCTGTGAAGAGACGACTCAACTCCTGCAGGACTTCAGATGACCATCACCTGTGAAGAGACGACTCAACTCCTGCCAGGACTTCAGATGACCATCACCTGTGAAGAGATGATTCAACTCCTGGAGGACTTCAGATGACCATCACCTGTGAAGAGACGACTCGACTCCTGCAGGACTTCAGATGACCATCACCTGTGAAGAGACGACTCGACTCCTGCAGGACATCAGATGACCATCACCTGTGAAGAGATGACTCAACTCCTGCAGGACTTCAGATGACCATCACCTGTGAAGAGACGACTCAACTCCTGCAGGACTTCAGATGACCATCACCTGTGAAGAGACGACTCAACTCCTGCAGGACTTCAGATGACCATCACCTGTGAAGAGACGATTCAACTCCTGGAGGACTTCAGATGACCATCACCTGTGAAGAGACGACTCAACTCCTGCAGGACTTCAGATGACCATCACCTGTGAAGAGACGATTCAACTCCTGGAGGACTTCAGATGACCATCACCTGTGAAGAGACGACTCAACTCCTGCAGGACTTCAGATGACCATCACCTGTGAAGAGACGACTCAACTCCTGCAGGACTTCAGATGACCATCACCTGTGAAGAGACGACTCAACTCCTGCAGGACTTCAGGTGACCATCACCTGTGAAGAGACGACTCAACTCCTGCAGGACTTCAGATGACCATCACCTGTGAAGAGACGACTCGACTCCTATGAGGACTTCAGATGACCATCACCTGTGAAGAGACGACTCAACTCCTGGAGGACTTCAGATGACCATCACCTGTGAAGAGACGACTCAACTCCTGCAGGACTTCAGATGACCATCACCTGTGAAGAGACGACTCAACTCCTGCCAGGACTTCAGATGACCATCACCTGTGAAGAGACGACTCAACTCCTGGAGGACTTCAGATGACCATCACCTGTGAAGAGACGACTCAACTCCTGCAGGACTTCAGATGACCATCACCTGTGAAGAGACGACTCAACTCCTGCCAGGACTTCAGATGACCATCACCTGTGAAGAGATGATTCAACTCCTGGAGGACTTCAGATGACCATCACCTGTGAAGAGACGACTCGACTCCTGCAGGACTTCAGATGACCATCACCTGTGAAGAGACGACTCGACTCCTGCAGGACATCAGATGACCATCACCTGTGAAGAGATGACTCAACTCCTGCAGGACTTCAGATGACCATCACCTGTGAAGAGACGACTCAACTCCTGCAGGACTTCAGATGACCATCACCTGTGAAGAGACGACTCAACTCCTGCCAGG
The DNA here is from genome assembly GCA_023566225.1 of Romanogobio albipinnatus. Classification (NCBI taxonomy): domain Eukaryota; kingdom Metazoa; phylum Chordata; class Actinopteri; order Cypriniformes; family Gobionidae; genus Romanogobio; species Romanogobio albipinnatus. Next base: position 53,884,392 of record CM042252.1, on the reverse strand, counting down.
ACTTCAGATGACCATCACCTGTGAAGAGACGATTCAACTCCTGGAGGACTTCAGATGACCATCACCTGTGAAGAGACGACTCAACTCCTGCAGGACTTCAGATGACCATCACCTGTGAAGAGACGACTCAACTCCTGCAGGACTTCAGATGACCATCACCTGTGAAGAGACGACTCAACTCCTGCAGGACTTCAGGTGACCATCACCTGTGAAGAGACGACTCGACTCCTGCAGGACTTCAGATGACCATCACCTGTGAAGAGACGACTCAACTCCTGCCAGGACTTCAGATGACCATCACCTGTGAAGAGACGACTCAACTCCTGCAGGACTTCAGGTGACCATCACCTGTGAAGAGACGACTCGACTCCTGCAGGACTTCAGATGACCATCACCTGTGAAGAGACGACTCAACTCCTGCAGGACTTCAGATGACCATCACCTGTGAAGAGACGACTCAACTCCTGCAGGACTTCAGATGACCATCACCTGTGAAGAGACGACTCAACTCCTGCAGGACTTCAGATGACCATCACCTGTGAAGAGACGACTCAACTCCTGCAGGACTTCAGGTGACCATCACCTGTGAAGAGACGACTCAACTCCTGGAGGACTTCAGATGACCATCACCTGTGAAGAGACAACTCAACTCCTGCGAGGACTTCAGATGACCATCACCTGTGAAGAGACGACTCAACTCCTGCAGGACTTCAGATGACCATCACCTGTGAAGAGACGACTCAACTCCTGCAGGACTTCAGATGACCATCACCTGTGAAGAGACGACTCAACTCCTGCAGGACTTCAGGTGACCATCACCTGTGAAGAGACGACTCAACTCCTGGAGGACTTCAGATGACCATCACCTGTGAAGAGACGACTCGACTCCTGCAGGACTTCAGATGACCATCACCTGTGAAGAGACGACTCGACTCCTGCAGGACATCAGATGACCATCACCTGTGAAGAGACGACTCAACTCCTGCAGGACTTCAGATGACCATCACCTGTGAAGAGACGACTCAACTCCTGCAGGACTTCAGATGACCATCACCTGTGAAGAGACGACTCGACTCCTGCAGGACTTCAGATGACCATCACCTGTGAAGAGACGACTCAACTCCTGCAGGACATCAGATGACCATCACCTGTGAAGAGACGACTCAACTCCTGCAGGACTTAACTATATAACTCTCTGAAACTCTGAAGTACAGTTTGTAGGCGTTTTAAAGAAGTATTTGAACATGAATCATATCAAAGAAATATTACACTATGAGCAGAACGAGACAAAGACACTTTCAATACAAACAGTCATTTATTGTGAAATAAAAACATGAAAAGCACAAAAGAGTGACATAAAAAACAGATAAGGGAAAAATAGACAGCAAATATTTACACAATTATTAGTTTGAGACACTTCACTAAAACAGTTTAAAAGAGAGCAGCCGACTGAACCATCACTCACTCATTCATTCACACACACACACACACACACACACACACACACTCTCTCGCTCACACACACACACACTCGCTCGCTCACACACACACACACTCTCTCACACTCACTCGCTCACACACACACACACTCGCTCACACACACACACTCTCTCACACTCACTCGCTCACACACACTCGCTCACACACACACACTCATCGATTCAGTGAATGAACTGATATAGTGATTCATTCTAATAAAGTGAAGCTTCATTCTATTAGCGATGATGAACACATGAATATATGAGTAGTGTATGATAGTGTCTTGATTAATAATAAAATATATGAGCAATGATTTATGGGCCACTTATTGCCCTGGAAAAGATTGGTGTTTATCTGGAGTGTTTCTGTAACATCATAGTAAAAGCTCTTGTGAAGGTCACATGACTGAACGCGTGACGCAACGCTTCACTTTTTGAAGAATTTCTTGTTGA
>CM042252.1:53844961-53874961 GCA_023566225.1 Romanogobio albipinnatus | reverse complement strand
CCAGCGTCCGCCGCTGACCCGGCAGGAGAGCAGAACCGGCCCCGAACTCCACCACGTCAAAGCCGTCCGGAGCCACGACCGCAGGGTTCATGTAGCGATAGTAGATGAGATTACCCACGATCTGATCACACACACACACACACACACACACACACACACACACACACATCAGAGCAGATGTCCAGACTAGACTTTAGACTAGACCAGGGGTTTTCAAACTTTCTGATGCCAAGGACCCCCAAATATGATGAACATTTTATGAGGGACCCCTTCCTAAAATCCATCTCTATATTTTTATGTATGGAAAAAACATTTAAATTGTGTGACATTATAAATACAACATATTTAATATACTTAATGTTGGATGTATAAACCTGAAGAAGACCATTTTCAGTGATAATTATTTGCATAAACAACTTTCACAATAAATGTATGTAAGCAGCGTACACACATACTGCCTTACAAGCCCAGTGCGCGAGATCAAGGGGACTCTAGTGAGAAAAACTCACTAAAGATACAAAGCAAACATACAGAGAAACATTTAGAACTGAAACAGTTGAAATGTTTGGTAGACTTTATCTATTTTTGCTTTGTCTTTTATTCTCTGAAATGATCAGGGGTCTCAAACTCATGTCACCCGGGGGCCGCTGGGGGCCGACTCTGGGGCAGGCTGGGCCGCATCAAGTGTTCCACATTAAAAGTGTTTCAAGTATTCAAAAAAAAAGTAGCACAACTGATCCAATCTTCTCAATCGTTATTATGAACAGTTCTTCAACATGAATGTGTCTTCTGAACATGAACTGTTCCTCTGAATTTGAACTAAATATAGCCTATAGAAATTAAATCATGTAATATGAAATAATGAATGATTTTAATTTTATTTTAAATAATAGCAAGGCCGTAACAGGTCAAACAGAACAGTGAGCGAAACTCTAGGTCTAATTCTAGTTGGGAAATAATCTTTTTGGGACTATTTGTAAACAATATTTGCATTCATTTGTGTCAAATATATTATTAGTCCTGATATTCTTCGTATGAGTGAGTGAATAAACACATAGATCCGCGAAACACTGTTGAATTCTCCTGTGGTCTGGTGGAAGAGTTTTTGTCAACCGTGTCAAAGGTTGCGGGTTCTGATCCGCTCTCGTGTAGTTTTTCTTCATTAAGATCAAAGATGCTCATCAATGATTATATAAGAACATGGACACTTTGCATTTTGTCCGGAAAGAATAGTGTCTCTCTCAGCAACGGCATTAAGCGATAGATTGACGCTCGTCTGTGTGTGAAGACTGTGCACGAGCAAAAGAGAACGCAAACCCCGCCTACTTTGATTTGATTGGCCATCTCAATCATTTTGACATTGACGAGCGCTGTTAGACCACATTCGTTTCAACTGTGTGATCAGCTTCGCTCGTCTGTTCCTGTCAATCACGCGGTGTCAACCAATTATACTGCACGAGGGAGGGGCGAGCCATCTCTCTCTCTCTCTCTCTCTCACACACACACACACACACACACACACAGGAGGCAGCAAGCGTGGCAAGAGCGGCACACGCAACGACTCAGCAAAAAGGTGCTTTTCAGAGCAACGCACGGGCCGCACTTACTCAAGAAGGGGGCCACAAAATATCATCCTGCGGGACCCCTGAGTTAGAACCTTCTGGAGGACCCCGGACCCCAGTTTGAAAACCCCTGGACTAGACCATCATTATCCGGCCAAAGAACCGCCCACTTTTATGCATTCTGAAATATATACACACACGTGCATAAATCACATTACAAACATATCCCAGATGTTCATGACGCACCTTGTACAGCTCGTCCTCACTGGCCTGAGGAAACTTCTCCTGCAGGGCGTCTCTCAAAACTTTAGCGGTGTAACGCAAACCGTACCTGTTTAAGAGCACACACACACACACACACACACACACACACACACACACACACACACACACACACACACACACACACACACACACACGAGATAAGATAAAATCAGCCCTAGATAAATAACAGCGTTTGTGATGCACTTTTGGGAGTGTAAGATTACAAATTTAAGAAAGTACATTGTATTTAGCATTTAAGGTAAAAATGATGACATCAGATTAATTAGTCTGCTATGCAAATCTTCCAGGCCAGTTCCTGTTTCTCTTCATTGTAAGTAAAATGAGCAGCATTTGTCTTTGATTGGAGGGTATGGATTAGCATCTATCCATTTGAATGACAGTTATGCTGATTGACTCAGGACTGATGGCAGGAACATTTGGGGTGTGTCCCTATTTCCTATACAACATTGCATTGTATTGTTCAGAGCGTCTCCTCCCCTGCTGTATAACCCCTCCCCCTGAAGTGTAGATAAATGACAGTGTTTGGTGCTGTTAAATTAGACTTGTTGGAACCTCAGCCGAAGAACAGCACAGTTCTCAATTAACGAGTAATGTCTGCTTTAAAGATATCCCAACGTCTCCTGGTCTCTTCTTCAAACGACGAAAAGGAAATTCACAACAGAAGGCAAGACGTTTAAAGTAGGGATGCAGCGAATCCAGGATTCGGCCGAATATTGGGCTTTTTGACGGCGTTCAGTTTCTGCCGAACCTCAGAATTTCTCTCCACCGAAGGTTAATTTCATAAACGAAAACTGAAACTAAGACTAAAACTATTGGTCAAAAATCACTTTCGTAAACTGAAATAAAATGAAAAAATGAAACTAACAACAGTTACTGAAAAACGAACTCAAAATAATTAGCAAAAATAAATATTCGTATTTATAATGAATAAGCGCTCTTTACTGCGGCGGATAATCTGCCCTGTGGCCGTTTAGGGAAACGTCTGTAGCCTTTACAGCGCTTCCTGTGTGTGAAGCTGAGGCGATTAGTGAAGAACTCAAACGTAGAACACATCGCTATTCATAAGCGGCTGTTCACAAACAATGCGCTTGAGGCTATGAAATAGAGAATTACAAGGAAATGAGATGCAAGTTGAACCACTTTTAAAATGTTTTAAAATGTCGTTCATGCGCGCGGGAGCAACAGCAACTACTACTAGTAGCAAGTAGCCAACTATACTACATTTACATTTATGCATTTAGCAGACGCTTTTATCCAAAGCGACTTACAACTTGGGGAAACGTGAAGCGATAGGTCATGAAGAATCGAGAAGCGCAATAAGAGCCTGAGATCCTGAGAGCCTGTACATTGCTCAGAGTAGCACAGGCTAGAGTAGGGAGGGAAGAAGAAAGAGGAAGAGGAGAGGAATTTTTTTTTTTACTACTATTTTAAATACTACTCCTTTATGTGGAGATTTCATGTTTGCATGATATTGAAAGGCTGAAAGGTGTTATCATTGTTTATACAAATCATTTACTAATAATAGGATAATAATATTATTATAACAAAACAAGATGAGAACTTAAATATTCAATTAAAAATATTAGTTTTTTTTCTCTTTTTCATCAAACTGCAGTTTTTGCAAGTATTATTGCATAAATATCCCGCATTTTCCATCGCATTTTTTAAGAAAACGTGCCGCATAATCAAGGATTTTTGCCGCAACAATCACAAAACAAGCCGCATTTTTCTGGAAGGACTGATGAGCGAACAATAGCATATTTTTCTTTAACCAGCAAACAAACAAAAAAGCGTTAAAAACAGTTTAACTGATGGCATTAATCGGTCTAAGTTCTTACTTTCGGTTAACGGTCACTGTGAGCATCATCACACTGCTGTGGACGGTTAACGGTCATGTGAGCATCATCACACTGCTGTGGATGGTTAACGGTCATGTGAGCATCATCACACTGCTGTGGACGGTTAACGGTCACTGTGAGCATCATCACACTGCTGTGGACGGTTAACGGTCATGTGAGCATCATCACACTGCTGTGGACGGTTAACGGTTACTGTGAGCATCATCACACTGCTGTGGACGGTTAACGGTCATGTGAGCATCATCACACTGCTGTGGACGGTTAACGGTCACTGTGAGCATCATCTCACTGCTGTGGACAGTTAACGGTCATGTGAGCATCATCACACTGCTGTGGACGGTTAACGGTCACTGTGAGCATCATCACACTGCTGTGGACAGTTAACGGTCATGTGAGCATCATCACACTGCTGTGGACGGTTAACGGTCACTGTGAGCATCATCACACTGCTGTGGACGGTTAACGGTCACTGTGAGCATCATCACACTGCTGTGGACGGTTAACGGTCACTGTGAGCATCATCACACTGCTGTGGACGGTTAACGGTCACTGTGAGCATCATCACACTGCTGTGGACGGTTAACGGTCACTGTGAGCATCATCACACTGCTGTGGACGGTTAACGGTCATGTGAGCATCATCACACTGCTGTGGACGGTTAACGGTCATGTGAGCATCATCACACTGCTGTGGACGGTTAACGGTCATGTGAGCATCATCACACTGCTGTGGACGGTTAACGGTCATGTGAGCATCATCACACTGCTGTGGACGGTTAACGGTTACTGTGAGCATCATCACACTGCTGTGGACGGTTAACGGTTACTGTGAGCATCATCACACTGCTGTGGACGGTTAACGGTCATGTGAGCATCATCACACTGCTGTGGACGGTTAACGGTCATGTGAGCATCATCACACTGCTGTGGACGGTTAACGGTCATGTGAGCATCATCACACTGCTGTGGACGGTTAACGGTCATGTGAGCATCATCACACTGCTGTGGACGGTTAACGGTCACTGTGAGCATCATCACACTGCTGTGGACGGTTAACGGTCACTGTGAGCATCATCACACTGCTGTGGACGGTTAACGGTCATGTGAGCATCATCACACTGCTGTGGACGGTTAACGGTCACTGTGAGCATCATCACACTGCTGTGGACGGTTAACGGTCACTGTGAGCATCATCACACTGCTGTGGACGGTTAACGGTTACTGTGAGCATCATCACACTGCTGTGGACGGTTAACGGTCATGTGAGCATCATCACACTGCTGTGGACGGTTAACGGTTACTGTGAGCATCATCACACTGCTGTGGACGGTTAACGGTTACTGTGAGCATCATCACACTGCTGTGGACGGTTAACGGTCATGTGAGCATCATCACACTGCTGTGGACGGTTAACGGTCATGTGAGCATCATCACACTGCTGTGGACGGTTAACGGTCATGTGAGCATCATCACACTGCTGTGGACGGTTAACGGTCATGTGAGCATCATCACACTGCTGTGGACGGTTAACGGTCATGTGAGCATCATCACACTGCTGTGGACGGTTAACGGTCATGTGAGCATCATCACACTGCTGTGGACGGTTAACGGTCACTGTGAGCATCATCACACTGCTGTGGACGGTTAACGGTCATGTGAGCATCATCACACTGCTGTGGACGGTTAACGGTCACTGTGAGCATCATCACACTGCTGTGGACGGTTAACGGTCACTGTGAGCATCATCACACTGCTGTGGACGGTTAACGGTCATGTGAGCATCATCACACTGCTGTGGACGGTTAACGGTCACTGTGAGCATCATCACACTGCTGTGGACGGTTAACGGTCATGTGAGCATCATCACACTGCTGTGGACGGTTAACGGTCACTGTGAGCATCATCACACTGCTGTGGACGGTTAACGGTCACTGTGAGCATCATCACACTGCTGTGGACGGTTAACGGTTACTGTGAGCATCATCACACTGCTGTGGACGGTTAACGGTCATGTGAGCATCATCACACTGCTGTGGACGGTTAACGGTTACTGTGAGCATCATCACACTGCTGTGGACGGTTAACGGTTACTGTGAGCATCATCACACTGCTGTGGACGGTTAACGGTCATGTGAGCATCATCACACTGCTGTGGACGGTTAACGGTCATGTGAGCATCATCACACTGCTGTGGACGGTTAACGGTCATGTGAGCATCATCACACTGCTGTGGACGGTTAACGGTCATGTGAGCATCATCACACTGCTGTGGACGGTTAACGGTCATGTGAGCATCATCACACTGCTGTGGACGGTTAACGGTCACTGTGAGCATCATCACACTGCTGTGGACGGTTAACGGTCACTGTGAGCATCATCACACTGCTGTGGACGGTTAACGGTCACTGTGAGCATCATCACACTGCTGTGGACGGTTAACGGTCATGTGAGCATCATCACACTGCTGTGGACGGTTAACGGTCACTGTGAGCATCATCACACTGCTGTGGACGGTTAACGGTCATGTGAGCATCATCACACTGCTGTGGACGGTTAACGGTTACTGTGAGCATCATCACACTGCTGTGGACGGTTAACGGTCACTGTGAGCATCATCACACTGCTGTGGATGGTTAACGGTCATGTGAGCATCATCACACTGCTGTGGATGGTTAACGGTCACTGTGAGCATCATCACACTGCTGTGGACGGTTAACGGTCACTGTGAGCATCATCACACTGCTGTGGACGGTTAACGGTCACTGTGAGCATCATCACACTGCTGTGGACGGTTAACGGTCATGTGAGCATCATCACACTGCTGTGGACGGTTAACGGTCACTGTGAGCATCATCACACTGCTGTGGACGGTTAACGGTCATGTGAGCATCATCACACTGCTGTGGACGGTTAACGGTTACTGTGAGCATCATCACACTGCTGTGGACGGTTAACGGTCACTGTGAGCATCATCACACTGCTGTGGATGGTTAACGGTCATGTGAGCATCATCACACTGCTGTGGACGGTTAACGGTCATGTGAGCATCATCACACTGCTGTGGACGGTTAACGGTCACTGTGAGCATCATCACACTGCTGTGGACGGTTAACGGTCATGTGAGCATCATCACACTGCTGTGGACGGTTAACGGTCACTGTGAGCATCATCACACTGCTGTGGATGGTTAACGGTCATGTGAGCATCATCACACTGCTGTGGACGGTTAACGGTCATGTGAGCATCATCACACTGCTGTGAACGGTTAACGGTCACTGTGAGCATCATCACACTGCTGTGGACGGTTAACGGTCATGTGAGCATCATCACACTGCTGTGGACGGTTAACGGTCACTGTGAGCATCATCACACTGCTGTGGACGGTTAACGGTCACTGTGAGCATCATCACACTGCTGTGGACGGTTAACGGTCATGTGAGCATCATCACACTGCTGTGGACGGTTAACGGTCACTGTGAGCATCATCACACTGCTGTGGACGGTTAACGGTCATGTGAGCATCATCACACTGCTGTGGACGGTTAACGGTCATGTGAGCATCATCACACTGCTGTGGACGGTTAACGGTCACTGTGAGCATCATCACACTGCTGTGGACGGTTAACGGTCACTGTGAGCATCATCACACTGCTGTGGACGGTTAACGGTCATGTGAGCATCATCACACTGCTGTGGACGGTTAACGGTCACTGTGAGCATCATCACACTGCTGTGGACGGTTAACGGTCATGTGAGCATCATCACACTGCTGTGGACGGTTAACGGTCATGTGAGCATCATCACACTGCTGTGGACGGTTAACGGTCACTGTGAGCATCATCACACTGCTGTGGACGGTGTTCACTTCATTAATGTGTGTGCTGTGATAATGGACTGAGGATGGGAGGAGGTTCAGAATCTTAACCAGTGGATTCGGTGCATCCCTGGTTTAAAGAATAAGATTGTATATTATCACTTAAATAATAGAAGACACAATAATACACACCTCACAGTGTGTGTGTAGAGAGAAACGGCTCATTCTGAGGTCATGAACACATAACGGCCTTACTCCACTGAGAACAGAGCCTCATAAACACTACACACTGCACCTTTAGTGTTTTTCAGTCAAATGTCATAATCGTGACAGCCCTGTTTGCCACAAATCATAACATTTCACAGTTTGACTGTATTTTTGATAAATGTCGTGTGTGTGTGTAGGTGTGACACGTACGGTAGTTTGTGTGTGTTGCTGATGATGGCGTGCAGCACGCGCTCCGTCAGGTTCTTCAGGTTGGTGATGGAGATGTTTAACCTCTGCTGGACCTCAGAATGACTCAAGGCCTCCTCGACGCTCACCTCGTACGGTAAACAGCTGAAACACACACACACACACACACACACAGCAGGTGACGTCCACTGATCTGTGACGTTAAACACACTCGGACTGAGGTCACACACACCTCTTCTGCCCCGTCTGGCTCTCGGTCTGGTTGATCCAGCTCTTGTAGATCTCCACGGGGTCGGTGCGGATGTTGAGGGTCCGGTCCTGCAGAACCTCTCTGATGGCCGGACCCAGGACGTCCTTCAGCGCGTTCTGACCGCGAGCGTGGCGGTAGAAACTCACCAGCATCTTTATGACGGTGGGGTTTCCTGTGACCACTTCCTGCGGCCGGTCCACCTTCACACTGCACATAAGCAGCACTTTCATTTGCATGCACAAAGTTACAAACCTTTCTACTCATTCTTTTCAGTAGCAACAGCATGAGACCCGTGAGCTGTGTGTGTGTGTGTGTGTGTGTGTGTGTTCATACTGGATCTCGTGGCGTAGGGCGGCAGTGAAGAGCTGCAGCAGAAGGAAGGCCTCTCTGCAGTCGGAGCCGTAGTTGAAGAGAGTGAAGATGACCGTCTCCATGAACCTGGTGCTTTTATTCTGAGGCATCAGGAAGATCAGCTGAGCCAGATACAGCGGCTGGGTCTAGAAACACACACACACACACACACACACACACACACACACACACACACACAGAGAGACACACACAGAGACACACAAACACACAGAGACACACACACAGAGACACACAAACACACAGAGACACACACACAGAGACACACAAACACACAGAGACACACACACAGAGAGAGACACACACAGAGAGAGACACACACAGAGACACACACACAGAGACACAGACAAACACACAGAGACACACACACACACAAACAAACACACAGAGACACACACAGAGAGACACACACACACACACACACAGAGAGAGAGACACACACACACACACACAGAGAGAGACACACACACACACACACACACAGAGAGAGACACACACACACACACACAGACAGAGACAGAGACACACAGAGACACACACACAGAGAGACACACACAGAGAGACACACACACGCACAAACACACACACACACACACACACACACGCACACGCGCGCATACACACACAGAGAGACACACACACACACACGCACAAACACACACACACACACGCACGCATACACACACAGAGACGCACGCAAATGTGTTATTGAATTATTGAAAAATGTGAATGTTCACAGCAAAAAATATATTTTTCCGTATTTTAGCTTGATTTTATTTTACATTTGTACGGTTTATGACTAAATGAATGTTTATTCTTTTGATTGTTCGTCTGATTGCTCCATTATTTTTTAAATGACATTGTTTGGCTGCACTGCACGTCTACTGTGTGTGACGCCTTCACATGAGCTGCACGCTGAAGAAACAGAAGCGCTGTAATTCTCCACGAGTGTGTGTGTGTTTGAGTGTGTGTGTGTGTGTGTGTGTGTGTGTGTGTGTGCAACCCTCTACAATGCGAGTAAAACACTCGCATATGCGAGTAAATCGTCACTCTGGGCAATTAAATAATATCTATCATTAGCCACTGGCAAATACATTCTCAGATTTTACTCGCCAGTGTGTGTGTGTGTGTGTGTGATGCTAAGAATAAGTTTAGCATAGATATATTTTACTCTCTGAACTCTGAATGAGCGCTTGAGTTTCGCTCTTGTCAAGCGATCTACACGATTTCAAATCAGCTCATCTGACGTACTGTGAACTCTAGTGTGAGGAACTGTCGCTTTGCTGAGCGCGTTTCTCACACACACATGCGCGCGCGCGAGAGAGAGAGCAAAATGGACGCGCTAGCTGTAACAGTTTTTGGATTTCAGCAAATCAGCTTGAGCGAATGCTGTCACGTGATTATTACTCATGAACCCAGCAGCTCATCAATAGGGCGTTGTATATTGTTATTAGTAGTAGAATTATTATTATTATTCTCTTTTAATAATATAATATAATTACTATTATCTATTTTTTTACAGAAACACCGACAATATCTGAAGCAGCAGCACCAGTCCAAAGTTCAGTTAATGACATGCATTCACACACGCTCTCCGACAGTTTCAGTTCTGATTACTAAAGTTCTGTCATTATATAGCGCTTGATTATCATATCATCATAACAGTCTGATGCTGACTGATGATAAGCGTGTACGTTCAGATATTTAAAAAGCTGTGCCATTTTACACAGATATTGATACATTTGGGTGTGTGTGTGTGTGTGTGTGTGTGTTTATATATATATAATATTTTTAGTATAATATAATAAAGTATATCAGTCTGGTGACTAAACAAAAACATTTACTAGCCAAAGGCGATTCTATTGCCAAGGTGTGCGTAGAGGGTTGGTGTGTGTTTCTGAGTGTGTGTGTGTGTGTGTGTGTGTGTGTGTACCTGCAGCAGGTAGAAGAGGTGCTGATAGGCCTCCAGTTTGTCTCTCTTCTCTTTACTGAGAGCTTTCAGGCCCTTGTGTTTGTCCAGAGCCATCATGTCACTCAACTGCTCCTTATTCTTCTTAGTGAGCTTCTTACAGTGAGACACCACCTCCTGCAGACAGAGAGACAGACAGACAGAGAGACCATCAGACAGACAGACAGACAGACAGACCATCAGACAGACAGACAGACAGACCATCAGACAGATAGAGAGACAGACCATCAGACAGACAGAGAGACAGACCATCAGACAGACAGAGAGACCATCAGACAGACAGAGAGACCATCAGACAGACAGAGAGACCATCAGACAGACAGAGAGACAGACCATCAGAAAGACAGAGAGACAGACCATCAGAAAGACAGAGAGACAGACCATCAGAAAGACAGAGAGACAGACCATCAGAAAGACAGAGAGACAGACCATCAGACAGATAGAGACAGACCATCAGACAGACAGAGAGACAGACCATCAGACAGACAGACAGACCATCAGACAGACAGACAGACCATCAGACAGACAGAGAGACCATCAGACAGACAGAGAGACAGACCATCAGAAAGACAGAGAGACAGACCATCAGAAAGACAGAGAGACAGACCATCAGACAGATAGAGACAGACCATCAGACAGACAGAGAGACAGACCATCAGAAAGACAGAGAGACAGACCATCAGAAAGACAGAGAGACAGACCATCAGAAAGACAGAGAGACAGACCATCAGACAGACAGAGACAGACCATCAGACAGACAGACAGAGAGACCATCAGACAGACAGAGAGACAGACCATCAGACAGACAGAGACAGACCATCAGACAGACAGACAGAGAGACCATCAGACAGACAGAGAGACAGACCATCAGACAGACAGAGACAGACCATCAGACAGACAGAGACAGACCATCAGACAGACAGACAGAGAGACCATCAGACAGACAGAGAGACAGACCATCAGACAGACAGAGAGACAGACCATCAGACAGACAGAGAGACAGACCATCAGAAAGACAGAGAGACAGACCATCAGACAGACAGAGAGACAGACCATCAGACAGACAGAGAGACAGACCATCAGACAGACAGAGAGACAGACCATCAGAAAGACAGAGAGACAGACCATCAGACAGACAGAGACAGACCATCAGACAGACAGACAGAGAGACAGACCATCAGACAGACAGAGAGACAGACCATCAGAAAGACAGAGAGACAGACCATCAGACAGACAGAGAGACAGACCATCAGACAGACAGAGAGACAGACCATCAGACAGACAGAGAGACAGACCATCAGACAGACAGAGAGACAGACCATCAGAAAGACAGAGAGACAGACCATCAGAAAGACAGAGAGACAGACCATCAGAAAGACAGAGAGACAGACCATCAGACAGATAGAGACAGACCATCAGACAGATAGAGACAGACCATCAGACAGACAGACAGACCATCAGACAGACAGAGAGACAGACAGAGAGACAGACCAACAGACAGACAGACAGACCATCAGACAGACAGAGAGACAGACCATCAGACAGATAGAGACAGACCATCAGACAGACAGAGAGACAGACCATCAGACAGATAGAGACAGACCATCAGACAGACAGACAGACCATCAGACAGACAGACAGAGAGACCATCAGACAGACAGAGAGACAGACCATCAGACAGACAGACAGACCATCAGACAGACAGAGAGACAGACCATCAGACAGATAGAGACAGACCATCAGACAGACAGACAGACAGACCATCAGACAGACAGAGAGACCATCAGACAGACAGATAGAGACAGACCATCAGACAGACAGACAGACCATCAGACAGACAGAGAGACAGACCATCAGACAGATAGAGACAGACCATCAGACAGACAGACAGACCATCAGACAGACAGAGAGACCATCAGACAGACAGATAGAGACAGACCATCAGACAGACAGAGAGACAGACCATCAGACAGACAGAGAGACAGACCAACAGACAGACAGAGAGACCATCAGACAGACAGATAGAGACAGACCATCAGACAGACAGAGAGACCATCAGACAGACAGATAGAGACAGACCATCAGACAGACAGACAGACCATCAGACAGACAGATAGAGACAGACCATCAGACAGACAGACAGACCATCAGACAGACAGAGAGACCATCAGACAGACAGAGAGACCATCAGACAGACAGATAGAGACAGACCATCAGACAGACAGACAGACCATCAGACAGACAGAGAGACAGACCATCAGACAGATAGAGACAGACCATCAGACAGACAGACAGACCATCAGACAGACAGAGAGACCATCAGACAGACAGATAGAGACAGACCATCAGACAGACAGACAGACCATCAGACAGACAGACAGACCATCAGACAGACAGAGAGACCATCAGACAGACAGATAGAGACAGACCATCAGACAGACAGACAGACCATCAGACAGACAGAGAGACAGACCATCAGACAGACAGAGAGACAGACCATCAGAAAGACAGAGAGACAGACCATCAGACAGACAGAGAGACAGACCATCAGACAGAGAGAGAGACAGACCATCAGACAGACAGAGAGACAGACCATCAGACAGACAGAGAGACAGACCATCAGACAGACAGAGAGACAGACCATCAGACAGACAGAGAGACAGACCATCAGACAGACAGAGAGACAGACCATCAGACAGACAGAGAGACAGACCATCAGAAAGACAGAGAGACAGACCATCAGAAAGACAGAGAGACAGACCATCAGAAAGACAGAGAGACAGACCATCAGACAGATAGAGACAGACCATCAGACAGACAGAGAGACCATCAGACAGACAGAGAGACAGACCATCAGACAGACAGACAGACCATCAGACAGACAGAGAGACAGACCATCAGACAGATAGAGACAGACCATCAGACAGACAGAGAGACAGACCATCAGACAGACAGAGAGACCATCAGACAGACAGATAGAGACAGACCATCAGACAGACAGACAGACCATCAGACAGATAGAGACAGACCATCAGACAGACAGAGAGACCATCAGACAGACAGATAGAGACAGACCATCAGACAGACAGACAGACCATCAGACAGACAGAGAGACAGACCATCAGACAGACAGAGAGACAGACCATCAGACAGACAGAGAGACAGACCATCAGAAAGACAGAGAGACAGACCATCAGACAGACAGAGAGACCATCAGACAGACAGAGAGACAGACCATCAGACAGACAGAGAGACAGACCATCAGACAGAGAGAGAGACAGACCATCAGACAGACAGAGAGACAGACCATCAGACAGACAGAGAGACAGACCATCAGACAGACAGAGAGACAGACCATCAGACAGACAGAGAGACAGACCATCAGACAGACAGAGAGACAGACCATCAGACAGACAGAGAGACAGACCATCAGACAGACAGAGAGACAGACCATCAGACAGACAGAGAGACAGACCATCAGAAAGACAGAGAGACAGACCATCAGAAAGACAGAGAGACAGACCATCAGAAAGACAGAGAGACAGACCATCAGACAGATAGAGACAGACCATCAGACAGATAGAGACAGACCATCAGACAGACAGACAATCAGACAGACAGACAGACAGACCATCAGACAGACAGAGAGACCATCAGACAGACAGAGAGACAGACCATCAGACAGACAGAGAGACAGACCATCAGACAGACCATCAGACAGACAGAGAGACAGACCATCAGACAGACAGAGAGACAGACCAACAGACAGACAGAGAGACAGACCAACAGACAGACAGAGACAGACCATCAGACAGAGAGAGACAGACCATCAGACAGAGAGAGACAGACCATCAGACAGAGAGAGAGACAGACCATCAGACAGACAGAGAGACAGACCAACAGACAGACAGAGAGACAGACCATCAGACAGACAGAGAGACAGACCATCAGACAGATAGAGACAGACAGTCAGACAGACAGAGACAGACCATCAGACAGACAGACAGACCATCAGACAGATAGAGAGACCATCAGACAGACAGAGAGACAGACCAACAGACAGACAGAGAGACAGACCATCAGAAAGACAGAGAGACAGACCATCAGAAAGACAGAGAGACAGACCATCAGACAGATAGAGACAGACCATCAGACAGATAGAGACAGACCATCAGACAGACAGACAGACCATCAGACAGACAGACAGACAGACCATCAGACAGACAGAGAGACCATCAGACAGACAGAGAGACAGACCATCAGACAGACAGAGAGACAGACCATCAGACAGACAGAGAGACAGACCATCAGACAGACCATCAGACAGACAGAGAGACAGACCATCAGACAGACAGAGAGACAGACCAACAGACAGACAGAGAGACAGACCAACAGACAGACAGAGACAGACCATCAGACAGAGAGAGACAGACCATCAGACAGAGAGAGAGACAGACCATCAGACAGACAGAGAGACAGACCAACAGACAGACAGAGAGACAGACCATCAGACAGACAGAGAGACAGACCATCAGACAGACAGAGAGACAGACCAACAGACAGACAGAGACAGACCATCAGACAGACAGACAGACCATCAGACAGATAGAGAGACCATCAGACAGACAGAGAGACAGACCAACAGACAGACAGAGAGACAGACCATCAGACAGAGAGAGACAGACCAACAGACAGACAGAGAGACAGACCATCAGACAGAGAGACAGACCATCAGACAGACAGAGAGACAGACCAACAGACAGACAGAGAGACAGACCATCAGACAGACAGAGAGACAGACCATCAGACAGACAGAGAGACAGACCAACAGACAGACAGAGAGACAGACCAACAGACAGACAGAGAGACAGACCATCAGACAGACAGAGAGACAGACCAACAGACAGACAGAGACAGACCATCAGACAGACAGAGAGACAGACCAACAGACAGACAGAGAGACAGACCATCAGACAGAGAGAGAGACAGACCAACAGACAGACAGAGAGACAGACCATCAGACAGACAGAGAGACAGACCATCAGACAGACAGAGAGACAGACCAACAGACAGACAGAGACAGACCATCAGACAGACAGACAGACCATCAGACAGATAGAGAGACCATCAGACAGACAGAGAGACAGACCATCAGACAGAGAGACAGACCATCAGACAGACAGAGAGACAGACCAACAGACAGACAGAGAGACAGACCATCAGACAGACAGAGAGACAGACCATCAGACAGACCATCAGACAGACAGAGAGACAGACCAACAGACAGACAGAGAGACAGACCAACAGACAGACAGAGAGACAGACCATCAGACAGACAGAGAGACAGACCAACAGACAGACAGAGACAGACCATCAGACAGACAGAGAGACAGACCAACAGACAGACAGAGAGACAGACCATCAGACAGAGAGAGAGACAGACCAACAGACAGACAGAGAGACAGACCAACAGACAGACAGAGACAGACCATCAGACAGACAGAGAGACAGACCAACAGACAGACAGAGACAGACCATCAGACAGATAGAGAGACCATCAGACAGACAGAGACAGACCAACAGACAGACAGAGAGACAGACCATCAGACAGAGAGAGACAGACCAACAGACAGACAGACAGACCATCAGACAGACAGAGAGACAGACCATCAGACAGACCATCAGACAGACAGAGAGACAGACCAACAGACAGACAGAGACAGACCATCAGACAGACAGACAGACCATCAGACAGACAGAGAGACCATCAGACAGACAGATAGAGACAGACCATCAGACAGACAGACAGACCATCAGACAGACAGAGAGACAGACCATCAGACAGACAGAGAGACAGACCATCAGAAAGACAGAGAGACAGACCATCAGACAGACAGACAGACCATCAGACAGACAGAGAGACAGACCATCAGACAGATAGAGACAGACCATCAGACAGACAGACAGACCATCAGACAGACAGAGAGACCATCAGACAGACAGATAGAGACAGACCATCAGACAGACAGACAGACCATCAGACAGACAGAGAGACAGACCATCAGACAGACAGAGAGACAGACCATCAGAAAGACAGAGAGACAGACCATCAGACAGACAGAGAGACAGACCATCAGACAGACAGAGAGACAGACCATCAGACAGAGAGAGAGACAGACCATCAGACAGACAGAGAGACAGACCATCAGACAGACAGAGAGACAGACCATCAGACAGACAGAGAGACAGACCATCAGACAGACAGAGAGACAGACCATCAGACAGACAGAGAGACAGACCATCAGACAGACAGAGAGACAGACCATCAGACAGACAGAGAGACAGACCATCAGAAAGACAGAGAGACAGACCATCAGAAAGACAGAGAGACAGACCATCAGAAAGACAGAGAGACAGACCATCAGACAGATAGAGACAGACCATCAGACAGATAGAGACAGACCATCAGACAGACAGACAGACCATCAGACAGACAGAGAGACAGACCATCAGACAGACAGAGAGACCATCAGACAGACAGAGAGACAGACCATCAGACAGACAGACAGACCATCAGACAGACAGAGAGACAGACCATCAGACAGATAGAGACAGACCATCAGACAGACAGACAGACCATCAGACAGACAGAGAGACAGACCATCAGACAGACAGAGAGACCATCAGACAGACAGATAGAGACAGACCATCAGACAGACAGACAGACCATCAGACAGACAGAGAGACAGACCATCAGACAGATAGAGACAGACCATCAGACAGACAGACAGACCATCAGACAGACAGAGAGACCATCAGACAGACAGATAGAGACAGACCATCAGACAGACAGACAGACCATCAGACAGACAGAGAGACAGACCATCAGACAGACAGAGAGACAGACCATCAGAAAGACAGAGAGACAGACCATCAGACAGACAGAGAGACAGACCATCAGACAGACAGAGAGACCATCAGACAGACAGAGAGACAGACCATCAGACAGACAGAGAGACAGACCATCAGACAGAGAGAGAGACAGACCATCAGACAGACAGAGAGACAGACCATCAGACAGACAGAGAGACAGACCATCAGACAGACAGAGAGACAGACCATCAGACAGACAGAGAGACAGACCATCAGACAGACAGAGAGACAGACCATCAGACAGACAGAGAGACAGACCATCAGACAGACAGAGAGACAGACCATCAGAAAGACAGAGAGACAGACCATCAGAAAGACAGAGAGACAGACCATCAGACAGACAGAGAGACAGACCATCAGACAGACAGAGAGACAGACCATCAGACAGACAGAGAGACAGACCATCAGACAGACAGAGAGACAGACCATCAGAAAGACAGAGAGACAGACCATCAGAAAGACAGAGAGACAGACCATCAGAAAGACAGAGAGACAGACCATCAGAAAGACAGAGAGACAGACCATCAGACAGACAGAGAGACAGACCATCAGACAGATAGAGACAGACCATCAGACAGACAGACAGACCATCAGACAGACAGACAGACCATCAGACAGACAGAGAGACCATCAGACAGACAGAGAGACAGACCATCAGACAGACAGAGAGACAGACCATCAGACAGACCATCAGACAGACAGAGAGACAGACCATCAGACAGACAGAGAGACAGACCAACAGACAGACAGAGAGACAGACCAACAGACAGACAGAGACAGACCATCAGACAGAGAGAGACAGACCATCAGACAGAGAGAGACAGACCATCAGACAGAGAGAGAGACAGACCATCAGACAGACAGAGAGACAGACCAACAGACAGACAGAGAGACAGACCATCAGACAGACAGAGAGACAGACCATCAGACAGATAGAGACAGACAGTCAGACAGACAGAGACAGACCATCAGACAGACAGACAGACCATCAGACAGATAGAGAGACCATCAGACAGACAGAGAGACAGACCATCAGAAAGACAGAGAGACAGACCATCAGAAAGACAGAGAGACAGACCATCAGACAGATAGAGACAGACCATCAGACAGATAGAGACAGACCATCAGACAGACAGACAGACCATCAGACAGACAGACAGACAGACCATCAGACAGACAGAGAGACCATCAGACAGACAGAGAGACAGACCATCAGACAGACAGAGAGACAGACCATCAGACAGACAGAGAGACAGACCATCAGACAGACAGAGAGACAGACCATCAGACAGACAGAGAGACAGACCATCAGAAAGACAGAGAGACAGACCATCAGAAAGACAGAGAGACAGACCATCAGACAGACAGAGAGACAGACCATCAGACAGACAGAGAGACAGACCATCAGACAGACAGAGAGACAGACCATCAGACAGACAGAGAGACAGACCATCAGAAAGACAGAGAGACAGACCATCAGAAAGACAGAGAGACAGACCATCAGAAAGACAGAGAGACAGACCATCAGAAAGACAGAGAGACAGACCATCAGACAGACAGAGAGACAGACCATCAGACAGATAGAGACAGACCATCAGACAGACAGACAGACCATCAGACAGACAGACAGACCATCAGACAGACAGAGAGACCATCAGACAGACAGAGAGACAGACCATCAGACAGACAGAGAGACAGACCATCAGACAGACCATCAGACAGACAGAGAGACAGACCATCAGACAGACAGAGAGACAGACCAACAGACAGACAGAGAGACAGACCAACAGACAGACAGAGACAGACCATCAGACAGAGAGAGACAGACCATCAGACAGAGAGAGACAGACCATCAGACAGAGAGAGAGACAGACCATCAGACAGACAGAGAGACAGACCAACAGACAGACAGAGAGACAGACCATCAGACAGACAGAGAGACAGACCATCAGACAGATAGAGACAGACAGTCAGACAGACAGAGACAGACCATCAGACAGACAGACAGACCATCAGACAGATAGAGAGACCATCAGACAGACAGAGAGACAGACCATCAGAAAGACAGAGAGACAGACCATCAGAAAGACAGAGAGACAGACCATCAGACAGATAGAGACAGACCATCAGACAGATAGAGACAGACCATCAGACAGACAGACAGACCATCAGACAGACAGACAGACAGACCATCAGACAGACAGAGAGACCATCAGACAGACAGAGAGACAGACCATCAGACAGACAGAGAGACAGACCATCAGACAGACAGAGAGACAGACCATCAGACAGACCATCAGACAGACAGAGAGACAGACCATCAGACAGACAGAGAGACAGACCAACAGACAGACAGAGAGACAGACCAACAGACAGACAGAGAGACAGACCAACAGACAGACAGAGACAGACCATCAGACAGAGAGAGACAGACCATCAGACAGAGAGAGAGACAGACCATCAGACAGACAGAGAGACAGACCAACAGACAGACAGAGAGACAGACCATCAGACAGACAGAGAGACAGACCATCAGACAGACAGAGAGACAGACCAACAGACAGACAGACCATCAGACAGATAGAGAGACCATCAGACAGACAGAGAGACAGACCAACAGACAGACAGAGAGACAGACCATCAGAAAGAGAGAGACAGACCAACAGACAGACAGAGAGACAGACCATCAGACAGAGAGACAGACCATCAGACAGACAGAGAGACAGACCAACAGACAGACAGAGAGACAGACCATCAGACAGACAGAGAGACAGACCATCAGACAGACCATCAGACAGACAGAGAGACAGACCAACAGACAGACAGAGAGACAGACCAACAGACAGACAGAGAGACAGACCATCAGACAGACAGAGAGACAGACCATCAGACAGACAGAGAGACAGACCAACAGACAGACAGAGAGACAGACCATCAGACAGAGAGAGAGACAGACCAACAGACAGACAGAGAGACAGACCATCAGACAGACAGAGAGACAGACCATCAGACAGACCATCAGACAGACAGAGAGACAGACCAACAGACAGACAGAGACAGACCATCAGACAGACAGACAGACCATCAGACAGATAGAGAGACCATCAGACAGACAGAGAGACAGACCATCAGACAGAGAGACAGACCATCAGACAGACAGAGAGACAGACCAACAGACAGACAGAGAGACAGACCATCAGACAGACAGAGAGACAGACCATCAGACAGACCATCAGACAGACAGAGAGACAGACCAACAGACAGACAGAGAGACAGACCAACAGACAGACAGAGAGACAGACCATCAGACAGACAGAGAGACAGACCAACAGACAGACAGAGACAGACCATCAGACAGACAGAGAGACAGACCAACAGACAGACAGACCATCAGACAGAGAGAGAGACAGACCAACAGACAGACAGAGAGACAGACCATCAGACAGACAGAGAGACAGACCATCAGACAGACCATCAGACAGACAGAGAGACAGACCAACAGACAGACAGAGACAGACCATCAGACAGACAGACAGACCATCAGACAGATAGAGAGACCATCAGACAGACAGAGACAGACCAACAGACAGACAGAGAGACAGACCATCAGACAGAGAGAGACAGACCAACAGACAGACAGAGAGACAGACCATCAGACAGACAGAGAGACAGACCAACAGACAGACAGAGAGACAGACCATCAGACAGACAGAGAGACAGACCATCAGACAGACCATCAGACAGACAGAGAGACAGACCAACAGACAGACAGAGACAGACCATCAGACAGACAGAGAGACAGACCATCAGACAGACAGAGAGACAGACCATCAGACAGACAGAGAGACAGACCATCAGACAGACAGAGAGACAGACCATCAGACAGACAGAGAGACAGACCATCAGACAGAGAGAGAGAGACAGACCATCAGACAGACAGACCATCAGACAGACAGACCATCAGACAGACAGAGAGACCATCAGACAGACAGATAGAGACAGACCATCAGACAGACAGACAGACCATCAGACAGACAGAGAGACAGACCATCAGACAGACAGAGAGACAGACCATCAGAAAGACAGAGAGACAGACCATCAGACAGACAGAGAGACAGACCATCAGACAGACAGAGAGACAGACCATCAGACAGAGAGAGAGACAGACCATCAGACAGACAGAGAGACAGACCATCAGACAGACAGAGAGACAGACCATCAGACAGACAGAGAGACAGACCATCAGACAGACAGAGAGACAGACCATCAGACAGACAGAGAGACAGACCATCAGACAGACAGAGAGACAGACCATCAGACAGACAGAGAGACAGACCATCAGAAAGACAGAGAGACAGACCATCAGAAAGACAGAGAGACAGACCATCAGACAGATAGAGACAGACCATCAGACAGAGAGAGACAGACCATCAGACAGACAGACAGACCATCAGACAGACAGACCATCAGACAGACAGAGAGACCATCAGACAGACAGAGAGACAGACCATCAGACAGACAGACAGACCATCAGACAGACAGAGAGACAGACCATCAGACAGATAGAGACAGACCATCAGACAGACAGACAGACCATCAGACAGACAGAGAGACAGACCATCAGACAGACAGAGAGACCATCAGACAGACAGATAGAGACAGACCATCAGACAGACAGACAGACAGACCATCAGACAGAGAGAGAGACAGACCATCAGACAGATAGAGACAGACCATCAGACAGACAGACAGACCATCAGACAGACAGAGAGACCATCAGACAGACAGATAGAGACAGACCATCAGACAGACAGACAGACCATCAGACAGACAGACAGACAGACCATCAGACAGACAGAGAGACAGACCATCAGAAAGACAGAGAGACAGACCATCAGACAGACAGAGAGACCATCAGACAGACAGAGAGACAGACCATCAGACAGAGAGAGAGACAGACCATCAGACAGACAGAGAGACAGACCATCAGACAGACAGAGAGACAGACCATCAGACAGACAGAGAGACAGACCATCAGACAGACAGAGAGACAGACCATCAGACAGACAGAGAGACAGACCATCAGACAGACAGAGAGACAGACCATCAGACAGACAGAGAGACAGACCATCAGAAAGACAGAGAGACAGACCATCAGAAAGACAGAGAGACAGACCATCAGACAGACAGAGAGACAGACCATCAGACAGACAGAGAGACAGACCATCAGACAGACAGAGAGACAGACCATCAGACAGACAGAGAGACAGACCATCAGAAAGACAGAGAGACAGACCATCAGAAAGACAGAGAGACAGACCATCAGAAAGACAGAGAGACAGACCATCAGAAAGACAGAGAGACAGACCATCAGACAGACAGAGAGACAGACCATCAGACAGATAGAGACAGACCATCAGACAGACAGACAGACCATCAGACAGACAGACAGACAGACCATCAGACAGACAGAGAGACCATCAGACAGACAGAGAGACAGACCATCAGACAGACAGAGAGACAGACCATCAGACAGACCATCAGACAGACAGAGAGACAGACCATCAGACAGACAGAGAGAGAGACAGACCATCAGACAGACAGAGAGACAGACCAACAGACAGACAGAGAGACAGACCAACAGACAGACAGAGACAGACCATCAGACAGAGAGAGACAGACCATCAGACAGAGAGAGACAGACCATCAGACAGAGAGAGAGAACGACCATCAGACAGACAGAGAGACAGACCAACAGACAGACAGAGAGACAGACCATCAGACAGACAGAGAGACAGACCATCAGACAGATAGAGACAGACAGTCAGACAGACAGAGACAGACCATCAGACAGACAGACAGACCATCAGACAGACAGAGAGACCATCAGACAGACAGAGAGACAGACCAACAGACAGACAGAGAGACAGACCATCAGAAAGACAGAGAGACAGACCATCAGAAAGACAGAGAGACAGACCATCAGACAGATAGAGACAGACCATCAGACAGATAGAGACAGACCATCAGACAGACAGACAGACCATCAGACAGACAGACAGACAGACCATCAGACAGACAGAGAGACCATCAGAAAGACAGAGAGACAGACCATCAGACAGACAGAGAGACAGACCATCAGACAGACAGAGAGACAGACCATCAGACAGACCATCAGACAGACAGAGAGACAGACCATCAGACAGACAGAGAGACAGACCAACAGACAGACAGAGAGACAGACCATCAGACAGACAGACAGACCATCAGACAGACAGAGAGACAGACCATCAGACAGATAGAGACAGACCATCAGACAGACAGACAGACCATCAGACAGACAGAGAGACAGACCATCAGACAGACAGAGAGACCATCAGACAGACAGATAGAGACAGACCATCAGACAGACAGACAGACAGACCATCAGACAGACAGAGAGACAGACCATCAGACAGATAGAGACAGACCATCAGACAGACAGACAGACCATCAGACAGACAGACAGACCATCAGACAGACAGATAGAGACAGACCATCAGACAGACAGACAGACCATCAGACAGACAGAGAGACAGACCATCAGACAGACAGAGAGACAGACCATCAGAAAGACAGAGAGACAGACCATCAGACAGACAGAGAGACCATCAGACAGACAGAGAGACAGACCATCAGACAGAGAGAGAGACAGACCATCAGACAGACAGAGAGACAGACCATCAGACAGACAGAGAGACAGACCATCAGACAGACAGAGAGACAGACCATCAGACAGACAGAGAGACAGACCATCAGACAGACAGAGAGACAGACCATCAGACAGACAGAGAGACAGACCATCAGAAAGACAGAGAGACAGACCATCAGAAAGACAGAGAGACAGACCATCAGACAGACAGAGAGACAGACCATCAGACAGACAGAGAGACAGACCATCAGACAGACAGAGAGACAGACCATCAGACAGACAGAGAGACAGACCATCAGAAAGACAGAGAGACAGACCATCAGAAAGACAGAGAGACAGACCATCAGAAAGACAGAGAGACAGACCATCAGAAAGACAGAGAGACAGACCATCAGACAGACAGAGAGACAGACCATCAGACAGATAGAGACAGACCATCAGACAGACAGACAGACCATCAGACAGACAGACAGACAGACCATCAGACAGACAGAGAGACCATCAGACAGACAGAGAGACAGACCATCAGACAGACAGAGAGACAGACCATCAGACAGACCATCAGACAGACAGAGAGACAGACCATCAGACAGACAGAGAGACAGACCATCAGACAGACAGAGAGACAGACCAACAGACAGACAGAGAGACAGACCAACAGACAGACAGAGACAGACCATCAGACAGAGAGAGACAGACCATCAGACAGAGAGAGACAGACCATCAGACAGAGAGAGAGACAGACCATCAGACAGACAGAGAGACAGACCAACAGACAGACAGAGAGACAGACCATCAGACAGACAGAGAGACAGACCATCAGACAGATAGAGACAGACAGTCAGACAGACAGAGACAGACCATCAGACAGACAGACAGACCATCAGACAGATAGAGAGACCATCAGACAGACAGAGAGACAGACCAACAGACAGACAGAGAGACAGACCATCAGAAAGACAGAGAGACAGACCATCAGAAAGACAGAGAGACAGACCATCAGACAGATAGAGACAGACCATCAGACAGATAGAGACAGACCATCAGACAGACAGACAGACCATCAGACAGACAGACAGACAGACCATCAGACAGACAGAGAGACCATCAGACAGACAGAGAGACAGACCATCAGACAGACAGAGAGACAGACCATCAGACAGACAGAGAGACAGACCATCAGACAGACCATCAGACAGACAGAGAGACAGACCATCAGACAGACAGAGAGACAGACCAACAGACAGACAGAGAGACAGACCAACAGACAGACAGAGACAGACCATCAGACAGAGAGAGACAGACCATCAGACAGAGAGAGAGAGACAGACCATCAGACAGACCAACAGACAGACAGAGAGACAGACCATCAGACAGACAGAGAGACAGACCATCAGACAGACAGAGAGACAGACCAACAGACAGACAGACCATCAGACAGACAGACAGACCATCAGACAGATAGAGAGACCATCAGACCAACAGACAGACAGAGAGACAGACCATCAGACAGAGAGAGACAGACCAACAGACAGACAGAGAGACAGACCATCAGACAGAGAGACAGACCATCAGACAGACAGAGAGACAGACCAACAGACAGACAGAGAGACAGACCATCAGACAGACAGAGAGACAGACCATCAGACAGACCATCAGACAGACAGAGAGACAGACCAACAGACAGACAGAGAGACAGACCAACAGACAGACAGAGAGACAGACCATCAGACAGACAGAGAGACAGACCAACAGACAGACAGAGACAGACCATCAGACAGACAGAGAGACAGACCAACAGACAGAGAGAGAGACAGACCAACAGACAGACAGAGAGACAGACCATCAGACAGACAGAGAGACAGACCATCAGACAGACCATCAGACAGACAGAGAGACAGACCAACAGACAGACAGAGACAGACCATCAGACAGACAGACAGACAGACCATCAGACAGATAGAGAGACCATCAGACAGACAGAGAGACAGACCATCAGACAGAGAGACAGACCATCAGACAGACAGAGAGACAGACCAACAGACAGACAGAGAGACAGACCATCAGACAGACAGAGAGACAGACCATCAGACAGACCATCAGACAGACAGAGAGACAGACCAACAGACAGACAGAGAGACAGACCAACAGACAGACAGAGAGACAGACCATCAGACAGACAGAGAGACAGACCAACAGACAGACAGAGACAGACCATCAGACAGACAGAGAGACAGACCAACAGACAGACAGAGACAGACCATCAGACAGAGAGAGAGACAGACCAACAGACAGACAGAGAGACAGACCATCAGACAGACAGAGAGACAGACCATCAGACAGACCATCAGACAGACAGAGAGACAGACCAACAGACAGACAGAGACAGACCATCAGACAGACAGACAGACAGACCATCAGACAGATAGAGAGACCATCAGACAGACAGAGACAGACCAACAGACAGACAGAGAGACAGACCATCAGACAGAGAGAGACAGACCAACAGACAGACAGAGAGACAGACCATCAGACAGACAGAGAGACAGACCAACAGACAGACAGAGAGACAGACCATCAGACAGACAGAGAGACAGACCATCAGACAGACCATCAGACAGACAGAGAGACAGACCAACAGACAGACAGAGACAGACCATCAGACAGACAGAGAGACAGACCATCAGACAGACAGAGAGACAGACCATCAGACAGACAGAGAGACAGACCATCAGACAGACAGAGAGACAGACCATCAGACAGACAGAGAGACAGACCATCAGACAGACAGAGAGACAGACCATCAGACAGACAGAGAGACAGACCATCAGACAGAGAGACAGACCAACAGACAGACAGAGAGACCATCAGACAGACAGAGAGACCATCAGACAGACAGACAGACAGACAGACAGAGAGACCATCAGGCAGAGAGACAGACCAACAGACAGAGCATCAGACAGAGAGACAGACCATCAGACAGAGACACAGGCCATCAGACAGACAGAGAGACCATCAGACAGAGAGACAGACCATCAGACAGAGACACAGGCCATCAGACAGACAGAGAGACAGACAGAGAGAGACAGACAGACAGTCAGAGAGACAGAGAGAGACAGACAGAGACAGACAGTCAGACAGAGTGAGAGACAGACAGACAGAGACAGACAGACAGTCAGACAGACAGAGAGAGACAGACAGTCAGACAGACAGACAGACAGAGAGAGACAGACAGTCAGACAGAGAGACAGACAGTCAGACAGAGAGAGACAGACAGTCAGACAGAGAGACAGTCAGACAGACAGAGAGAGAGACAGACAGTCAGAGAGAGAGACAGACAGTCAGACAGACAGAGACAGACAGTCAGACAGAGAGACAGACAGACAGACAGACAGAGAGAGAAAGACAGTCAGACAGAGAGAGACAGACCGTCAGACAGACAGAGAGACAGTCAGACAGACAGAGAGAGAGACAGACAGTCAGAGAGAGAGACAGACAGTCAGACAGACAGACAGAGACAGACAGTCAGACAGACAGACAGACAGACAGAGAGAGACAGACAGTCAGACAGAGAGACAGACAGTCAGACAGAGAGAGACAGACAGTCAGACAGAGAGACAGTCAGACAGACAGAGAGAGAGACAGACAGTCAGAGAGAGAGACAGACAGTCAGACAGACAGAGACAGACAGTCAGACAGAGAGACAGACAGACAGAGAGAGAAAGACAGTCAGACAGAGAGAGACAGACAGTCAGACAGACAGAGAGACAGTCAGACAGACAGAGAGAGAGACAGACAGTCAGAGAGAGAGACAGACAGTCAGACAGACAGAGACAGACAGTCAGACAGAGAGACAGACAGACAGAGAGAGAAAGCCAGTCAGACAGAGAGAGAGACAGACACAGACAGACAGAGACAGACAGTCAGACAGACAGTCAGACAGAGAGAGAGACAGACAGACAGTGACAGACAGTCAGACAGAGAGAGAGAGACAGACAGTCAGACAGAGAGAGAGACAGACAGACAGTCAGAGAGAGACAGACAGACAGTGACAGACAGTCAGATAGAGAGAGAGAGACAGACAGTCAGACAGAGAGAGAGACAGACACAGACAGACAGAGACAGACAGTCAGACAGACAGTCAGACAGAGAGAGAGACAGACAGACAGTGACAGACAGTCAGACAGAGAGAGACAGACAGTCAGACAGAGAGAGAGACAGACAGAGAGAGACAGACAGACAGAGAGACAGACACACAGAGACAGACAGTCAGACAGAGAGAGAGAGACAGAGAGAGACAGACAGTCAGACAGAGAGAGACAGACATAGAGAGACAGACATAGAGAGACAGACAGTCAGAGAGACAGACAGTCAGACAGACGGAGAGAGACAGACAGACAGTCAGACAGAGAGAGAGACAGACAGTCAGACAGACAGACAGACAGTCAGACAGACAGAGACAGACAGTCAGACAGACAGTCAGACAGACAGAGAAACAAAGACAGACAGAGAGACAGACAGAGAGAGAGACAGACAGTCAGACAGACAGAGAGACAGACAGTCAGACAGAGACAGACAGTCAGACAGACAGACAGTCAGAGACAGACAGTCAGACAGACAGACAGAGAGACAGACAGAGAGAGACAGACAGTCAGACAGACAGAGAGACAGACAGTCAGAGAGAGACAGACAGTCAGACAGAGAGAGACAGACAGAGAGAGAGAGACAGACAGTCAGACAGAGAGAGACAGACAGTCAGACAGACAGAGAGAGAGAGACAGACAGTCAGACAGACAGAGAGACAGACAGTCAGACAGACAGAGACAGACAGACAGTCAGACAGACAGAGAGAGACAGACAGTCAGACAGACAGAGAGACAGTCAGACAGACAGAGAAACAGAAAGACAGACAGAGAGACAGACAGAGAGAGAGACAGACAGTCAGACAGACAGTCAGACAGAGAGAGACAGACAGTCAGACAGACAGAGAGAGACAGACAGACAGAGAGAGAGA
Organism: Romanogobio albipinnatus; assembly: GCA_023566225.1. Classification (NCBI taxonomy): domain Eukaryota; kingdom Metazoa; phylum Chordata; class Actinopteri; order Cypriniformes; family Gobionidae; genus Romanogobio; species Romanogobio albipinnatus. Next base: position 53,845,802 of record CM042252.1, on the reverse strand, counting down.
CAGACAGTCAGACAGACAGAGAGACAGACAGTCAGAGAGAGACAGACAGTCAGACAGACAGTCAGACAGAGAGACAGACAGTCAGACAGAGAGAGACAGACAGTCAGAGAGACAGACAGTCAGACAGACAGAGACAGACAGTCAGAAAGACAGTCAGAGAGAGAGACAGACAGTCAGACAGACAGAGAGAGACAGACAGTCAGACAGAGAGAGAGACAGACAGTCAGACAGACAGAGAGAGACAGACAGAGAGAGAGAGACAGACAGTCAGACAGAGAGGGACAGACAGTCAGACAGACAGAGAGAGACAGACAGTCAGACAGACAGAGACAGACAGTCAGACAGTCAGACAGACAGAGAAACAAAGACAGACAGAGAGACAGACAGAGAGACAGACAGTCAGACAGACAGAGAGACAGACAGTCAGACAGAGAGAGACAGACAGTCAGACAGACAGACAGTCAGACAGAGACAGACAGTCAGACAGACAGACAGACAGTCAGACAGACAGAGAGAGACAGACAGTCAGACAGAGAGACAGACAGTCAGAGAGAGACAGACAGTCAGACAGAGAGAGACAGACAGAGAGAGAGAGACAGACAGTCAGACAGAGACAGACAGTCAGACAGACAGAGAGAGACAGACAGTCAGACAGACAGAGAGACAGACAGTCAGACAGACAGAGACAGACAGACAGTCAGACAGAGACAGACAGTCAGACAGACAGAGAGACAGACAGTCAGACAGACAGAGACAGACAGACAGTCAGACAGAGAGAGACAGACAGTCAGACAGACAGAGAGAGAGACAGTCAGACAGACAGAGAAACAGAAAGACAGAC
>CM042252.1:53757461-53834961 GCA_023566225.1 Romanogobio albipinnatus | reverse complement strand
GAGCCTCACCTGGATGATGATGACGGCGGGCAGCTGCGTGTGGAGGAAGTGCAGACGCTCGGCCAGCCTCTGTCTCAGCAGGAACCCTCGCACACGCGCCTGCAGCCGCATCACCAGCGTCTCGCTGGCCTTCCACTGCACGTCTCTGCTGTGGGCCGCAGTCACACTACTGCACACCGCCTGCAGGGGCGCGCACACACAGCTGGATTACACTCTGAGCACACTCTGTGTTTCACTGGGGCGGTGTGGCGTCTCACCTGCATCTCCTCATGTGACAGGAAGGTGCTGTTCTGCACGAACCCCTGAGGTCTTTCCCAGCAGCCCTCCAGTTTCTGCAGGTCAAAGAAATAAGAGCTGCTGTCCGGCAGTTTGGTCCTCATCCACAGACTTCGGTTATCACCTACACACACACACACACTCACTCAGTTTTAGGAGGAATCACACAGATATTATAATAGTCAGCAATGCAGACCTATGAATGTTATTTTAATCTTGTAAAGCATTCTACTGTATAAAGTGCTGGGCCTCTGCTGGTGCACACACACCTCCACATCACTGATGCGTTCTGAACGACTCTTAGGCCCAGGGCCGACATTTTGAGGGGCAGTGGCCCAAACCAACAAAAGGGGCACTGGGGTGGGGGGGCATTGGGGGCTTGTCCATACAAATTCTCCATCTGACTCTTACTAGTCAGTCAAAACAGTTTTGATCTCATTTTGTGTCTATGGAAAACAGTGATGTGACATTGTATTATGTTGAATATCAACGTTTTTGTGTCTATTCGTTAATGAGGGATTTCTGGACACAATGTTTTTGGTTTTGTGGAGTAAATGTTATAGCTTTTATTCTGAAGTAATAAGATAAAATTAGACTCTTGGGGTAAGATGACCCAGCCATATGTGGCACAGAAGGCCCCAAGTGGCATGTTGTTACTCGAGTTATTGTTTTTAAACGTAATACTTATTGTAATTAACAGGGCTATTATTTAATATTGTCATGATTTAGATGTACACTTAAGCCATCTTCACTTTCATTAAAACCTAGTTTTTTATTTTTATAATGACATATCTTCAATTAAAATATGGGCAATTAAATAAGTAAATATTGATATGCTTGTACATAAGTCATAAAACAATTACCTTTCAGATGATTATCTTTTACTGGGATTCAGATTTATTCAATCATTCTACTAAATTGTCAAAATAAAATTAGAATTAGAATATTTTTAATATTTTACATTAATGACACTTTAAAATATAAATAAATAGTAATAAGAATTATATCAAAAGTCATTTATACATTCTGTAACAGTTTATGGGCTATTATATGAAATTAGGCCTATATATATTCTACAAAGTGTGCCATCGACAGCAAAGCTGGTGTTATTTATATTAGATCAGATCGGGAACAACAACTTGATTAGACAAGAATTATAATTCTCTTCCAAGAATGTGTGTTGTGTACAAGTTGTTAACACTATTAGAAGATCAGGAGCAAAATAATACCGACAGAAATACAAAAACAAACTACTAAATGACTAATTCCGCGGATTGTAACGCATACTATGTTAATACACCGGAGCTTTCCAGATTCCCGCGCGCAGACTCTGAGTGACACTGGGGAGCGAGCGGGAAAACACGGGAGCGGAATCGGTGGATCTTTAGCGGAGGGAAAACAGAACACTTTAAGCGGAGATGGGTAGCGCCCATAGACTGCGAGAGCACCTCAGCTGATGAGGGCAGAGGGGCAGTGGGCCACCCCCCTGGGCACGCCCCTGCTCTGGTGTGGGTATTGTGTTATTGAGAGGAAAGGCACAGGCCTACTTGGGCATTACACAACCTGTACAGTGTTTCCCACAGATTAGAAAACAATATGTGGTGGCGGGCAGGTGGGCGTGGGGGTGGTATTTGGGGTTGGTGATTGTCACAAATATCGATTTCGATCTTGATTCAGTATCAGTTCATATGTATATTTCCTACAGTACATATAAGGAAAAATACGTTTGCCTTTTTAGCACTATTTTAAACTTTTCTTGGGTTAAATTATATTAGCTTGCTTTCATTAATATTCACTTGTGTTTGCTTATATAAGCATCATTAAAAATATTAGGATGCAAGTAAACGTTTTAAAATTTCACAAAGAAATCACATGTTTGATCATGTCTAAATATTTACTCAAATACAAAACCTAAAAATAAGCAAGCAGTTATGATCTGCAATACTTTGAGCAACCAGACTAGACACATGAATATTCATTAAAGACCAGTGGGTAAGCCATGGCATTACAAATTAAAATTATTATTTTTCCAGCCACATGACTCTAATTTTCCTCTTTGCATTAGAATTCTCTATTTAAACCTTAATTACTACTTATTTTTATTCATTAAATGGTCATTAATGGAAAATAATTATTGCACAAATAGTGCAATATTGAGATCTCCTCAAAATATTCAATAAATATTATTAAACTAAAATATAGAACATTTATTTCATTGAAAAATAGTTAAGGTGTATGGTCACATCTGACCACCAATGAGTGTGAGCAATTAGTAAGGAGGGCTAAATACAAGAAAAACATTAATGTTAACAATGTTGATCTCCATCACTCTCCATTATAAAATGATCCTGTAAATGTGGTTGACGTAACAATCAATACACACTTTGCTGTACTGTTTACCAAAAATTGCTGCAAACACCTGTATAATCTATCTATCCATTCAAATGCATTGACAGCGCTGGTTTGTTTGGAACTAATGAGAGCTCTGTGACCATGTGTTTTTCAACGCCTTTGGCTTTAACTGTTACACATTAGCGCCACAACGCTATTTATTGTTTGAATTTTGTATTAAAACTTAAAAAAATGTAAAAGCTTACACTTTGTTTCATATCAAAAACAGGTTTGGCAGTTTGAGAGCGAGAGACGCGCGTGAGTGACAGAGACGGAGAGAGAGCAGGGAAAGGGCATACAGCTGAACGGATACAAGTGTTTTAAATAGCGTAAAAACAAAACAAAAGAAGAACGACGCACTATATGTGGCGGCAGGTGTTGATTCTCTGGCGCACCGCCACAAATGAGTCTATGTGTGGGAAACACTGCTGTAGTAATTCAGCAGTTTGTGGGGTGTGTGGTGTGACAGACCTCTGGTTGTGTGTGTGTGTGTGTGTGTGTGTGTGTGTGTGTGGGCATGCTTTTGTGAAATATCAGGACACAAATGTGTATAATGACATGGGTATGACATAGGTATTACAAAAAGAGGGTGAAATATGAGGACGTTCCCCATGTCCTCACTTTTCAAAATGCTTATATTTCACACAGAATGAGGTTTTTTTCACAGAAAGTAAACTGCACAGTCTCCTGTGAGGGTTAAGTTTAGGGGCAGGGGCAGTGTGTGTGTGTGTGTGTGTGTGTGTGTGTGTGTGTGTGTGTGTGTGTGTGTGTGTGTGTGTGTGATGGGTAGGTTTAGGGGTAGTGTAGGGGGATAGAAAATACGGTTTGTACGGTATAAAAACCATTACGCCTATGGAATGTCCCCACATTTCACAAAAACACCCCTGTGTGTGTGTGTGTGTGTGTGTGTGTGTGTGAGTTGGACTGACCCTCCAGTGTTTTGGCCCGCAGCAGGGCGCTCAGCTCCGTCTGGTAGCCGGCAGCACATTCGGACACCACGCTCCGCAGCGCCACCTCAGGCAGACGCAGCACACGCAGCGTCTGAGACGCTCGGCCCTCTTTAACCGCCTGATTGACCGCGGCCAGACCCAGACACACTATACAGAACAACACACAAGAACAGGAAATTAACATTTGTGACCATGATTTTCCTGAAAGTGCTAAACTCTTACAATGTAAAGCTGAAGGGCAAATAACAAATGCGCTTTAATTCGTTTTAATTAAAGGCAAGACACCCCATGTGAATATGACAAAACTACTGACCTAACACTTTTGTGTTTTGTATAGTTGTAGAATTGTTTAAATATGCAAATGAGGCACACTATGCACTCATATACATTTTGTGTGCGTTCACTCACTCTTCAGCGCTTTCTGAGTGTCCTGATTGGCTAATCTCACACCGTCCTGAATGTCGGCCAACCAGAGCTCAGCTCCAGGGTCACGGCTCACCTGCACAGACAGGAAATGAGTGCTTCCTCAGGAATAGGAATCCCAAAATATCGAGTCAGAAGAATTGTGGTTTATGATGTTGTGCGGTTAAACACCTCTGCCTTGTGTCGTCTGGCTCGGGTCAGCAGGTCGTGGTAGCGTCTGGCGCTGTGCGGAAGCACGTCCTGCAGGCCGCTGGAGGGCAGCATCAGCGCTGAGAGCGTCTTCTGAGGATCACTGCGACTCAGAGCCTGGTTGATCAGACCAATGGTGAGGATCTCTGTGGAGATCAACAGCCACACCATCACTAACGGATTATTAGAACCAGAGCCGCTGTAAAAACATTTCTGACGGACTGACGTTCATGTTCCTCGTGGGCGGACGTGTTGACGGCGTTCAGTCCCGTCTGCAGGTCGTTCCAGGAGAGAAGAGCTTTCCCTGCCCTCCTCCTCTGCTCACACAGCTCCTCGAAATACCTGAACACACACACAGTCATGACTCCTGATGTGATCGGGTTCATCAGATCATGATTTAGAGTCGATACGAACATGATACGCAGGCTTTATATGATTAATATTCATATAGTCCAGATGATCTGATAATAACAGTTACCACACAACTGTCAGCCTTTTGATTTAATATGATTATTTAAAAGAGCAGACACTAATAAAATCCAAATCAGAGTATGAAATGATAAGAGTAAGATGTCCATTATATTGATATTGTGAGATTAATGAGTGAGACCTCTGAATCAGACTGTCATCGATGTCGGCGAGTCCCGCGGCAGGACTGACCAGCGTAGCGCTGAACGCACCGAAGTCTTTCACCTCCACGGCCTGGTTAACCAGAGCCACCGCTGACAACATCTCCACCGCTACGAACAGCTCCTCCTGCTGCAGAGAACCCTGAACACACAATACTACAGGATTCACTCAAAGCAAGGGTTCACTCAAAGCAAGGAGAGTCTGCTTTTAGCTGTTATGCCAGCCGCAGCTGGAACCAGCTTCCTGAACAGATCAGATGTGCTCCAACAGTAGCCACTTTCAAATCCAGACTCAAAACACATCTGTTCAGCTGTGCTTTTACTGAATGAGCTGTGCTAGTGTATGTCCGACTGATTGCACCTTATCCTATGCTTTTACTGTGTTAATTTTACTTTTTATTCTATGAATATTTTAACTTTATTTCTGTTTTAATTATACTTTTTATTCACTCATTTTTTATTTTGTTTAAGGCTGACTGGGTGGAAGAGGTTGAGAGACGGGGGAGCGCTAAATCGAAATCCCTCCGGCGCGAGGATGATCCGTTTAGATCCGCTCTGACGGATATAGATCTGTATAGCCTTGGTAGTACGAGGAAGGACCGTGTAGATCCGCTCTGACGGTCGAACAAAGTAGAGATAGCCCCGGTGTTCCTGTCCGGGAAGATTTGTCTGTAAGGGTAATGTTTAAATGCACAGTTACCTGACAAATATTTTTTGAGTACTCGCTCCGGTGCGAGGAAGACCCGTTTAGATCTGCTCTGACGGGTAAAACATCTAGAGAACGCCCTCAAGTTAGGCCAAGAAGATTTGTCTGTAAGGGTACTGTCTAAACGCACAGTTACCTGACAAATATTTTTAAAGTAAACCTGACTCTCCATTTTCTTCCACCCCAGATAGGGGATTTCATCTTTATTTTATATTTTCTTTTAATTCCCACTATAACTGTTATACTATGTATATTTTTATTGTATTCACTTATGAATATTTTAACTTCATTTCTGTGTAAAGCACTTTGAATTGCCCCTGTGTATGAAATGTGCTATACAAATAAACTTGCCTTGCCTTGCCTTACAGGATCAGAGCAAACAGGTGACAGGGTCGCATTCGTCATCATTAGCTACATGAGCTACACATTCATTATGGTTTCGCTAAACCTGTACTTGCTCACCTCGCCCCTGACACGAGCTCACCACGCCCCTGACACGAGCTCACCACGCCCCTGACACGAGCTCACCTCGCCCCTGACACGAGCTCACCTCGCCCCTGACACGAGCTCACCGCGCCCCTGACACGAGCTCACCGCGCCCCTGACACGAGCTCACCGCGCCCCTGACACGAGCTCACCGCGCCCCTGACACGAGCTCACCTCGCCCCTGACACGAGCTCACCGCGCCCCTGACACGAGCTCACCTCGCCCCTGACACGAGCTCACCTCGCCCCTGACACGAGCTCACCTCGCCCCTGACACGAGCTCACCACGCCCCTGACACGAGCTCACCGCGCCCCTGACACGAGCTCACCGCGCCCCTGACACGAGCTCACCGCGCCCCTGACACGAGCTCACCTCGCCCCTGACACGAGCTCACCGCGCCCCTGACACGAGCTCACCGCGCCCCTGACACGAGCTCACCTCGCCCCTGACACGAGCTCACCTCGCCCCTGACACGAGCTCACCGCGCCCCTGACACGAGCTCACCTCGCCCCTGACACGAGCTCACCACGCCCCTGACACGAGCTCACCGCGCCCCTGACACGAGCTCACCGCGCCCCTGACACGAGCTCACCTCGCCCCTGACACGAGCTCACCGCGCCCCTGACACGAGCTCACCGCGCCCCTGACACGAGCTCACCGCGCCCCTGACACGAGCTCACCGCGCCCCTGACACGAGCTCACCTCGCCCCTGACACGAGCTCACCGCGCCCCTGACACGAGCTCACCGCGCCCCTGACACGAGCTCACCTCGCCCCTGACACGAGCTCACCACGCCCCTGACACGAGCTCACCGCGCCCCTGACACGAGCTCACCGCGCCCCTGACACGAGCTCACCGCGCCCCTGACACGAGCTCACCTCGCCCCTGACACGAGCTCACCTCGCCCCTGACACGAGCTCACCTCGCCCCTGACACGAGCTCACCGCGCCCCTGACACGAGCTCACCGCGCCCCTGACACGAGCTCACCTCGCCCCTGACACGAGCTCACCACGCCCCTGACACGAGCTCACCGCGCCCCTGACACGAGCTCACCGCGCCCCTGACACGAGCTCACCGCGCCCCTGACACGAGCTCACCGCGCCCCTGACACGAGCTCACCGCGCCCCTGACACGAGCTCACCGCGCCCCTGACACGAGCTCACCGCGCCCCTGTGTGTGATCTGGTGTGTGTGGAGCTGAACATGTGATCTGGTGTGTGTGGAGCTGAACATGTGATCTGGTGTGTGTGGAGCTGAACATGTGATCTGGCGTGTGTGGAGTTGAACATGTGATCTGGCGTGTGTGGAGTTGAACATGTGATCTGGCGTGTGTGGAGCTGAACATGTGATCTGGTGTGTGTGGAGTTGAACATGTGATCTGGCGTGTGTGGAGCTGAACATGTGATCTGGTGCGTGTGGAGCTGAACATGTGATCTGGCGCGTGTGGAGTTGAACATGTGATCTGGCGCGTGTGGAGTTGAACATGTGATCTGGCGTGTGTGGAGCTGAACATGTGATCTGGCGCGTGTGGAGTTGAACATGTGATCTGGTGCGTGTGGAGCTGAACATGTGATCTGGCGTGTGTGGAGTTGAACATGTGATCTGGTGTGTGTGGAGTTGAACATGTGATCTGGCGTGTGTGGAGTTGAACATGTGATCTGGTGTGTGTGGAGTTGAACATGTGATCTGGTGCGTGTGGAGCTGAACATGTGATCTGGCGCGTGTGGAGTTGAACATGTGATCTGGTGCGTGTGGAGTTGAACATGTGATCTGGCGTGTGTGGAGTTGAACATGTGATCTGGTGTGTGTGGAGTTGAACATGTGATCTGGCGTGTGTGGAGTTGAACATGTGATCTGGTGTGTGTGGAGTTGAACATGTGATCTGGTGCGTGTGGAGCTGAACATGTGATCTGGCGTGTGTGGAGTTGAACATGTGATCTGGCGTGTGTGGAGCTGAACATGTGATCTGGCGCGTGTGGAGTTGAACATGTGATCTGGTGTGTGTGGAGTTGAACATGTGATCTGGTGCGTGTGGAGTTGAACATGTGATCTGGTGTGTGTGGAGTTGAACATGTGATCTGGTGTGTGTGGAGTTGTGAGCTCCAGTGGATCAGCGACGCTCAGCGCTCATTAACCCCGGCGAGAGCAGCCTTTCCTCGGCCAGTCCTTCAGCCGCTGGCTCTGGTGTGTCTCCAGCTATAATTCGTCTTGTGTGGATCTAACGGCTGATCTTTGCTCTCATGGATCTGTAATTTGTTCCCTGGCGAATCGTTTAGGCTGAAGGCAAAGAGAAGTTTCATTACTTTTATTTTTAGGCTATTTAACTTTACGTTAGCGTTGTAGCCGACTAGCACTGACTTTGAATGTTTGACTGAATTGTTTGCTTTATTTCATGTGTAGCTTATTATACCTTTTACTTCTACTTTTGTATTATTGATCAAACATAAACTTGCATTTAACAAAAAGAGACTGGGTTGTGTTTCATGTCATTAATGTTATCACAGTGATAATCATATGCACACTGAACCAGATATTAATATACAGATTTTCTCCTCATTGTTGTCACTATTAGAGCAATCTCCTGATTGGTTAACGCGGCGCGAATATCCGCCAAAGTTCAGATTTTTCAAATCATGCGTCAAACGCTCAATTCGCGCAGAATTTCTATTCGCGTCTTTGCATTGACTTAACATGTAAATCACTCGCGCGAATCGCGTCCGGTGTGAACGCACCATTAGAGGGAGGTTAACCCAGGGTTAGGCCCGGTGTGTTACCTGCGGACACTGGCGCTGCAGCGGGGACAGCTCTCTCTGATAGAGCTCCGCAGCGAACGGATACACGTCTGGCAGATGAGCATCTGGGTTCATTAGTGCCCGAACCGTCTGACGAGCTTCTCCTCGCTGCACGGCCTCGTTTATTTTACTCACCGCCTGCTGCACTGCACACACACACACACACACACACACACACACCTTACTGCACATGAACTCATGTAAAACTGATGTTTAACACTGTTTGATGACAGCATTGGGTGAACGATCCCTTGAACACCATAAGTGCACTATTAATGAGCAGCATTAGTAGGGCGTTTCACTGACTGGTTCGGTCTCTCTGCACGTCCTCGTTGGCCATGTTGACCGCCTCCTGTAGTTCTTCTCTCTCCAGAGGATCCACACATCCCAGATCCTGACAAACACACACTTCAGTCACTCACCGGTGGGCGGTTTATGAGCAGTGAGCAATGATTGTGAGAGTCTCACCAGGGCTTTCTGCTCTCTGTCAGCACTCATCTGCTCCAGGTACCAGCCGGCGTGATCTCGGACCAGTCCTCTGAGCGCCAGGCTGGGGTTCTGCAGGGCACACATCAGCGCCAGCGGATCACTGCAGTCCAACGCCTCGTCCACCTGCTCCACCGCCGCTCGCACTGCAAAACACACACACACACACACACACACACAGAGAGAGAGAGAGAACCGCCCATCAAACCCTGCGTCACTCAAACACTGACTTTATGATTACATTCACATTACACAAGATCCAGTGAGAAAGCGTTTGAAGTCGCATCAGAATTAATATCATCGCTACTATAAATCCATATCAGATCAAACAACGCTGACAGCAAACCAGGAGAAACATTGAGCCATGAACACACAAGTTAAAGAAGGCTTTACAGTTCACAAATCCCCAACATTCACCGTGGATTTAATGTAGTAACACTGACTGTAACCATGGGATTGTGGCAGAAATAGTCAAATGCTTGTACATTATTCGTGTCAGGGTTCATACATCCTTCTGAGAGTGAAACTCAAGCACTTTTCAAGGGCGTCACAGAGCTGAGCCGGTAAAGGTGACCACTCGATCATCTTCACTAAAATGTTCTGGGTCTGATTCGGGCTCAAATTGGTTTGGTTTTATAGACGCCATTGTTTCTAATACTACCCAAAGCACAGTCTACCGGTGAAGGGAAGGGGCGAGACGTTTCCGACAAACGTGCACTAGGCGGTTAGCCAATCACAACACACTGGGCCAGCTAACCAATCAGAGCCCATTGAGTATTTTTGAGGGACCGGCTTCATAGAACCCGGAAACCATCAGACCGTTTTTACAAGGAGGGACAGAGCAGTGTAGAATAAAGGCAAAATATATGAAAAATAATGAAATTTTTTTTAAAAACGAAGCATGAACACATGTTACAGTGCACCCCACAAACACAATCAAGCCTTCGAAAGAGTGTGCTTTACCACCCCTTTACTCTATCAACTAGCTCCACTTCACCTTCTCCGCTGCTCTGGTTGGTTGTAGCGTTATCCTATTGCGTGCAGAGGGAATTTGAAAGACAACCGTTTATCCCGCCTCTCGGATTGAGCCCTGCCAATGGTGTGTTCCCAGACCCAACATCTTTATAGGCTAATGCCTAGTTCACACTGCCCGATTTTAGCCCCAATTTTAGCTCGCCGACAGGTTTTGCGAAATCGCAGACAAATGCCCGAAATCATAGGCAAATCGGTGCTCGTGCACGTGAGACATTATCACGCAAATTATCAAAGACGCGATCAGAGAGAATCGCCGATGAGTCGCATGCTAAAAATCTGGACCTGTCAGTAATTCAAAATCCTGCTGTGCGAGATGTGTTCGGACTGAAAAATACATCAGCGATGACCGACAGCCAATGAGAGAGCGAGATACAGCTGGCTCAAAGTTAAAAGTAAAAGTAAATTCAGGCCAGGAAAAGCTGGCACTCTATGGTCTACATGCCAAGCTGATGCTTCTCAGAGCATCAACACACAATTAAATAGAACAGAACATGACACAAAGACCCATTAAGCAACATCAGGCAGATGACCGTGACAAATGAGGCAAGAGGTTTGTTTTTACACGACTTATCCATTAATCTGACCCATACAGGGCACCTGTTTTCAGAACACAACAGCCACTGGCTCGGTTTGAGGCAAGCAGGTAACAAGCCCTGAAAAGATTGAAAAGGTGAGTAATCATTTCAAACACAATGGCATTATCTCCTCATCAACAAAAAAAAGCCAAACCGTTCCGGCCCAGACCACCTCTGTCCCAAAAAGACAGACCTCAGTACGACAGCCTGTGCTAGATAAGCCAAATCTGATTTACTGCTGAACTGCTTAAACAGACCAATGCTCTACTCAAAGTTATAATCAAGTCAAACAATTAAAAGGAAAGTATGCAGTATATACATATGAACTGATGCTGAATCAAGATCGAAATCGATATTTGTGCCCCCCCAACCAGACGTTTAGTATAAGGCGGTATATTTGTACTTAATGTAAATGGGCATCTAGGCCTGTCACGATGACTACTTTTTGTTTCGCGATATATCGTCCCAGAAATAATTGCGATAAACGATATTATTGTCATTTAATGCCACTGAATATATAATCCTAATATAACAGCATAATAATGCAAGTAGACCAACACACTTTCAAATGACAACCTTTTAATTCTTTAGATCATGGAAATTAAGGGTAAAAAATATATTATCCTAAAAAAAATGTAACTGAATAAATAGTAAATAGACATTTTCACTTGTGAAACGGCTTTAACACTCGTCATTCTGCGCTGACGGATCAGGGGATCGTGGCTTTGAAATCGAGTCCGTTTAAGCACAATCGAGTAAAATGTTGGTGACATTCATTATCATGTACATATATTGTGCGATATATCGATTTATTGATTATTACGACAGGCCTATGGGCATCTACTCCACTTCTGTGAGAGGACACACCCACATTTTGTTTTGCTTCTGATGCCCATAAGTATTAATATTGTCACAAGTTTTAAACAAATCTTGGCAAAACATTCCAATAAGGTCTCAACAAATCAACAAACAATGAACAGTATATTTTGGAAGCATAATTGTTCATTTTTTGTCATGTTAGTTCACAATTTCACCCTTCGCCGCAAGTTTGAGTGACAGGTGATCTGACCAATCACATCACCGAATCTGCCGGTTTGTCGGACACACAGCGGTCCGGAGAGTTAGTAGATTAACATCGGTGGACTTGGAAAACGGTGTACTAACGTCTTTCCGCGGTTGAAACAATATTTCTTTTAGTGTTCATTGATGCTTATTTCGTGCTTATCAATGAACTAGAAGGAAGAGATGATGGGTTCACGAGCAGCTTGAGGCCCTACAGCGGTCAGCACACATTAAAGAGACACAAAACGCTATTTATGGTTTAAATTTCTTTTTAAAAAAAGAAAATAAAATTTCAAAGTTGAGACTTAGTTTCATATCAAAAGTAACTTGCTCTGTCCTGTGTGTCGGCGTGCTGTCAGTGTCCTCTTCGCTACGTGAGAACGTGTGTGTGTGTGTGTGTGTGTGTGTGTGTGTGAACGCCATGGCTTGTCGGACATAGCAACAGTAACTAAAGGGGGCGGGTCTTTGCGAACTACAACATTTGAGTTAATAATGCATTAGTAAATGTTGAAATTAACATTAGTTATGATGAATAAATGCAGTGTTTATTCTCAGTTAATGTTAACTAACCTTATTGTAAAGTACACACAAACTTTTCAAGCAAATTTCCTAATTATTGAAACTGGTAAGGTGTTGTGATGAAATGACGTCATGACTCACTGTTGACTCTGTTAATGGAGTCTTGAATGTCTCTCTGCGTCAGGTATTCCTCATAAATGTCGTTCTCTGCCGATCCGCTTCCCTGAGAAACACAGGACGGTTCACATCCGCTCAACAGCAGCAGTTATGGTGATGACACACAGGGCAACTTTTTGAGCAATGTTGCAGTCAATGGCCAACCAGGTAAGACACAGGGCCAGTGTTCATTTTGACAGCATATTTTGATTTAGTTTTACTCAGTCTTTTGACTAAAATGCCATTTAGTTTTAGTCGCCTGAATTGTTTTTAGTTTTAGTCTCCTAAAATCTAATGAGTTTAGTTCAATTGTAACACATTAAGTATTTAAGCATCACATGACCGACTGACACTTGAACTGACATTTTGACATCATTTTGTTTTTGACATTAAAAATACACGAAAGAGCTCAATTCACTTTTTTGTCTGTTTTTTAAAAACACCTTTATAGTTTTTATAACTGTGTATTTCTGTTTTAGCTAGCAGGCCATATCAGGTTAAGCTGAAGCTTCAAATAAGTTTATTTATTTATTAATTTCAAGTAATGAAGATTTTTTAATGGTTTTGGTGAACTATTATAACCCTGATACTTTATTGAATATGTGTCAAATACTGGTCTTTCCTCCTGACTGTGAATTAAATGGGAATTAAATTAAATATAGTTTATTGTGTGAGCAAAAACGAATATATAATGCGTGACTTTAATGATAAACCAGCTGGAAATACAGCGGGACTCTTATTTTGAAATGCCTTACTATTGCAGTTGCAGGAGCTCATTCTAGTTCAGATGAGGAGATCAAATATGCGTCATTACAACCGTCTCAAACACATTCCCATATAAACATGGTAAAGTCATTATTCATCAGCATTAGTTCATAAACACTGGCCTGGCATAAGTGTGTGTGAGTGATTGAGCCGCTCTGGAGCTGGATTGGGGGTGTGTGAGCCGCTCTGGAGCTGGATTGGGGGTGTGTGAGCCGCTCTGGAGCTGGATTGGGGGTGTGTGAGCCGCTCTGGAGCTGGATTGGGGGTGTGTGAGCCTGTAGGCCGTGTGTTCTCCAGCGGTTACATCAGATCAAATGAGCTCATCTGTGACACAGGACATCAGTTCTGACCCCATCTCTTCCCTAATCGCCCCTCACTAACATTCTCCTCTCGCTTTTATTTGTTGACCAAAATGACTTTCCTCATAGTTTTTGTCTTTCAACACTAGTTTTTAGGGGTTCAAGCATGAAATGCTGAAACTGTAATTGTAAGGTTTCGTAAAACGCATCGTGCAGGCCAAACCGTAAGGCCTAGAGACATGAAACCTGGCCAGATGGTAGGCCTCAATTTGGGGACAACCTATCAGAGTATGACCCTGAATGGCCCATAGGTGGCCCTACAGCAACCAAAAGTTCAAAATTGCTCATAACTCTTAGACTGTTTGTCCCAGGATCAAGTGTCTTATATCGTTGAAATCCTTGGCTCAAGGCGGACAAAATGGCTATCTCCGATTTTGATTTAGGCAGGGAAAATTCTGCTATGTCGAATATTGTCCAAAACCTACTTTTGCAAACTAGTCCCTGGTTTTTCGCCCGATCGGAACCAAACCAGTCCAAACCAAAAAAAAGTTGAACTTCTGCATTTGGGTGGCTATAACAGGGTCATTTAGAAAAGGGGCGTGGCAAAATACACTAAAAAGCCTATAAATTCTAAGGGAAAACTCAAAACTTCACAAAAATTGGTGGGCATGTGTTACATTAGATCCTTAACAAGCATGCAAAGCTTTATAGAGATCGGACCATAGGTGGCGCTATAACTGTTAAAAACCGTATGTTTTCTATGGTAAATTGCCTATAATTTGAGTTTTCCATCTATTATTTCAGTGTTTAAAATCTTGCTAAATAAAACTTAATGTCTTTTGATGCTTGTGTGCTTAAAGGCCTTAAAGGCTTGAACCCCGCTAAATGCTGCTAGCAGCTTTAATTATTTAGTTTTTCGTACGTGGAAAAAGGTTGTTGACGAAAATTATTCGTCAATGAAATGAACACTGCACAGGGCCCATGACCGAACTAAAGTATACAGATAGAAATGTGTTGCCCATTCCCAATGGGAAAGTGGCCCAGCAACACTGCTCAAAAAAGTTGCCCCATGTATCATCACCTTGAGTGTGTGCACATGTGACGCTCTTACGTGTGTCCGCGCCCGCGCTGCTTTCTGAGCGCGCGCCTGCCGCAGCATCTCCTGGTAGACGGGCATGAGCGGGTCCTGCAGGCCGGTCAGCATGGCGTTGGGGTTCCGCAGGGCCTGACCTGTGACCTCCACACAGCCGCGGTCCACCGCTTCATTGATGGCGATCACAGCCGCGTGCACTGCAGACAGGAAGAGAAGCACTGAGCGCTTTAACTTCATGTGGGCGGGGTAGCAAATGTTTAAATGATTATTATAAATACGCAGAGGAAGTGATGCGCACCAGCCGCCTCGTCCACTGAGAGCTCATTGGCCAGAATTCCTCCGATCTTACTGAACGCTGGCATCTGAATCCCGTATTTATCCAGCTCCAGCTTCATGTTATTGATCTCCTCCTCTGCAGAACACACACACACACACACACACTTTATAAAACAGCTGAGACGTCACTGTAGAGTGAATCATAAAGAAATTCAAACGCGTTTTACCCGTGAACTTGACCTTCCCACACAGGTCGTGGATCTGAGGGGCAAGTCCCAGACGAAACAGGTACAAACTAACACACAAGATCAGAAACCATATCATTAATAACTGCAATAAACACCCAGAAGTCATTGAGGCAGAGCAGTTCTGACCTCAGAGCATGGATGCAGTAGACGGCTCTGGGCATGTTCTTCCTATCGTACACATCCGTCGTCTCCGGATGAAAGATCTGCAGATTACACAACATCTTCAGTAATGCGAAATATTCACAGCTGTGTGTGTTGCAGTGCATTATGGGCTGAAACACCAGAGTGAGGTTTACCGTGGGCAGCCCGACCTCCGTCATGGCGTTCCTCCAGTGGTTGATGTTGTCCGTGTGGCGGAACTGAAGTCCGCTGGCCTGAGCAGAAAAGAGCACACACACACACTCACAACATGCATTTACAAGCATCAAACACACTTTAATTCTCTCATAATCTCCACTGCAGCTTCAGCTCTTGTCTCTCAGTCTCTAAACCCCGCCTCTCTGAGAGCTGCTCTGCTGTGATTGGTCAGAAAGCAAGCGCTCATTATCATATCTGAATCTCAGTGATAGGACAGTAACGATGGCGAGGGTTTGACCGTCTCAATCTCAGCAGAAAACAGCATGACCAACACCAACCAAACTCTTCCAGTCTCAGAGACGACTACATTAACTACAGTGAGTGAGGGCGGGGCTAAGAGACACTGTTCAGCCAATCACGACCAGAGGGCGGGCATTAACTACAGTGAGTGAGGGCGGGGCTAAGATACGCTGTTTAGCCAATCACGACCAGAGGGCGGGCATTAACTACAGTGAGTGAGGGCGGGGCTAAGAGACGCTGTTCAGCCAATCAGGACCAGAGGGCGGGCATTAACTACAGTGAGTGAGGGCGGGGCTAAGAGACTCTGTTCAGCCAATCAGGACCAGAGGGTGGGCATTAACTACAGTGAGTGAGGGCGGGGCTAAGAGACGCTAATCAGCCAATCACGACCAGAGGGTGGGCATTAACAACAGTGAGTGAGGGCGGGGCTAAGAGACACTGTTTAGCCAATCACGACCAGAGGGCGGGCATTAACAACAGTAAGTGAGGGCCGGGCTAAGAGACGCTAATCAGCCAATCACGACCAGAGGGTGGGCATTAACTACAGTGAGTGAGGGCGGGGCTAAGAGATACTGTTCAACCAATCAGGACCAGAGGGCGGGCATTAACTACTGTGAGTGAGGGCAGGGCTAAGAGACAGTGTTTAGCCAATCACGACCAGAGGGCAGGCATTAACAACAGTAAGTGGGGGCGGGGCTAAGAGACGCTGTTCAGCCAATCAGGACCAGAGGGCGGGCATTAACTACAGTGAGTGAGGGCGGGGCTAAGAGACAGTGTTTAGCCAATCACGACCAGAGGGCAGGCATTAACAACAGTAAGTGGGGGCGGGGCTAAGAGACGCTGTTCAGCCAATCAGGACCAGAGGGCGGGCATTAACTACAGTGAGTGAGGGCGGGGCTAAGAGACGCTGTTCAGCCAATCAGGACCAGAGGCGGGCATTAACTACAGTGAGTGAGGGCGGGGCTAAGAGACGCTGTTCAGCCAATCAGGACCAGAGGTTGGGCATTAACTACAGTGAGTGAGGGCAGGGCTAAGAGACTCTGTTCAGCCAATCAGGACCAGAGGCGGGCATTAACTACAGTGAGTGAGGGCAGGGCTAAGAGACGCTGTTCAGCCAATCAGAACCAGAGGCGGGCATTAACTACAGTGAGTGAGGGCGGGCCTAAGAGACGCTGTTTAGCCAATCAGGACCAGAGGGCGGGCATTAACTACAGTGAGTGAGGGCAGGGCAAAGAGACACTGTTCAGCCAATCAGGACCAGAGGGCGGGGCATTAACTACAGTGAGTGAGGGCGGGGCTAAGAGACACTGTTCAGCCAATCAGGACCAGAGGGCGGGGCATTAACTACAGTGAGTGAGGGCGGGGCTAAGAGACACTGTTCAGCCAATCAGGACCAAAGGGCGGGGCATTAACTACAGTGAGTGAGGGCGGGGCTAAGAGACGCTGTTCAGCCAATCACAACCAGAGGGTGGGCATTAACAACAGTTAGTGGGGGCGGGGCTAAGAGACGCTGTTCAGCCAATCAGGACCAGAGGGCGGGCATTAACTACAGTGAGTGAGGGCGGGGCTAAGAGACGCTGTTCAGCCAATCAGGACCAGAGGGCGGGCATTAACTACAGTGAGTGAGGGCGGGGCTAAGAGACGCTGTTCAGCCAATCAGGACCAGAGGGCGGGCATTAACTACAGTGAGTGAGGACGGGGCTAAGAGACGCTGTTCAGCCAATCAGGACCAGAGGGCGGGCATTAACTACAGTGAGTGAGGACGGGGCTAAGAGACGCTGTTCAGCCAATCAGGACCAGAGGGTAGGCATTAGGTGTGTTCGACATCGGCTGCGGCCGGATTCAACTGATCGGCGAGAGTAGCCGCGTGCAGGCGGGGAGGAGCTGCAAACGGAGACGTGAAGTCGGACACTTTCTGCTTCCCGCAGTGACGCTCGCGCTGTGTTTGCATACTTTATCAGCTGAAGTGAAATAAATGCAATATTTGGCAATGCACAGATGTTTCAGAGACATTATTGTCATGTAATACTTTATGTACTGCTTAATACAGCGTGTTTTTGTACAAGAATAGAGTTCAACATATAAGCCTACACTATCAATGAAGTGGGGTTTACGTTTTTAATCAGTTTTATTTTGATAAATATGACAATATAACATCGCGACTACATGAAAGGTTTTACTGTTATAAAAAAACAGATTTGTGCGCATTAGTGGAGCGAAGGGTTTAGAATAAACACGAAACACACGTGATCGCTGTCATGCGGAGAATCCAGCCAATCGAGGAACAGCTGTGTCGTCATCAGAGTCCGTGCTGCCTCTTGCAGCTGCTCTGTAGAAACTGCACCGGCTGTATCAGCGACTGCTCTCGAATCGCTCTCGCGGGGCTTTGTTGACATACGTCACGTGGCGTCGGCGCTGCCTCAAGTCGGACAAAATTTCTAACCGGCATGCACTGCTTCAAGTCAGCCGCCGATCGGTCTGCGCATCGCTGGGTGAAGTCGAACAAGCCTATTAACTACAGTGAGTGAGGGCGGGGCTAAGAGACGCTGTTCAGCCAATCAGGACCAGAGGCGGGCATTAACTACAGTGAGTGAGGGCGGGGCTAAGAGACGCTGTTCAGCCAATCAGGACCAGAGGTTGGGCATTAACTACAGTGAGTGAGGGCGGGGCTAAGAGACTCTGTTCAGCCAATCAGGACCAGAGGCGGGCATTAACTACAGTGAGTGAGGGCGGGGCTAAGAGACGCTGTTCAGCCAATCAGAACCAGAGGCGGGCATTAACTACAGTGAGTGAGGGCGGGCCTAAGAGACGCTGTTTAGCCAATCAGGACCAGAGGGCGGGCATTAACTACAGTGAGTGAGGGCAGGGCAAAGAGACACTGTTCAGCCAATCAGGACCAGAGGGCGGGGCATTAACTAAAGTGAGTGAGGGCGGGGCTAAGAGACACTGTTCAGCCAATCAGGACCAGAGGGCGGGGCATTAACTACAGTGAGTGAGGGCAGGGCAAAGAGACACTGTTCAGCCAATCAGGACCAGAGGGCGGGCATTAACTACAGTGAGTGAGGGCGGGGCTAAGAGACGCTGTTCAGCCAATCAGGACCAGAGGGCGGGGCATTAACTACAGTGAGTGAGGGCAGGGCTAAGAGACACTGTTCAGCCAATCAGGACCAGAGGGCGGGGCATTAACTACAGTGAGTGAGGGCGGGGCTAAGAGACGCTGTTCAGCCAATCAGGACCAGAGGGCAGGCATTATGCAAATTAGTTACATGTGAGACTGAATTACTGACAACTCATTTCAGTTCAGAATCGCTTCTTTCTTTTAAGAGACAAAAACTCCATTTATCTGCACTTTGACCTTGGAAACTTTGCCGTGCTTTTACATTCAGGAGCAGCTCTATTACACCCGCGCGAAAGGGTCACTTACATAAAAACATAATAGGTAAAGCTAAGGTGACCAGATTCCTGGAATAGAAACCGGAGACATTTCCTATTTGAGCGGTCAGAATATCCCTGAGTCTCAGTTGTTATCATCTATTGATAGTACATTTTGAACGGTTTTGTTTTTTTAATTGTTGTGGGTTCCCTATATTATTATTAACATGAATAATTATTATGATTTAGTTTGATTATTAGGATTTTTGGTCTGGTTTTAATACAATTCACCGCACTCGCAAAATCACAATGAAAATAGTCAATAGTAACCATAACATACTAACTGCTTGCTACTACCTTGAAAACGATAACGCTTATGTTCTTCATGAAGCAAGAACATCGCTCGCAGCGCCATCTGATGGTGAAAACAATCCCTACACGACTGCTCCTATAACCAGCGGCTGCTGTGTGTTGGTCGGGCTGTTTTTGAAATGTATATGCGTGTTGTTTTGAACAAGCTGTAAAACAGAACACCAGGACTGTCCCCAGAACACCAGTACTGCCCCCAGAACACCAGGACTGTCCCCAGAACACCAGGACTGCCCCCAGAACACCAGGACTGTCCCCAGAACACCAGGACTGTCCCCCAGAACACCAGGACTGTCCCCAGAACACCAGGACTGTCCCCCAGAACACCAGGACTGTCCCCCAGAACACCAGGACTGCCCCCAGAACACCAGGACTGTCCCCAGAACACCAGGACTGTCCCCAGAACACCAGTACTGCCCCCAGAACACCAGGACTGTCCCCAGAACACCAGGACTGTCCCCCAGAACACCAGGACTGTCCCCAGAACACCAGGACTGTCCCCCAGAACACCAGGACTGTCCCCAGAACACCAGGACTGTCCCCCAGAACACCAGGACTGTCCCCAGAACACCAGGACTGTCCCCCAGAACACCAGGACTGCCCCCAGAACACCAGGACTGTCCCCCAGAACACCAGGACTGTCCCCAGAACACCAGGACTGTCCCCAGAACACCAGGACTGTCCCCCAGAACACCAGGACTGTCCCCAGAACACCAGGACTGTCCCCAGAACACCTTATAATAGGGACACACTTCAGAAACCATCCTGTGACTTCTGCCACTGTTGACTAGCACACAGTCCTCTAAACCCACTGCCCCACGTCTCATGACCCGCTCACCTTGTAGCGCTCCTGGTCCAGGTCGTAAATCTTCTTCAGAGGAACCACACTGGGAGCGAAACAGTGGCCCAGTTTGGCCAGATAAACGCCGTTCCTCAGCGCCTCCTCCAGCTCGATGGGCGCAGGTAACTCCTCCTTCAGACACGCCTCCATCCACCTGACGGCAGGACAAACACACTCATCCAGAGCTTCCACAATCCATAGCATGATGCTCAAAGTACTGATGCTGTCATTGAGCATTTGGGTTTGCTCTATGAAATATTATAGAGATAAAAAGCCCTGTTTAGAGCTGGTGTCAAGTGTGCTCGGGACATTTATCATCTTCAAACCAAACCTGGGTCTTCAGCTGACAACTGTACCTTCACCTGTATTCAGCATCTATGGTGTGTGTGTGTGTGTGTGTGTGTGTGTGTGTGTGTGTACCTCTTGGCCTCCTCCAGACGGCACAGGTATTGATAAGCCACATTCTGAATCCTCTGCTCATCCATTTCCTCTGCGGTCAGACGCTCATCTGACATCAACACAAACATCACTCATGTTATTGTCACTCAGTGGAAATCGCCACTGCCGTATTTAAGGTGTCATTGTTACAGTGTAATTATATAATAATAATTAACCACATGCACTTACTATAGGGTTATGGTAGGATTAGGGTTAGTTTGCATGTAATTATGTGTAATTTACTGTTATTAGTACATGTGATAAGGACAGTGTGCAATAAAGTGTTACCAAAACCTCAAAATCACTTTCAACATAAAACCTAAAAAATATAAAAAAAATAACAATTACATTCTATATATATATATATATATGTAATTTTTATTTTAGGTTTTATGTAGATTTTTTTAAATTATATATATATATATATATTTAAAAAAAAAACACACATTCTACATAAAACCTAAAAAAATAAATACAAAATAAAATAAAAACACTTTCGACATAATCCAAAAAAACACACACACACACACACACATTCAACATAAAACCTAAAAAATATTTTAAAAAATCAAGAAAAATCACCAAAAAAACTTAAGTAACGTTACTACAAAATAAACACTTTCGACATAATCAAAAAAAAACCACACACATTTAACATAAAACCTAAAAAAGACACTTTTAACATAAAGCCTAAAACATTTTTAAACACACATTCAACATGCAAGTTAACGTAAGATAAACCGTCATCACATATAAACACAGTCACTCTTCAGTGATCCGGTTGGCCTGCCGTCTGAAGTGATTGACATGAATGCGCTTTATCTGAGTACTCACAGCCGGACCGGGCCTGCACACCGTCCCCCATCGGTTCCGTCAATATCGGATCGATCGCGTTATGATAAATCCACACAAACGCACGCGCTGATCTCTGACTAGCGACGCGATCCTCTAATCAAACTAACGCTCCTTCAGAATCAGCGACGCTCTCAGTCGATTCCGCTCCACAGATGTTTAATACATCGATATCGATAACTGGGACTAAACTCTCTTTCGGCTCTGATTAATAATTCGATGATAAATGTCGATTGAAAACGCGAAAGCTCCCGTCTGTCAGTTGTTTACGGTTTGAATATCCCGCCCGCTTCTCATTGGCTGCTCCCACCCGGCTACGCCCACTTGATGACGGCGGGGAGTCGCTGTGCGTTATGGGTACTGTAGTGCAAATGAGTTTTCCAGCGAATAAAAGAGAGTCTGTTTATTTGTGTAAAGCACAAGAACTAGTTAGAGTTTAAACAGAACTGCTCTTTTTTATTGTATAAAACCTAAAAAAAAAAAACAAAACAAAAAAACACTTTCAACATAATCTAAAATATAACAAAAAAACATTCAACATAAAACCTCAAATAAAAATAAAAAATCACATTCAACATAAAACCTCAAATAAAAAATAAAAAATCACATTCAACATAAAACCAAAAAAAAAAAAAAAAAACACCATTTGATTTTCTGTTCAGGAGATGCATTTTTATATGATAAAATATATTTTATAAAATACAAATATGTTCATTATCATTTTAGGTCAATATTATATTTATATATTTAATAGTGCTGGGCAATCGATTAATTATGGAGGACAAGAAATGACTTAAGTATAAATAAATAAATGAATAAATACGTAAATGCATAAATAAATAAATAAATATAGAAATACATAAATAACTAAATAAATAATTAAATAATTAAATGGTGAAATAAATAAATAAATAAATGCAGAAATAAATGAATAAATAAATAATTAAAGGCAGAAATAAATAAATGCAGATATGCATAAATGAATGAATACATAAATAAATAAATTTGTCAAAAGTATAATTTTTAATTGTGCTATTTTTATATCATTTGTGTTATACCATACTTTTTCTACATTTATTTATGTATTTCTTCATTTATTTATTTATGTATTCATTCATTTATGCATATCTGCATTTATTTATTTCTGCCTTTAATTATTTATTTATTCATTTATTTCTGCATTTATTTATTTATTTATTTCACCATTTAATTATTTAATTATTTATTTAGTTATTTATGTATTTCTATATTTATTTATTTATTTCTGCATTTACGTATTTATTCATTTATTTATACTTAAGTCATTTCTCGTCCTCCATAATTAATCGTGATTAATCGCATCAAAAATAAAAGTTTGTGTTTACATAATATATGTGTGTACTGTGTATAATTATTATGTGCATATATAAATACACACACATGCATGCATATATTATATTTATATATATAAAATATTTATATATAAGGTTAAATATATATACAGTATATACATGCAAATATTTGTGTGTATTTATATATACATAATAATACACAGTACACACATATTATGTAAACACAAACGTTTATTTTGGATGCGATTAATCACGATTAATCGAATCGATTTTACTTTCCCATTATAAATGTAGATGGTCCCAGAAGAAACCACATTTACCTGCCGTTTCCATAGACACGGATTTAAACAGTATGGTCAGGTGTGCACACACACACACACACAGAGAGAGAGAGAGAGAGAGAGAGAGAGAGAGAGAGAGAGAGAGAGAGAGAGAGAGAGAGAGAGAGAGAGAGAGAGACACCTGTCTGTCTGCTCACCTGTTATACATCGATCATCTCCAATATTACGACATGATTTTAATGGACAGATATCGGACTAACAAACATGACGCATATCGCCCGAGGAAACGGAGTTTAACCGTGTAAGTGCCCGTCTCTTCAGAGCCACACTCGAGGGTTATAGTGTGGAGAAGATCTGTTCTAGTTTTATTCAGTTTATTATATTGTTCACTCTAGTTTTATGAGGCATATTCTTTATATTCCGTGTGTGTTATGAGTGTGTAGTTTGCTGTGGTAACTGTGTGTTTATGGTGACACTCTAGAAGACTGATGAATGATTCATTAGTGAAGTGTGAATCCTCTCTGCCATTAACACACACTTTAAAACTGCTCAGGGGGAACAAACATGTTTTGCTAGCGTTCCTATTCAGGTATGAAAACGTAATTTCTCAACGTTCTTTGAGCGTGTTTCAAAAACGTTTTTGGATATGGAAATGTTCTCTATCCTGGGCGAACGGCGAACTCTTAACTAAAAAGTTTCAGTAATAAAACGTTAAATGAACGATGTCCATAAGGTTTGTTTTTGGTTAGCCAAAGTTTTCATAACAGAAATGGTGACCGTTATAAATGACCGTTATTTTTTAAATTACGTGTTCGCGGCTTTCTGTGGAGAAAGCGCGGGCTGGAGAAGGCGCAGATCTGAGGCAGTAAATGAAGATAAACAAACCCACGCATTTATGATTTCTGTGTTTTTCACACTAATCCTGGCTTAATATTTTAGCTGTAAGGTTGGATTTATCTGATCATTATAACAAGTTTTGATTGATGTAATCAAAGGTCCCCCTTTTGCCGCCAGAACAGCCCTGACCCATCTCTGAAGGAGTCCAATAGACCCCTGAAGGTGTCCTGTGGTATCTGGCACCAAGATGTTAGGAGCAGATCCTTTAAGTCCTGTAAGTTCCGAGTTGGGGCCATGGATCGGACTTGTTTGTTCAGCTCATCCCACAGATGCTCGATTGGATTGAGATCTGGGAAATTTGGAGGCCAAGTCAACGCCTCAAACTCATTGTTGTGCTCCTCAAACCATTCCTGAAGCATTTGTGCTTGTGGCTGTGCATTATCCTGGACCACACGGGCCAGCCTTCGCTCCCCACGGGCATCAATGAGCCTCGGCCGCCCATGACCCTGTGGCCGGTTCTCCACTGGTCCTTCACTTTTGATAGAGACTGACCACTGCAGACCGGGAACACCCCACAAGAGCTGCAGTTCTGGAGATGCTCTGACCCAGTCGTCTAGCCGTCACAATCTGGCCCTTGTCAAACTCGCTCAAATCCTCACGGTTGCCCATTTCTCCTGCTTCTGACACATCAACTCTGAGGACAACATGTTCACTTGCTGTCTAATATACAGATCATCAGTGTTACTCACTTCACACTGATTGGTGTATTTGCTCAATTGTTTGTATTTAAATGATTTTAACACAGCAATTTTAGTAACCAGTGGCCATTTATTTCTATTTTCAAAAAAAGACACCTCAAATTGACACTGAGTTTATTTTTGTGTGTTGCATTTCTAAGCAATTCAAGCTCTTCCTGTAGTTCACACTAGCCAAAAAGTACATGCATTTTATAGAAATGAATGATGCAAAAATGTCCACCTCGCTAACGCCCCTCGTCCTCCGTGTCTCAGGCTGAGCATCATGCGTTCCCTCAGCTGTGACCTCCTGTGAGTTCATGGCCACTGATGGGTCTCCCGCCAGAGACGCTCGTGAGAAGCAGAAGAGGAGCAGGACAGGCAGGTCTGATGTGGAGGAAACAGACGCTCAGGTGGAGGTCGAGAGACTGACTGCGGCTGGACATGCGGCGCTGCAGACCGGAGACCATAGCGCAGCGCTGCGGCGCTTCAAGAGCGCGTTAAGAGCCGCCACAAAGGTACCTGAAATCATGCAAATTGAAGAGAAAGTAGTCAACGTGAAATCCAAAGTGCCGTTTTCATGTTTTTTTATTTTATAGCGCCACCAAGTGGACAGTCGTGGCATCCTTTTTCACGCGATCACATACCGAGCCCGTGCACAGATGTACCAAATTTGGTGAAATTCTCTCATTCCGTTCAAGAGGAATAGCCATTTTAGTAAAAGTGGCCACGCCCCGTCCCGTCGTGGACATCAATCAAAATTTCAAACTTTTTTTTAAAATAATAATTGAGAATCAGACTCCAGAGAATATTTCTGCACTGGTTTGGTTCCGATCGGACGAAAAACCTAGGACTAGTTCACGAAAGTTGTTTTTTGAAATAATCTCCAATATTTAACAAACAATTTGGCAAAGTTGCTCAGAATGAAGAGTTCCACCATATGGTGTGAATATCGTGGGCATGTGCGAATAAAATTGCGCGATATATAATCGGCTGGTGGCGATTTCTTTTATATTTCTCACAGGTCTCGAGGGCCGTGAGTCAAACAGGCCCAGCGAGTTTCGTTCCGATCCGCCTCCGTTCACCTCGTCTGACAGCCGCTCGAACTTGATTGGCCGACGGCGGTTGTGTTTTTCGAGATATGCTAATGTACTTGTAGATAATCACGCCACCTTGGACAAAGACATCACATGCCAGTTTTCAAGTCAAACGGACGGACTGTTGCGTATCAATAGCCGTTTTAGTAAAAGTGGCCACGCCCACTTCAAACGTTTTTTAATAATAATTGAGAATCAGACTCCAGAGAATATTTCTGCACTGGTTTGGCTCGGATCGGACGAAAAACCTAGGACTAGTTAAATATCCAATATTTGATGATTCGATTGAATGCGGCGGTTCTAGAGTCAAAGTTGCTCAGAATGAGGAGTTCCACCATATGCTGTGAATATTGTGCGATGTACAATTCTTTACACTCGTGAAAAAATGAATACAAAATACAATACAGGGCTCGTGTGAGGTTAATCTAGGGCTGCACGATTGACTGGAATTAAACCAAAATCGAGTTTTGTCTTTGTGAAATTATGAAAATCGCTAAATTAAATAAATGTGCAGATGAAGCGCAGCACTGATCAGGGCGATTGATCGGTTCGCAATAAATGCTGCTCTATCTCTGCATGCACTGTGAGATGGAGTCACTGGCATTTTAGTCCAAAAGCGGCACGGTTTGCATAAAAACTGCTAATAAAAGCTGTCAATCGGGGGCTCGGTGCGCACCGGGGTACCCGAGACTCTGAAGGAGGTGGCACTCGAACTGCCCCGCGATTCACGTGAATCAGGTGAGACGGACTCGGGGGCGCATTTGTTCAGGAAGAAGCGTAGCCTGCATATGTGTTTTAGCGTATTACAGTGTATTTAGTTCAATAAAACACATGTAAGGGATGACGGTGTTGATGATTTATCTTGGATACTAGTGTATTCGTGCATATGCGTGCAGTCAGGGCAACAAATGAACTTCATGCGACACACACACAGTAAACCCAAGAGTCGTTACCCAGCTGCGCATAATAGCACCAAATTAATAAAACACAATATATTTACTGCAGTGTGCTTTCTATCATCCGCCGTGCACATGTTTGATGACGTAAGATGAAGTGCACCAGGGTTCGATAGAATCAAGCTGAGTGTGAGACCAGACCAGCACTGACCAATGGCGTTTGGACATGACCCCAGCAAACGCTCCCAGTGTTAAAGCCCCTTAATGTGCATTAGAGAAAGCTACAACCTCTTTCCACACTTGTAATGAGAAGCGTTTACAAACCTGTTGTCCAACAAAAGAGAACATTAATCGAGTGTTTGAAATCACCTACTTTTGTAATCTGACAGGCTTCACGTCACAGAATGAGGCAGAAATTATATTATTTTATATATTCTGCAGTACAGTGATAGACTCGCAGTGTAGAGACTAGGGCTGGGTATCAATTCAGATGTTCTGATTTGATTCGATTTCGATTCTTGATTCAACTCAATGAATATAGATTTAATACAAATACTATATTTATAAAAAAAGAACAGTGAACAAGTTTACAAGTGGGTAATTAAAAAGAAATTAAGAGCCACAAACCTGTATATTAAACTCTTTATTTTAGGTACACTTGTGTACATTAAAACAGAACCCATCTCTATATTTCAAATGCATACAATTGTTAAATACAATACAATTGTGTTTTATGGATACTTTGATACATTTATTCTAAAACATAAATAAAGGATATTGGATGATTTTCAGTAATGGACAAGCTTTTCTTGCGATTTAGCCGACCGTCATTCGTTTTTATGAAGGCTTTTTCCTCCAGGGGCATCTGTGCTTTGATTCGTATTTTTATTCTTAAATATTTGTATTGTAAAGCACTTTTTGCATTTTTCAGACATGCTAACAGAGGTTTTATACATGTGCTACAATTTTGTGGGCTGTGCTACAAAACGTTCAACCTCTGTAGCACCAGTGCTATGTGCAAAAAAAGTTACCGCACAGCCCTGCAATAGCCAGAGAAACATAGTCTGTTGCTTTGATGAGTTGACCTCTCCCCCAGCTCAGAGAGAAGAGACTGCAGAGGACCTGTGCGCTGAACCTGGGCGCGGCCTACGTGGAGGCGGGTGAACCCCGCAAGGGGCTGGACGTCCTGACGCGCGCGCAGCCGGGCGAGAGAGGCGAGCGGGTCGCAGACCTGCAGTTTAACCTGGCCACGGCTCACGAGGCGCTGGGAGAGCAGGCGCAGGCGGCGCGCCACTATCTGCAGGCCGCACAGCTGTACCGCTCGCAGGGAGACGCCGCCGCAGAGGGAGACACGTGTGTCAGGCTTGCCCGATGCCACCTCCAGAGGAAGGCCTGTGACCCTAAACTCAACTCCACAAATACTTTCATTTGTAATGTAACTGAGAACAGTGATGTATTGATGGGGAGTGGCCACTGCATGCCGGATTGTGATTGGTCTTGTGTTTCTGCATTTATTTAATCCTCTACTGTTCATTGTACGTGAAATAATGCCGTAGTGTGTGTGTGTGTGTGTGTGTGTGTTGCAGGAGTGGGACGAGGCCGCAGAGAGTTTCCGGCGAGCTGCTGAGAGTTATAGAGCAGCGGGGAATACGCCCGCGGCTGCACTGGCACTGAAGGATGCTGGGAAACACATGCTGCAGAGCGGCCGCAACGCCTCCGATGATGTCATCAGCGTGCTGACGGACAGCCTGGAGATGAGTGTCGACATCACAGACCAGGAGACGCTGGGTAACGCCAACCAAGAGTGTGTGTGGTTCAGTACGACCTTTTTGGTTCAGAAACAAATTTTACGGGGGGGGTTTTTGGGGGGGGGGGGGGGGGGGGTTACTTCATCGTAATGGTGCGAAACTTGGTGAAGGTTTTGGCACTCATTATGTGAACACAAATAAATCATGGACATGATTTGAAAAGGTTAAATGGTCCAGAAAAAAATAGTCACACTTGTACTCCTCACGGTCAAAAATGAGCGCATTGGAAATGAATGGGAGAAAAAAGTGTTTTTGTGCATTTTTCATAACAATAAACATACAATTTTAAGTAACTGTATTAACTTACTTTAACTGTTTTAAGTTTAAGTTACTTTAGCTTACTTTAACTGTTTTAAGTTACTTTAACTTACTTTAACTGTTTTAACTTTAACTGTTTTAAGTTTACGTTAATTTAACTTACTCTTTAACGGTTTTAAGTTAATTTAACTTACTTTAACTGTTTTAAGTGACTTTAACTGTTTTAAGTTACTTTAACTGTTTTAACTTACTTTAACTGTTTTAAGTTACTTTAACTTTAAGTTACTTTAACTTTAAGTTACTTTAACTGTATTAAGTTACTTTAACTTTAAGTTACTTTAACTGTATTAAGTTACTTTAACTGTATTAAGTTACTTTAACTTTAAGTTACTTTAACTGTTTTAAGTTACTTTAACTGTTTTAACTTACTTTAACTGTTTTAAGTTACTTTAACTTTAAGTTACTTTAACTTTAAGTTACTTTAACTGTATTAAGTTACTTTAACTTTAAGTTACTTTAACTGTATTAAGTTACTTTAACTGTATTAAGTTACTTTAACTTTAAGTTACTTTAACTGTTTTAAGTTACTTTAACTGTATTAAGTTACTTTAACTTTAAGTTACTTTAACTGTTTTAAGTTACTTTAACTGTATTAAGTTACTTTAACTGTTTTAACTTACTTTAACTGTTTTAACTTACTTTAACTGTTTTAAGTTACTTTAACTTTAAGTTACTTTAACTTTAAGTTACTTTAACTGTATTAAGTTACTTTAACTGTATTAAGTTACTTTAACTTTAAGTTACTTTAACTGTATTAAGTTACTTTAACTGTATTAAGTTACTTTAACTTTAAGTTACTTTAACTGTTTTAAGTTACTTTAACTGTATTAAGTTACTTTAACTGTATTAAGTTACTTTAACTGTATTAAGTTACTTTAACTTTAAGTTACTTTAACTGTTTTAAGTTACTTTAACTGTATTAAGTTACTTTAACTGTTTTAACTTACTTTAACTGTTTTAACTTACTTTAACTGTTTTAAGTTACTTTAACTTTAAGTTACTTTAACTGTTTTAAGTTACTCTAACTTTAAGTTACTTTAACTGTATTAAGTTACTTTAACTGTATTAAGTTACTTTAACTTTAAGTTACTTTAACTGTATTAAGTTACTTTAACTGTATTAAGTTACTTTAACTGTATTAAGTTACTTTAACTTTAAGTTACTTTAACTTTAAGTTACTTTAACTGTATTAAGTTACTTTAACTGTATTAAGTTACTTTAACTTTAAGTTACTTTAACTGTTTTAAGTTACTTTAACTGTATTAAGTTACTTTAACTGTTTTAACTTACTTTAACTGTTTTAACTTACTTTAACTGTTTTAAGTTACTTTAACTTTAAGTTGCTTTAACTGTAACTGTTTTAAGTTACTTTAACTGTTTTAAGTTACTTTAACTGTATTAAGTTACTTTAACTTTAAGTTACTTTAACTGTAACTGTTTTAACTTACTTTAACTGTTTTAAGTTACTTTAACTGTATTAAGTTACTTTAACTTTAAGTTACTTTAACTGTAACTGTTTTAACTTACTTTAACTGTTTTAAGTTACTTTAACTGTTTTAAGTTACTTTAACTGTTTTAACTTACTTTAACTGTTTTAAGTTACTTTAACTGTTTTAACTTACTTTAACTGTTTTAAGTTACTTTAACTTTAAGTTACTTTAACTGTTTTAACTTACTTTAACTGTTTTAAGTTACTTTAACTGTATTAAGTTACTTTAACTTTAAGTTACTTTAACTGTATTAAGTTACTTTAACTGTATTAAGTTACTTTAACTTTAAGTTACTTTAACTGTTTTAAGTTACTTTAACTGTATTAAGTTACTTTAACTGTATTAAGTTACTTTAACTTTAAGTTACTTTAACTGTTTTAAGTTACTTTAACTGTATTAAGTTACTTTAACTGTTTTAACTTACTTTAACTGTTTTAACTTACTTTAACTGTTTTAAGTTACTTTAACTTTAAGTTACTTTAACTGTTTTAAGTTACTTTAACTTTAAGTTACTTTAACTGTATTAAGTTACTTTAACTGTATTAAGTTACTTTAACTTTAAGTTACTTTAACTGTTTTAAGTTACTTTAACTGTATTAAGTTACTTTAACTGTATTAAGTTACTTTAACTGTATTAAGTTACTTTAACTGTTTTAACTTACTTTAACTGTTTTAAGTTACTTTAACTGTATTAAGTTACTTTAACTGTTTTAACTTACTTTAACTGTTTTAACTTACTTTAACTGTTTTAAGTTACTTTAACTTTAAGTTGCTTTAACTGTAATTGTTTTAAGTTACTTTAACTGTTTTAAGTTACTTTAACTGTATTAAGTTACTTTAACTTTAAGTTACTTTAACTGTAACTGTTTTAACTTACTTTAACTGTTTTAAGTTACTTTAACTGTTTTAACTTACTTTAACTGTTTTAAGTTACTTTAACTGTTTTAACTTACTTTAACTGTTTTAAGTTACTTTAACTTTAAGTTACTTTAACTGTTTGAAGTTAATTTTTTAAAACCTTGTTCACAACACATTAGTGTGTCGAAACTTTGAATGCATGTTCATGACTCCAAATGAGAAAAAGTCACGAAATATCACAGAAGACATCATGGGTTAACCAGTCTCTCCAACAACTCTCAACACTCAACACTCAGTGATATGATTGATCTGACACTATCAGATGAGAACAGAACTGATGATCTGAATATGGTCTCCTGCAGAGCTGCTTTAGAGCAGAATCTGAATGTGTCTCACTGTTGTCTCACTCAAGATGTCCAGTCGTTCACTGCCCCTCACCTGTGTTTCAGGGAAGCTGCTGAATGACGTGGGTCTGAGTTTCTCTCAGATGAGGCTGTTCTCCGAGGCGTCCGAGTGCTACGAGCAGGCGCTTCCTCTGGTCGCATCTAAACCGCACAGACTGGCGGTGGTTCTGCAGAATCTGGGCGCCGTGCACAACACTTTGGGTCAGTACCAGCAGGCTGTGCGGTTCCACCGAGAGGCAGCGGCGCTCCACGGTGAGACACTGCATGGACAACACTTCTGAAGTCAACTACACACATACACTCACCTAAAGGATTATTAGGAACACCTGTTCAATTTCTCATTAATGCAATTATCTAATCAACCAATCACATGGCAGCTGCTTCAATGCATTTAGGGGTGTGGTCCTGGTCAAGACAATCTCCTGAACTCCAAACTGAATGTCGGAATGGGAAAGAAAGGGGATTTAAGCAATTTTGAGCGTGGCATGGTTGTTGGTGCCAGACGGGCCGGTCTGAGTATTTCACAATCTGCTCAGTTACTGGGATTTTCACGCACAACCATTTCTAGGGTTTACAAAGAATGGTGTGAAAAGGGAAACACATCCAGTATGGGGCAGTCCTGTGGGCCAAAATGCCTTGTTGATGCTAGAGGTCAGAGGAGAATGGGCCGACTGATTCAAGCTGATAGAAGAGCAACTTTGACTGAAATAAGCACTCGTTACAACCGAGGTATGCAGCAAAGCATTTGTGAAGCCACAACACGCACAACCTTGAGGCAGATGGGCTACAACAGCAGAAGACCCCACCGGGTACCACTCATCTCCACGACAAATAGGAAAAAGAGGCTACAATTTGCACCAGCTCACCAAAATTGGACAGTTGAAGACTGGAAAAATGTTGCCTGGTCTGATGAGTCTGGATTTCTGTTGAGACATTCAGATGGTAGAGTCAGAATTTGGCGTAAACAGAATGAGAACATGGATCCATCATGCCTTGTTACCACTGTGCAGGCTGGTGGTGGTGGTGTAATGGTGTGGGGGATGTTTTCTTGGTACACTTTAGGCCCCTTAGTGCCCATTAGGAATGGTTTAAATGCCACGGCCTACCTGAGCATTGTTTCTGACCATGTCCATCCCTTTATGACCAGCATGTGCCCATCCTCTGATGGCTACTTCCAGCAGGATAATGCCCCATGTCACAAAGCTCCAATCATTTCAAATTGGTTTCTTGAACATGACAATGAGTTCACTGGACTAAAATGGCCGTCCCCCAGTCCCCAGATCTCAACCCAATAGAGCATCTTTGGGATGTGGTGGAACGGGAGCTTCGTGCCCTGGATGTGCATCCCACAAATCTCCATCCACTGCAAGATGCTCTCCTATCAATATGGGCCAACATTTCTAAAGAATGCTTTCAGCTCCTTGTTGAATCAATGCCACGTAGAATTAAGGCAGTTCTGAAGGCCAAAGGGTCAAACACAGTATTAGTGTGCTGTTCCTAATAATCCTTTAGGTGAGTGTATATTATGAAGATGTGTTAGGAAAGCATATTTTTGTGATATCCTGGTGATCATCTGGACACACGGTGGTGTCCCGCAGGCTCTCTGGGCAGCCGCGGTGCTCAGGGTCGGTGTTTCAGCAATCTGGGCTTCGCTCTGGTGGAGCTGGACGAGCTGGAGGAGGCGTGGGAGAGCTACATACACGCACAGCAGGCCTTCAGAGACACCGGTACTGAACCACCACACACACACACACACACACACACACACACACGTCTCTCTCTCTGCTACACCTGTCTCTCTCCCCGGCAGACGACGCGTCCGGTCAGTGGCAGGCCTGCGAGGGTCTCGGCGGGATCAAGCTGCAGATGAGAGACCCAGAGAAAGCCTCCATCCACTATAAAGACGCCCTACAGCTGCTGTGCAGATGCCAGGTGAGATCTGGAATATCACTGCCATTTTTATTTATAATTGTATTTACATTTATTTATTTTACATTAAATAATAAGACGTGCCTTCTACACTAATGTGCCTCATGTGTGGTGTTGTCTGAGAGTGCGGTCCTCCAGATGTGCCGTGTGTGACTGTGATGAGCGCTGGTGTTGATGATGCTGTGTTTGATCTGCAGGACGTGTCCAGTTCAGTGCAGGAGCGTCTGGTCAGTAAACTGAGTGAAGCTCTACAGCAGACGCTGCTCATACAGCAGGTCAGTCTGTGTATCCATCCATCCATCCATCCTTCTATCCCTCCACCCACCCACCCATCCATCCATCCATTCACCCACCAACCCACCCATCTATCCATCCATCCATCCATCAACCCAACCACCCACCCAGCCACCAATCCATCTAACCATCCCTCAATCCACCAACCCATCCATCCATCATCCAGCCATCCATCCTTCCATCCATTCACCCATCTATCCATCCATCCACCCACCCATCTATCCAACCACCCATTCATCAACCCACCTATCCATCCACCATCCATCCATCCACCAACCCATCAACCCACCCACCCATCCATCCACCCACACAACCACCTACCCAACTATTTATCCATCCACCCACACAACCACCTACCCAACTATTTATCCATCCACCCACCAACCCATCAAACCCATCCATCCGCCCCCCCATTTATCCATCCTTCAACCCACCCACCCACCCATCCATCCATCCATCCATCCATCCATCCAACCACCCACACAACCACCTACCCACCTATTTATCCATCCACCCACCTATCCATCCACCCACCCATTCATCAACCCACCCATCCATCCACCCACCCATCTATCCAACCACCCATTCATCAACCCAACTATCCACCCACCCACCCATCCATCCACACACCCATCTATCTATCCATCCATCCATCCGTCCACCCATTCACCCGCCCACCCATCCATCCGTCCACCCGCCCACCCATCCATCCGTCCACCCACCCACCCATTCACCCACCCACCCATCCACCCACCCATCTATCTTGGATCTGCTCTGAGTCGCTTTGACCTGCATTTGTGAACGTGAGCCAAACATCTTCACACACAGACGCTCTGATCAACAAAAGAGAAGCTTTAAGGGATGATCATTTACTCGCCCTCAGGTTCTTTCTTGTGGTGAACACCATTTCTTATTTTTGGCCAAATTGTGCAGCTTTACAAACAACCACATCAAACCTTGGTTTTTTTAATAGCATTTTAATTCACAATCATAATTATTATCAGAAAAAACGCAATTCGATTTTTTTGCCCAATCATGCACTGACGATGTTCTTCAATCTCCTCAGAGAGGAGCAGCGACACATCGAACCGCCCCGGAGCGACATCACCACCGACGGCTGCCACGGTAACGCCACGCAACACTCACCTGAGGAGTGAAGCTGTAGTGTGTTATTAGAGATACAGAACATCCTCCTGATGTGTGTGTGTGTGTGTGTGTGTAGGTCGACGGCTGTGCGGTCTGACGTCCAGCAGTGGAGGAGAGAGATGCCGAATGGAGTGGCAGACGCAGAAAACCCACCCAGTAAGAACTGAACACACACCTGAAGAGAAACACACAATACTCCCGACAGGAGAAACATCAAGACTTACAGATGGACCGTGACTTCTTTCGTTCTCAGCAGACGGGAAACGCCACAGCGAATCCATGATGTCATCAGAGACTCGTCCACATCAAGAACAAGAACGAGCAGATCATCACAATACACTTCCAGAGGCCAACAGGTCAACACACACACACTCACTCTCCACACACACTCACTCACTAACTCTCTCACACACGCACACACACATACTCACTCACTCTCACACACACACAAACACACACGTTGGGTTTTCATGTTTTATGGGGACTTTCCATAGGTGTAATGGTTTTTATACCGTACAAACCGTATTTTCTATCCCCCTACACTACCCCTACCCCTAAACCTACCCATCACACACACACACACACACACACACACACACACACCTACCCATCACAGGAGACATTCTGCATTTTTACATTTTCAAAAAACATCACTTAGTCTGATTTATAAGATATTTTCCTCATGGGGACCAAAAAATGTCCCCACAAGGACGAGGATTTCAGATATTGCCATCTTTGTGGGGACATTTTGTCCCCATAACGTAGGGTTTACCAGGCCACACATACACACACACACACACTCACTCTCACTCTCTCACAAACACACACACACACTGACTCACTCATACGTTTACAAATGTGCACACACACACACTCACATACTCACTCACATAAACACACACTCACACACACACACTCACTAAAACACACTCACACGTATACGCACACTAACACACACACTCACACGCAATCACACACTCACTAACACGCACTCACACGTACACACACACTCACATGTACACAGTACACACACAGACACTCACTATCACACTTATTGACACACACACACACACTTATTTTCAAAAATTTTAATGAAATAATTCCTTCAGTTTTATTTATGGTTTTTTTATGTTCACACTAAGAGAAGAATGTTCTTCTATGGCATCGCTGAGAAAATCCTCTCTTGGAGCCTTTACTTTTAAGAGCACATGATCTTGTCCAGTCTGAGGATTTCAAACACGTTTGATATTTAGCGCTGATTGGACACATATTGTTTAAATCTGAGTCTTAAAGCTGTTGACTGTGATCATCAGGAATCTGAATAACACGTATGATAAAGCAGAAGTGCATCAGCAGAGCTTCCCTTCAGAGTCCTCCGGAGCCGGTGAGTCTGAGAAGCACCATCACACACATCAGTCACTAATGCTGAAGAAACACCATCACACACATCAGACACTAATGCTGAAGAAACACCATCACACACATCAGTCACTAATGCTGAAGAAACACCATCACACACATCAGTCATTAATGCTGAAGAAACACCATCACACACATCAGACACTAATGCTGTAGAAACACCATCACACACATCAGACACTAATGCTGAAGAAACACCATCACACACATCAGACACTAATGCTGAAGAAACACCATCACACACATCAGTCACTAATGCTGAAGAAACACCATCACGCACATCAGTCACTAATGCTGAAGAAACACCATCACACACATCAGACACTAATGCTGAAGAAACACCATCACACACATCAGTCACTAATGCTGAAGAAACACCATCACACACATCAGACACTAATGCTGAAGAAACACCATCACACACATCAGACACTAATGCTGAAGAAACACCATCACACACATCAGACACTAATGCTGAAGAAACACCATCACACACATCAGTCACTAATGCTGAAGAAACACCATCACACACATCAGACACTAATGCTGAAGAAACACCATCACACACATCAGACACTAATGCTGAAGAAACACCATCACACACATCAGACACTAATGCTGAAGAAACACCATCACACACATCAGACACTAATGCTGAAGAAACACCATCACACACATCAGACACTAATGCTGAAGAAACACCATCACACACATCAGTCACTAATGCTGAAGAAACACCATCACACACATCAGTCACTAATGCTGAAGAAACACCATCACACACATCAGTCACTAATGCTGAAGAAACACCATCACACACATCAGACACTAATGCTGAAGAAACACCATCACACACATCAGACACTAATGCTGAAGAAACACCATCACACACATCAGACACTAATGCTGAAGAAACACCATCACACACATCAGTCACTAATGCTGAAGAAACACCATCACACACATCAGACACTAATGCTGAAGAAACACCATCACACACATCAGACACTAATGCTGAAGAAACACCATCACACACATCAGTCACTAATGCTGAAGAAACACCATCACACACATCAGTCACTAATGCTGAAGAAACACCATCACACACATCAGACACTAATGCTGAAGAAACACCATCACACACATCAGACACTAATGCTGAAGAAACACCATCACACACATCAGACACTAATGCTGAAGAAACACCATCACACACATCAGACACTAATGCTGAAGAAACACCATCACACACATCAGACACTAATGCTGAAGAAACACCATCATACACATCAGACACTAATGCTGAAGAAACACCATCACACACATCAGACACTAATGCTGAAGAAACACCATCACACACATCAGTCACTAATGCTGAAGAAACACCATCACACACATCAGACACTAATGCTGAAGAAACACCATCACACACATCAGACACTAATGCTGAAGAAACACCATCACACACATCAGTCACTAATGCTGAAGAAACACCATCACACACATCAGTCACTAATGCTGAAGAAACACCATCACACACATCAGACACTAATGCTGAAGAAACACCATCACACACATCAGACACTAATGCTCAAGAAACACCATCACACACATCAGTCACTAATGCTGAAGAAACACCATCACACACATCAGACACTAATGCTGTAGAAACACCATCACACACATCAGACACTAATGCTGTAGAAACACCATCACACACATCAGACACTAATGCTGAAGAAACACCATCACACACATCAGTCACTAATGCTGAAGAAACACCATCACACACATCAGTCACTAATGCTGAAGAAACACCATCACACACATCAGTCACTAATGCTGAAGAAACACCATCACACACATCAGTCACTGATGCTGAAGAAACACCATCGCACACATCAGTCACTAATGCTGAAGAAACACCATCACACACATCAGACACTAATGCTGAAGAAACACCATCACACACATCAGACACTAATGCTCAAGAAACACCATCACACACATCAGACACTAATGCTGAAGAAACACCATCACACACATCAGACACTAATGCTGAAGAAACACCATCACACACATCAGACACTAATGCTGAAGAAACACCATCACACACATCAGACACTGATGCTGTAGAAACACCATCACACACATCAGTCACTAATGCTGAAGAAACACCATCACACACATCAGACACTAATGCTGAAGAAACACCATCACACACATCAGTCACTAATGCTGAAGAAACACCATCACACACATCAGTCACTAATGCTGAAGAAACACCATCACACACATCAGACACTAATGCTGAAGAAACACCATCACACACATCAGTCACTAATGCTGAAGAAACACCATCACACACATCAGACACTAATGCTGTAGAAACACCATCACACACATCAGACACTAATGCTGAAGAAACACCATCGCACACATCAGTCACTAATGCTGAAGAAACACCATCACACACATCAGTCACTAATGCTGAAGAAACACCATCTCACACATCAGACACTAATGCTGAAGAAACACCATCGCACACATCAGTCACTAATGCTGAAGAAACACCATCACACACATCAGTCACTAATGCTGAAGAAACACCATCACACACATCAGACACTAATGCTGAAGAAACACCATCACACACATCAGACACTAATGCTGAAGAAACACCATCACACACATCAGTCACTAATGCTGAAGAAACACCATCACACACATCAGTCACTAATGCTGAAGAAACACCATCACACACATCAGACACTAATGCTGAAGAAACACCATCAC
This sequence comes from Romanogobio albipinnatus, assembly GCA_023566225.1. Taxonomy (NCBI): domain Eukaryota; kingdom Metazoa; phylum Chordata; class Actinopteri; order Cypriniformes; family Gobionidae; genus Romanogobio; species Romanogobio albipinnatus. The sequence goes on along the minus strand of CM042252.1, from coordinate 53,795,498 downwards.
ACACATCAGACACTAATGCTGAAGAAACACCATCACACACAAGAAACACCATCACACACATCAGACACTAATGCTGAAGAAACACCATCACGCACATCAGACACTAATGCTGAAGAAACACCATCACACACATCAGTCACTAATGCTGAAGAAACACCATCACACACATCAGACACTAATGCTGAAGAAACACCATCACACACATCAGACACTAATGCTGAAGAAACACCATCGCACACATCAGACACTAATGCTGTAGAAACACCATCACACACATCAGACACTAATGCTGTAGAAACACCATCACACACATCAGACACTAATGCTGAAGAAACACCATCACACACATCAGACACTAATGCTGAAGAAACACCATCACACACATCAGTCACTAATGCTGAAGAAACACCATCACACACATCAGACACTAATGCTGAAGAAACACCATCACACACATCAGACACTAATGCTGTAGAAACACCATCACACACATCAGACACTAATGCTGAAGAAACACCATCACACACATCAGACACTAATGCTGAAGAAACACCATCACACACATCAGACACTAATGCTGTAGAAACACCATCACACACATCAGACACTAATGCTGTAGAAACACCATCACACACATCAGACACTAATGCTGAAGAAACACCATCACACACATCAGACACTAATGCTGAAGAAACACCATCACACACATCAGTCACTAATGCTGAAGAAACACCATCACACACATCAGTCACTAATGCTGAAGAAACACCATCACACACATCAGACACTAATGCTGAAGAAACACCATCACACACATCAGACACTAATGCTGAAGAAACACCATCACACACATCAGACACTAATGCTGAAGAAACACCATCACACACATCAGACACTAATGCTGAAGAAACACCATCACACACATCAGACACTAATGCTGAAGAAACACCATCACACACATCAGACACTAATGCTGAAGAAACACCATCGCACACATCAGACACTAATGCTGAAGAAACACCATCACACACATCAGACACTAATGCTGAAGAAACACCATCACACACATCAGACACTAATGCTGAAGAAACACCATCGCACACATCAGACACTAATGCTGAAGAAACACCATCACACACATCAGTCACTAATGCTGAAGAAACACCATCACACACATCAGACACTAATGCTGAAGAAACACCATCACACACATCAGACACTAATGCTGAAGAAACACCATCACACACATCAGACACTAATGCTGTAGAAACACCATCACACACATCAGACACTAATGCTGAAGAAACACCATCACACACATCAGTCACTAATGCTGAAGAAACACCATCACACACATCAGTCACTAATGCTGAAGAAACACCATCACACACATCAGACACTAATGCTGAAGAAACACCATCGCACACATCAGACACTAATGCTGAAGAAACACCATCGCACACATCAGACACTAATGCTGAAGAAACACCATCACACACATCAGTCACTAATGCTGAAGAAACACCATCACACACATCAGACACTAATGCTGAAGAAACACCATCGCACACATCAGACACTAATGCTGAAGAAACACCATCGCACACATCAGACACTAATGCTGAAGAAACACCATCACACACATCAGACACTAATGCTGAAGAAACACCATCACACACATCAGTCACTAATGCTGAAGAAACACCATCGCACACATCAGACACTAATGCTGAAGAAACACCATCGCACACATCAGACACTAATGCTGAAGAAACACCATCACACACATCAGTCACTAATGCTGAAGAAACACCATCACACACATCAGACACTAATGCTGAAGAAACACCATCACACACATCAGTCACTAATGCTGAAGAAACACCATCACACACATCAGACACTAATGCTGAAGAAACACCATCACACACATCAGTCACTAATGCTGAAGAAACACCATCACACACATCAGACACTAATGCTGAAGAAACACCATCACACACATCAGACACTAATGCTGAAGAAACACCATCACACACATCAGACACTGATGCTGAAGAAACACCATCACACACATCAGACACTAATGCTGAAGAAACACCATCACACACATCAGACACTAATGCTGAAGAAACACCATCACACACATCAGACACTAATGCTGAAGAAACACCATCACACACATCAGACACTAATGCTGAAGAAACACCATCACACACATCAGACACTAATGCTGAAGAAACACCATCACACACATCAGACACTAATGCTGAAGAAACACCATCACACACATCAGACACTAATGCTGAAGAAACACCATCACACACATCAGACACTAATGCTGAAGAAACACCATCACACACATCAGTCACTAATGCTGAAGAAACACCATCACACACATCAGACACTAATGCTGAAGAAACACCATCACACACATCAGTCACTAATGCTGAAGAAACACCATCACACACATCAGACACTAATGCTGAAGAAACACCATCACACACATCAGTCACTAATGCTGAAGAAACACCATCACACACATCAGACACTAATGCTGAAGAAACACCATCACACACATCAGTCACTAATGCTGAAGAAACACCATCACACACATCAGACACTAATGCTGAAGAAACACCATCACACACATCAGACACTAATGCTGAAGAAACACCATCACACACATCAGACACTAATGCTGAAGAAACACCATCACACACATCAGACACTAATGCTGAAGAAACACCATCACACACATCAGTCACTAATGCTGAAGAAACACCATCACACACATCAGTCACTAATGCTGAAGAAACACCATCACACACATCAGACACTAATGCTGAAGAAACACCATCACACACATCAGACACTAATGCTGAAGAAACACCATCACACACATCAGACACTAATGCTGAAGAAACACCATCACACACATCAGACACTAATGCTGAAGAAACACCATCACACACATCAGACACTAATGCTGAAGAAACACCATCACACACATCAGACACTAATGCTGAAGAAACACCATCACACACATCAGACACTAATGCTGAAGAAACACCATCACACACATCAGACACTAATGCTGAAGAAACACCATCACACACATCAGACACTAATGCTGAAGAAACACCATCACACACATCAGACACTAATGCTGAAGAAACACCATCACACACATCAGTCACTAATGCTGAAGAAACACCATCACACACATCAGACACTAATGCTGAAGAAACACCATCACACACATCAGTCACTAATGCTGAAGAAACACCATCACACACATCAGACACTAATGCTGAAGAAACACCATCACACACATCAGACACTAATGCTGAAGAAACACCATCACACACATCAGACACTAATGCTGAAGAAACACCATCACACACATCAGTCACTAATGCTGAAGAAACACCATCACACACATCAGACACTAATGCTGAAGAAACACCATCACACACATCAGACACTAATGCTGAAGAAACACCATCACACACATCAGACACTAATGCTGAAGAAACACCATCACACACATCAGTCACTAATGCTGAAGAAACACCATCACACACATCAGACACTAATGCTGAAGAAACACCATCACACACATCAGACACTAATGCTGAAGAAACACCATCACACACATCAGACACTAATGCTGAAGAAACACCATCACACACATCAGTCACTAATGCTGAAGAAACACCATCACACACATCAGACACTAATGCTGAAGAAACACCATCACACACATCAGACACTAATGCTGAAGAAACACCATCGCACACATCAGTCACTAATGCTGAAGAAACACCATCACACACATCAGACACTAATGCTGAAGAAACACCAAACAGACGATATAACCCTGAAGCCGGACTCTTCTGTTACAGGAGATGTGTGTGCTGAGTCTGGGAAGCCGAGGCCAGGGCAGATGAACGGGTACGAGTCTCATACGGTTCACATGACCTTTTAAAAACAGCCCAAATCAGACACGAAACAGGCAAAACCGACTCATGATTCCTTTAATGTTATCATTTCAACACACTGTAACATAACATTCATGAGAGTTTAGAGTTAGATTGATGTAGAAATTGCTTAAATGCCACTATATATACACCGATCAGGCATAACATTATGACCATTGTATCCTTACATTGTGTTGGTCCCCCTTTTGCTGACCCTTCAAGGCATGGACTCCACTAGACCCCTGAAGGTGTGCTGTGGTATCTGACACCAAGATGTTAGCAGCAAATCCTTTAAGTTCTTGCGAGTTGGGGACTTGTTTGTTCGGCACATCCCACAGATGCTCGATTGGATTGAGATCTGGGGAATTTGGAGGCCGAGTCAACGCCTCAAACTCGTTGTTGTGCTCCTCAAACCATTCCTGACGCATTTGTGCTTTGTGGTGGCGCATTATCTGCTGAAAGAGCCACAGCCACAGGGAATACCGTCCCCATGAGAGGCTGGACAGTGTAGGTGGGACGTGGGAAGTGGCACTTAGGTAGGTGGGACGTGTCAAAGTCACATCCACATGGATGGAGGACCCAAGGTTTCCCAGCAGAACATTGCCCAAAGCATCACTGCCTCCGCCGCCACGCCTTCTTCCCATAGTGCACCTGGTGCCATGTGTTCCCCAGGTAAGCCACGCCTTCTTCCCATAGTGCACCTGGTGCCATGTGTTCCCCAGGTAAGCCACGCCTTCTTCCCATAGTGCACCTGGTGCCATGTGTTCCCCAGGTGAGCCCCGCACACGCTCCCGGCCGTCCACGTGATGTAGAAGAACACGTGATCATCAGACCTTCTTCCATTGCTCCGTGGTCCAGTTCTGATGCTCGTGCCACTGTTGGTGCTTTGGGCGGTGGACAGGGGTCAGCATGGGCACTGGTCAGCGGCTGTGCCACCCCATATGCAACAAACTGAGATGCTCTGTGTATTCTGAGCCCTTTCTATCAGAACCAGCATTAACTTCTGGAGCAGTTTGAGCTCTAGTAGCTCGTCCGTTTGATTGGACCACACGGACCAGCCTTCGCTCCACACGGGCATCAATGAGCCTCGGCCGCCCATGACCCTGTGGCCGGTTCTCCACTGGTCCTTCCTTGGAGCACTTTTGATATAGACTGACCACTGCAGACCGGGAACAGCCCACAAGAGCTGCAGTTCTGGAGATGCTCTGACCCAGTCGTCTAGCCGTCACAATCTGGCCCTTGTCAAACTCGCTCAAATCCTTAAGGTGCGTTCACAGCGGGCGCGATTCGCGCGAGTGATTTACATTTTAAGTCAATGCAGAGACGTGAAATGGCATTCTGCGGCGAGATTCGCGCGATTGAGGCGGCGCGAATGACGCGAATTGAGCGTTTTGAACGCGCGATTCGCTCAAGTTGAAAAATCTGAACTCTATAAAATCTGAATAAAAAGGATCTTGCTTGGAAGAAAGTGAGTTATTGTGAGCCATTTCACAACGAGACAGGAGCAGAAAAAAAGAGCCAGAGCAGCGGCAAATGTGAGAAGGACTAGCCGAGGAAAGGCGGGTCTCGCCGGGTAAGCGAGCGCGGAATGCCACTGATCGCCTGGATCTCACAACTCCGAAAACGCCAGATAAAATGCTCAAATAGGCTCTTTTTATAAATTAACCACAGATTTGAGCTTTAAACAACTATATTGTCGCCTGAAAAAGTCTTTAAACTACGTTTTGTCACACATTAATAGTAGTATTTTTTACAAAAAAGACGTCAAGTGACTGAGATGAGCTGGCTCATATAGAAGCCCCTCCCATGACGCGAATTCACGTCTGTTGTGTAGTTGTCACACGCGAATTTCACGGGCGAATGAAGCGAGTAAACTCAAAATGTTCAAGCGTCCACCTTCGCGCGATCAGCGAGAATTATTCGCGCAAATTGCGTCCGGTGTGAACGCCACATTACGCTTGCCCATTTCTCCTGCTTCTAACACATCAACTCTGAGGACTAAATGTTCACTTGCTGCCTAATATATCCCGCCCACTAACAGATCATCAGTGTTATTCAGTTCACCAGTCATAATGTTATGCCTGATCTGTGTATATATATATATAAGTCATCATTACACAGTACATTGTGCCCTATTGTACAGAATTGAGTGCATAAACCTTGTGCTGATCATGTTTGTAGTGAGAGATGATAATTTCTTGATGTAAATGTTTCAGCGCACACCCATTGGTCAGGAGCGCTGTGACTCCGCCCCTTACGCAGCACGACAGCGATCAGGCCACGCCCCTGACGAGGAGACTGAAGTCCAGATTCTGCACAGTCATGTGACACAGAAACACATGTGCACAGGATGAAATCTCCATGGGAAGAAGATTTTATAGTTTCTCGTGGAACATCCGACTGAGCATTCAAGACTGAACACTGAGCGAGAGGAGCACGGGAACATGCTTTGGGTCAGATGAGCACAGAGAGACTTGTCATTGATCATAAGTCATGTATTATTTCTGCATTTTTGCTCGTCTCGTTTTAGTCGTGGATCTACCGTCCTCCCTCACGATTAAAGCACAGACTGCACTGACAATATCAAAATAAATTTTATATCTAAACTCAATAGTTATTTTACACAATCTTTTCTCTTTCTATGTCCAAAAGGGCTTTTTATATATTAAACTGCAGCATATTGTACATAGCATGACTGCATAAAAGGCTCCAGACTGAGACCTTTTTCCTGCTGGTGCGACTACATTTAGTTAGAGGTCGCACCGCTGCACCTTCACTACTCATCTGAGCAGCGCTGCGCAGACCGCGAGCTCACACACGGCCGATCTCGATCACATGACACCCCCGCAGTTTCTCTTGAAGCCAATATGGAAGTGACTAAAACTGTAATTCATCGACAGGCTCCTTCTGCATGGGATGATTTTAGACTCAAAATGGTTAATAAATGCACACACATTTATCCATGAACTTGATAAATGTTGCAGACATGTTTTACGATCCACACAAGTTAAAAGGCGTTTGTTTGTGGATAGTAAAACATGTCTGCAACATTTATCAAGTTCATGGATAATTGTGTGTGCATTTAATAATCATTTTGAGTCATTTTGTTCGAATATTACAATTAAATAATACTTATATCGATTGCAGTGTTAAAAGCGCTATATAAATAAAGCTGACTTGACTTGACTTAAAATCATCCCATACAGAAGGAGCAGAATCTCACTGAGCTCATGTTAAAATGCCCAACTTTACAGCAGAAGAACACATGTTTACAGTCTGGGACAAACTGTGCTTTTGGTCTGTACGGCTAATGTTGCCCTTCATGACGACTGTGAGGAGGGGGAATATTTTTATAACTCATTCGTTTACATTATATAAAGCCTTAAAGTTCTGCATAATTAAGGGCGTGGCCACTTTGACTGACAGGTGGACTGCCTTTTGTCTGCTGTCTGTTAGTCATCACCTCAGCTCCGCCCACGTCCCGCCTCTTTGCCCATTTTCTGTTATCTGGGAGTGACAAGATGGCGACGGCCAGCTCGACTATACTTTACGATTCAAAACTCTCTTCAGAATCCTATGGGTGACATCACGGACACTACGTCCATGTTTTTTGACAGTCTATGGTTACTACACAGCGCTGGAGTTCACCACAGAATCAATAACATCGAGATCAGGTGGAAGTTACTGTAGTAACACCACATGGGACTGTGGCAGGAATAGTCTTTACATTATTCATCTTCAACCTTCTGAGAGTGAAACTCAAACACTTCACAGGAGCTTCACACTTTCTCCAGCACTTCAGAGCTCTGAATATTATCCCATTTTAATGTTATTTTTAATGTGATGATTTGTAAAATTGAAAGTTTAAAGGTGTAGGCACATGAAATGCCCACCATAACCAGTAGATGGCGGCAGAGGAGCACTTATTAGCCATTTCCACTCCTTTAAAGGAACACGCCAGAATTTTTGAAAACAGGCTCATTTTCTGTCTCCCCTTGAGTTAAACAGTTGAGTTTGACCGTTTTCGAATTGATTCAGCCGATCTCTGGGTCTGGCGCTAGCACTTTTAGCTTAGCTTAGCATAGATCATTGAATCTGATTAGACTGTTAGCATCTCACTCAAAAATGACCAAAGAGTTTCCTTATTTTTCCTATTTAAATCTTGACTCTTCTGTAGTTCCATCGTGTACTAAGACCGACGGAAAATGAGAAGTTGTGATTTTCTAGGCCGATATGGCAGGAACTATTCTCTCATTCCTGCGTAATGATCAAGAGCTGTGAGCCGTCCCATGAGTGCAGCGGCGCAATGATATTACACAGCGCCTGAAAACAGGCTAACTTCAGTCAACATAACCAACGGGACGACCAGCTCACACAGGGAGCGCTGGGACTATTTTCAGCCGCACCGCTGCACTCATGGGACACAGCTCCAGTCATTTTTGAGAGAGATGCTAACGGTCTAATCAGATTAAATAATCTATGCTAAGCTATGCTAAAAGTGCTACCGCCAGACCTGGATATCGCCTGAATGGATTCGGAAACGGTCAAACTCAACTGTTTGGAAATGAGCCTATTTTCAAAAACAGTGGCGTGTTCCTTTAAAGGAGTGGAAATGGCTAACAAGTCAATAAGTGCTCCTCTGCCGCCATCTACTGGTTATAGTGGGCATTTCATTTTTGCTTAGCATAGATCATTGAATCAGATTAGACCGTTAGCATCTCGCTCAAAAATAACTGGAGCTGTGAGCCGTCCCATGAGTGCAGCGGTGTGGCTGAAAATAGTCCCAGCGCTCCCTGTGTGAGCTGGTCGTCCCGTTGGTTATGTTGACTGAAGTTAGCCTGTTTTCAGGCGCTGTGTAATATCATTGCGCCGCTGCACTCATGGGACGGCTCACAGCTCCAGTCATTTTTGAGCGAGCGGTCTAATCAGATTCAATGATCTATGCTAAGCTAACAGTGCTACCGCCAGACCCGGAGATCGGCTGAATGGATTCGGAAACGGTCAAACTCAACAGTTTAACTCTAGGGGAGACGGAGAATGATCTTCAAAAAATAGTGGCGTGTTCCTTTAATATATGGACAAAAGTAGGAAGTCACAAAGTCTCATGAAAAATAAAACACTTTTCTTGAGATTGTGACTGAATTGCAGAAAGAAAGAGCTCCTTTAATAATCTCTGGAGCTGTCGGTCAGTTCAGTGTCAACATTTAATAAGAGCAGAAGATTTACATTTCCCCTATAAAATGAGTTTTTTGCACATTACTGCTGTTAATCAGAGTATTTGATCTGCAGATCAACTCAAGCTCAGCGCTTCACTGTTGAATTTCCAATAAACACACGTAATATTATCAGTAACTGCGCTTCGCAAAACAACGCAAAACAGTCGTTTATTTCCCTCCAGCGCCACTGCTCTCTGATGTCCGTCCTGTGATACCAAAGTGACCGCACAGCCGTCGAAAGGTCACTTCTAATTGGCGAGGAGGTGCGGGCGTACAGATGTGATGTCTGACCGGTCAGTGGTGAATATATGTGTGATGTCCAGCTCCTTTAATGAGTCCAGCTCGTGAACCACACATGCTCTCAGACCTTCTCGCAAACAAAACATGCTCAAAAATAATATAAACTGGAATGTTCCCTTAACGTTTGCATAACCAAGAAAAAACGTTTACAAAACATGAACAAAAAGATGCTTTGAACGTTCAGAAAACAGTCTGGAATAACGTTTTAATAACTTAATGGGAACGCTGGCAAAACGTATGTTATGTGGGTGGATTCTCCCTCTCCCTCTCTCTCTCTCTCTCTCTCTCTCTCTCTCTCTCCTCCTCCTCTCTCCTCCTCTCTCTCCTCTCTCTCCTCCTCTCTCTCTCTCTCACCACATTCAGTCTGTTCTCCCCGCAGCTCTCTTCAGTACGCCAGGATTCTTCTTCTTCTCCACTTCTCAGGTGACATGACTTTAGAGACATGATGATCGGATCCGGACTGAGCAGATCCCAATCATCATCAGCGTATATTCCATGGGATGTGATATCTGTATCCTCACTAACTGACTGAGGATCAGTGATGGAGAAGAGTGAGTCTGCTGGACTGGATACGGAGCAGGATCCCGACAGATAAAACACTGAGGTGAGTGTTTCCTCATGCACCTGTGTTCATGTGATGCTAGAGTAAAGCTGACTGTAAGCTGGTTATTATGATGAATCTGTTTATCATCTGACACCTCAGTGAACAACAGTGCAAAAGTGCCTTTCAAACTCTACATGAATACTGTATTCATATAATAGTGTTTATGCAGAGGGAGCACTTGTCCTCGATATTAAATATAGAAATATTCTGTACTCTTTAATAAATTATAGACCTGACATGAAGATCTTGATTTACAGTCAGTTTAAATTACAGTCTGAAAATGCTCCTATTTTGCATATTACAAACTATATTTTAAAGCGTAAAAAACAAGAATCAAAATGTTAACATCCAATAACAATAACATCCTATTTTGCATGTTATTTGCATATTACGAATCATATTTAAAAGCGTTAAAAAAAATATTTTAAAGCATAAAAAATAGAATCAAAATTTTAACATCCAATAAAAATATTACAAAATATATTTTACATCGTAAAAATAAAATCAAAATTGTAACATCTAACAACAATAACATCCTATTTTGCATGTTATTTGCATATTACGAATTATATTTTACAGCGTTAAAAGACAAGAATCAACATTTTAACATTCAATAACAATAACATCCTATTTTGCATGTTATTTGCATATTACGAATTATATTTAAAAGTGTAAAAAATGAGATTCGTTTTAACATCTAATAACAATCACATCCTATTTTGCATGTTATTTGCATATTACAAAATATATATTTAAAGCATAAAATAAAATTGAATAAAAATTTTAACATTCAATAACAATAACATTCTATTTTGCATGTTATTTGCATATTACGAATTATATTTTACAGCGTTAAAAGACAAGAATCAACATTTTAACATTCAATAACAATAACATCCTATTTTGCATGTTATTTGCATATTACGAATTATATTTTACAGCGTTAAAAGACAAGAATCAACATTTTAACATTCAATAACAATAACATCCTATTTTGCATGTTATTTGCATATTACGAATTATATTTTACAGCGTTAAAAGACAAGAATCAACATTTTAACATTCAATAACAATAACATCCTATTTTGCATGTTATTTGCATATTACGAATTATATTTAAAAGTGTAAAAAATGAGATTCGTTTTAACATCTAATAACAATCACATCCTATTTTGCATGTTATTTGCATATTACAAAATATATATTTAAAGCATAAAATAAAATTGAATCAAAATTTTAACATTCAATAACAATAACATCCTATTTTGCATGTTATTTGCATATTACGAATTATATTTAAAAGTGTAAAAAATGAGATTCGTTTTAACATCTAATAACAATAACATCCTATTTTGCATGTTATTTGCATATTACAAAATATATATTTAAAGCATAAAATAAAATTGAATACAAATTTTAACATTCAATAACAATAACATTCTATTTTGCATGTTATTTGCATATTACGAATTATATTTTACAGCGTTAAAAGACAAGAATCAACATTTTAACATTCAATAACAATAACATCCTATTTTGCATGTTATTTGCATATTACGAATTATATTTAAAAGTGTAAAAAATGAGATTCGTTTTAACATCTAATAACAATAACATCCTATTTTGCATGTTATTTGCATATTACAAAATATATATTTAAAGCATAAAATAAAATTGAATCAAAATTTTAACATTCAATAACAATAACATCCTATTTTGCATGTTATTTGCATATTACAAAACATATTTTAAAGGCTTAAATTGCTCAGTGAAAGTGAGTGCGTCCCTGAACAACAGCTGAGGATCTAAAGACGTCTCACTCTACACTCATGCGTTCGGCAGACGCTCTCATCCCATTGGAAGCACACGTGCATTCCCCTAATCAAACTCACACTCATTGATCCCGTATTAAAGCATCAAACCCCGCTGAGACTGTTCTGCGTTCTTGTTCGATGGGTTTGCATTACACACACGACTGATTCTCTCAGCACACCTTGTTCTCTCTCAGTGTGTGTGTGTGTGTGCTGAATTCCTGGAGCTCAAGAGCTTTCTGGGGCCGGCGGGGACCAGGCTCAGATTATGGCTTTAGCTGAATATCTGCGCTGGTCTCCCAGCAGGAGCTGCTGACGGCCTCTGGCTTTGTGTTTACCGCTGTGATGAAGTCAGGGCGACACAAAGACACAGGACAGCTTTCCTCTGTTATCAGCGCTGATCTGACTCTGAGTGACTGTGTGTTTAAGGGCCAGGCCACCTCACAAATCCACCGGGAAATTCAAGGTCATCGGGATAAATGCACATTATTGATCTTACTGTGAATGATGCATCCAAATTATTCATTCTTAATCAGGATGTCATAAGCTGGTCTTCGCCAATCACTGTGTCTGCTTAAGCTCCGCCCCTTTCTTACAATCCACTGCAAGCTCGTATTCAGACCCGCCTCCACTTTTGAGAGCCACGCCTGTATCAGTGGCAGTGGCCAGAGCACGAAAGTGTTGTCATTTATTGATGTAGCCTACAGTTAATAACAGATAGCCATGGGTAAGCTCATGATTAGCCTCAGTGGCGTCACTTTAACCTAGTAATGACCCCGGTTTAGCCACACATATCATAACTATCTATAGGCCGACTGTAATTAAGACATATATTCAACAAATGTATTAAAAACAGAAAGAAGCTATAGTTTCAGCCTTAGGCTACTCAAAGGCCGCGGAAACATGGCCAGTGGGTTCGTTATACACGTCAATTCATTCCCGGCGTTCCTGATTTGCTTTTAGTTGATGAAACCGAAAATTCACGAAATTCACTTTTAAGAAAGTCTTTCTATAAAACAAAACTCAATAGACCCTTTTCACTTTTCCGGGTTTCTCAGAGCGGAAGTCGTCATATTGGGTTTAATATTATAGCTGTGAATGAGAGAATACATTCAATATTTGTTTGTGTGCCCATTTGCTCACATGGCAAAAGAAAAACGCCACAATAGTGATTTCACAACTTTCAAAAAGAGGGAAAAAATAGAGTGAGTTTGATTACGGCAATGAAAAGAGAGAAAGATGTTAATTTTTACCATCACTCCCATAGACACTATTACTAAACGCCCTCACAGCAGCGGTAACTTTTTTATTGATGCAATAGTAATAAAATACAAAGTATTAGTGTTATAAATGTACATATATTTTTTTTTACATGAAAAAACGGATTTACGATATTGATGACCGTTAAAACGCGTCATCATAGTCTGTGAAAAGGGTCTATAAAAATCATGTTTGACCCCACTCCATGTCTCCAGACATATTGCACGTACTATAGCCTATACAGTGAGGAAAATAAGTATTTGAACACTCTGCTATTTTGCAAGTTCTCCCACTTGGAAATCATGGAGGGTCTGAAATTGTCATCGTAGGTGCATGTCCACTGTGAGAGACATAATCTAAAAAACAAATCCAGAAATCACAATGTATGATTTTTTAACTATTTATTTGTATGATACAGCTGCAAATAAGTATTTAACGCCTGTCTATCAGCTAGAATTCTGACCCTCAAAGACCTGTTAGTCTGCCTTTAAAATGTCCACCTCCACTCCATTTATTATCCTAAATGAGATGCACCTGTTTGAGGTCGTTAGCTGCATAAAGACACCTGTCCACCCCATACAATCAGTAAGAATCCAACTACTAACATGGCCAAGACCAAAGAGCTGTCCAAAGACACTAGAGACAAAATTGTACACCTCCACAAGGCTGGAAAGGGCTCCGGGGAAATTGCCAAGCAGCTTGGTGAAAAAAGCTCCACTGTTGGAGCAATCATTAGAAAATGGAAGAAGCTAAACATGACTGTCAATCTCCCTCGGACTGGGGCTCCATGCAAGATCTCACCTCGTGGGGTCTCAATGATCCTAAGAAAGGTGAGAAATCAGCCCAGAACTACACGGGAGGAGCTGGTCAATGACCTGAAAAGAGCTGGGACCACCGTTTCCAAGGTTACTGTTGGTAATACACTAAGACGTCATGGTTTGAAATCATGCATGGCACGGAAGGTTCCCCTGCTTAAACCAGCACATGTCAAGGCCCGTCTTAAGTTTGCCAATGACCATTTGGATGATCCAGAGGAGTCATGGGAGAAAGTCATGTGGTCAGATGAGACCAAAATAGAACGTTTTGGTCATAATTCCACTAAACGTGTTTGGAGGAAGAAGAATGATGAGTACCATCCCAAGAACACCATCCCTACTGTGAAGCATGGGGGGGGGGGGTGGCATCATGCTTTGGGGGTGTTTTTCTGCACATGGGACAGGGCGACTGCACTGTATTAAGGAGGGGATGACCGGGGCCATGTATTGCCAGATTTTGGGGAACAACCTCCTTCCCTCAGTTAAAGCATTGAAGATGGGTCGAGGCTGGGTCTTCCAACATGACAATGACCCGAAGCACACAGCCAGGAGAACCAAGGAGTGGCTCTGTAAGAAGCATATCAAGGTTCTGGCGTGGCCTAGCCAGTCTCCAGACCTAAACCCAATAGAGAATCTTTGGAGGAGCTCAAACTCCGTGTTTCTCAGCGACAGGCCAGAAACCTGACTGATCTAGAGAAGATCTGTGTGGAGGAGTGGGCCAAAATCCCTCCTGCAGTGCAAACCTGCTGAACAACTACAGGAAACCTTTGACCTCTGGAATCACAAACAAAGGCACTGTGCCAAATATTAACACTGATTTTCTCAGGTGTTCAAATACTGATTTTCCTCACTGTATCTGACTCATGCCGACGAAAGCGCCCGCGCATCTTTTCCTTTTCAACTCGCAAGTTTAATTTTTTACCACTTTGTTATTTTGGCTCTGAATTTCGTTTGTTGGAAATATGAACTGAATTTAGAAAGTTTGGAGTGGAGTGCATGCAAAATAATCTGTTCCCTGAATCCAGAGCCTTGATTGTTATTGTGAGGTTACACAAATTAAAGTAGACCGTTTATAGTTTATAATTATGTCTTGAACTGATCTGTATGGCTAAAACTGACGGAGTAATATGAGTTGTTGTCAGTGACATCACTTCCCCAAACCCCGCCCCCGGGAACATCTGGAGAAAAGGAAGAGTTGCTGTAGTCGAGCTCGAGCTGTCGTCCGTCTCTCACATGTATTGATACAGGACGAACACAAACGCAGACGCATGTCATAAAGCAAGATGACATCATCAGTTATAACCGTCATTACACTAAACTATCCCTGCTCTCTCTTCATCAGCAGATATTCTCTGGCTCATCTTACCCCACACCAGCGCTTTAGAGATCATCATGACAAAATATGCTAATCAATGACTCATAAATTCATCAACTCTCCCTTCATAAACGTCCTGTCTCGTTCTACATGTCATCTCTTCTTCTGGAGTCTCTCCATCATTGTCCAACTCCGGTTTGATCAGAAAAGGCTGAACAGTTTCGGACATGTTCAGTGTGTGTGTGTGTGTGTGTGTGTGTGTGTGTGTGTGTGTGTGTGTGTGTGTGTGTGTGTGTGTGTGTGTGTGTGTGTGTGAGGTAATCAGAGCTGCTAACATGAGCTCTTGAAGCTCCGCCCTCTTCCTGAAAGGGGGCGGAGAGCAGCAGCTCATTTGCATTAAAAGGGACACAAAAACTGCATATTTTTGCTCACCCTCAAAAAGTGACAATTCTAACATGCTATAATAAATGATATCTTGAGCTGAAACTTAACACACACACACACACACACTCTGGGGACATCAGAGACTTATTTTACATCTTGTGAAAAGGGGCATTACATGAACACATGAAGAAATGATTTTCACAGGAGAACGTTTTAACATCCTATTTTGCATGTTATTTGCATATTACGAATTATATTTTACAGCGTTAAAAGACGAGAATCAACGTTTTAACATCTATAATATATTTTAAAATATATATTTTAATGCATAAAAAATAGAATCAAAGTTTTAACATGTAATAACTGCTGGGTAGTGTATGCACATTGTGTGTGTTGTGTTATAATCAGTGTGTCTCACTCAGGTGTTGTCTCTGTCAGGTGCTGATCCGAGCGGCGGGATGTCCGGTAACTCGTCCCTGCTGCACGTGTCTAATGCGTCTCTGCTGGACTGGACGCCGCCCACCTTCACCCCTGCGGCTCAGGCGCGCGTGGCGGCCACCATGGTGCTCTTGGTCTTCGCCGCGGTCAGTAACCTGGCGCTGCTCATCAGTGTGTGGCGCGGCCGTGGCCGGCGTCTGGCCTCGCACCTGCGCCCGCTCATCCTCAGCCTGGTGGCGGCCGACCTGATGATGACGTTCGTGGTGATGCCGCTGGACATGGTGTGGAACGTGACGGTGCAGTGGTACGCCGGCGATGGACTCTGCAAGCTGCTGTGCTTCCTGAAGCTCTTCGCCATGCAAACCTCCGCCTTCATCCTGGTGGTCATCAGCCTGGACCGCCATCACGCCATCCTGCGGCCGCTGGACTCCCTCAACGCCCACTGCAGGAACAGGAGGATGCTACTGATGGCCTGGATCCTCAGCGCACTGATCGCATCGCCACAGGTCACACACACACACACACACACACACACACACACACACACACACAATAGCATAACAGAGCTCGATACTGAGAAACCTCTGGTTGTGAGCGGTTCCTTCCTCTTGCAGCTGTTCATCTTCCGGACGGTCAAAGCGGAGAGCGAGGACTTCACTCAGTGCGTCACACACGGCAGTTTCCAGGAGCGCTGGCAGGAGACGGCCTACAACATGTTTCATTTCGTGACGCTGTACGTGATTCCCCTGCTGGTCATGAGCTGCTGTTACACCTGCATCCTCATCGAGATCAACCGCCAGCTGCACAAGAGCCAAGGTACAGAGAGCCCATCCACCCATCCATCCACCCATCCATCCATCCATCCATCCATCCACCCATCCATCCATCCATCCATCTACCCATCCATCCATCCATCTACCCATCCACAAACCCACCCATCCACCCATCTACCCATCCACCCACCCACCCATCCATCCATCCATCCATCCATCTACCCATCCACAAACCCACCCATCCATCCATCCATCCATCCCACCCATCTACCCATCCCACCCATCCACCCACCCACCCACCCATCCATCCATCCATCCATCTACCCATCCATCCACCCATCTACCCATCCATCCATCCATCCATCCCACTCATCCACCCACCCATCCATCCATCCATCCATCCATCCTACCCACCCATCCACCCACCCATCCATCCATCCATCTACCCATCCACAAACCCACCCATCCATCCATCCATCCCACCCATCTACCCATCCCACCCATCCATCCATCCATCCACCCATCCATCCATCCATCCACCCATCCATCCATCCATCCATCCATCCCACCCATCCATCCACAAACCCATCCATCCATCCATCCACAAACCCACCCATCCATCCATCCCACCCATCCATCCATCCCACCCATCTACCCATCCCACCCATCCATCCATCCATCCATCCACCCATCCATCCATCCATCCACCCATCCATCCATCCACAAACCCATCCACCCATCCACAAACCCACCCATCCATCCATCCATCCATCCATCCATCTACCCATCCACCCACCCATCCATCCATCCCACCATCCATCCTTCTACCCATCCATCCATCCATCCATCTACCCATCCACCCATCCATCCACCCACAAACCCACCCATCCATCCATCCACCCACAAACCCACCCACACATCCACCCATCCATCCACAAACCCACCCACCCATCCATCCACAAACCCATCCACCCACAAACCCACCCACACATCCACCCATCCATCCATCCATTCACCCATCCACAAACCCATTCATCTATCCATCCACCCACAAATCCACCCATCCATCCACAAACCCACCCACCCACCCATCCATCCACAAACCCACCCACCCATCCATCCACAAACCCATCCACCCACAAACCCACCCACACATCCACCCATCCATCCATCCATCCATCCACCCATCCACAAACCCATTCATCTATCCATCCACCCACAAAATCCACCCAGCCATCCATCCATCCACAAACCAATCGATCCATCATCCACAAACCCATCCATCCACCCACAAACCCACCCACACATCCACCAATCCATCCATCCATCCACCCATCCACAAACCCATCCATTCATCCATCCACCCACAAATCCACCCATCCATCCACCCACCCATCCGCCCATCCATCCACAAACCCACCCACCCATCCATCCACAAACCCATCCATCCATCCATCATCCACGAAACCATCCATCCACCCACAAACCCCACCCACACATCCATCCATCCATCCACAAACCCATCCACCCACAAACCCCACCCACACATCCATCCATCCATCCACAAACCCATCCATCCACAAACCCATCCATCCACCCATCTACCCATCCCATCATCCATCCATCCACCATCCGTCCATCAATCATCCATCCATCCATCATCCATCCATCAAGACGCCAATGATATAAATTTGAAATTGAAAAAATTGTTATGATATTCTAAGTCATTATGATATAAAAAGTCGAAATTTACATAAAGTCGAAATTATGACGCACTAAGTCATGAAATAACAAGTTGAAAAAGTTGCAAAGACATACTAATAATACATACATTTATTATTATTTTTATTATTTTGTTAAGGCTGTCTGTGTGGAAGAGGTTGAGAAACGGGAGCGTGTTTAGATCTGCTCTGACGGACAGATCTGAGATAGCCCATGTGGTTCAGTCCAGGATTTGTCTGTAAGGGTAATGTTTAAATACACAGTTACCTGACAAATATTTGACTCTCCATTTTCTTCCACTCCAGATAGGGGTTATACTATATATATATATATATTTTTTTTATTCACCTACAAATATTTTAATTTCATTTCTGTAAAGCACTTTGAATTGCCACTGTGTATGAAATGTGCTAAACAAATAAACTTGCCTTGCCTAAGTCATAAATCTGAAATAGTTTAAATTTACATAAAAAGTCAAAATTTACATAAAGTCGAAATTAAGTCATAATTATGAAAAAACCTTTTTGACTTTTGATCTGATAATTATGATTTCCCCAAAGGTGTGGTTGGACTGACTCTCACACGCGACTCAATGATGTAAAACAGACAGAAATACATTAGTAATACCCATAATGCCCCTGTCCGGTTTAGCGGCTCCATTAGGGGCTCAGTACGAGCGTCTCACAGTCACATGACTACAGTAGTGGATTACTGTAATATCACAGCAGCAGCGCGGCGGATCAGCACAGCTCCCTCTGAAGAGTGTGATTCCTGCCAAGGGCACTGATCAAGGTCAGGCATTCTGAGGGGAGGAGTGTGTGTGCCAGCGCAGGCATTTCCTGGGGATCGAACCCTTGACCTCAGTGTTGCGAGCGCCATGATCTGAGCTCTGTCACGTGTCTGATGATGTGTTTGTCTCCGCAGCGGGCGAGTCTCTCCGGCGCAGCGGCACAGACATGATCCCGAAGGCCAGGATGAAGACGCTGAAGATGACCGTCATCATCGTCATGTCGTTCGTGGTCTGCTGGACGCCCTACTATCTGCTGGGCATCTGGTACTGGTTCCAGCCGGAGATGTTGAAGGTCACGCCCGAGTACATCCATCACCTGCTCTTCGTCTTCGGGAATCTGAACACGTGCTGTGACCCGGTGATCTACGGCCTGTACACGCCCTCGTTCCGTGCCGACCTCGCCCGCTGCTGCCCCTGCCGCCCGCCCACGGACTCGCCCCGCTCTCTGGACCGGCTCTCGGCCCGGCACGAGCCCGACCCGCCGAAGGCCACGTAATGAAAGGGTCTCCTCTCCTCTAGTGTGCCGTATATCGAGTGAAGCGCTTCACAAACAAGAACAAATGTAGGGGCAGGGCTTTATTGTGTCTGTGGGGAATTTTGGTTTGCTATTGGTGGATCTCATGTGAGTGACAGGTGGCCCCGCCCTCATCATCAGAGAAGAGCGAGCGTCAGCATCAGAACACACTTCAGAGCGAGCTCTAATGAAAGGAGCTCAGAGCAGATTTGCAGGTTTAGAATAACTTCACAGATTTCCCAGCGTGGGCCGGTTATTAAAGAGTCAGCTGGACACGCTAAACGTGTCACACACACGCTCTGCGCATGTTCAGATCCGTGTGTGTCCGGTGCCACTGGAACTATTGTTTGCAGTGAAACTTGGACCCAGAATTCCCCTGCTCAGTCAGCCAATCAGATCTGAGGATTTCTGTGCACATCAGACGGGACTGAGTTCACACACACTCACATACATACACACACACACACACACACACACACACAGACACACACAGATACACACACACACACAGACACACACTCAAACACACACACACACACACACACACACACAGACAGACACACACTCAAACACACACACACACACACACACACACACACTCACACACACACACAGACACCCACTCAAATACATATATACACACACACACACACACAGACAGACACACACACACACACACACACACACACATATATTAGGTTCATAAACATCTTCATCATAACACATGAGCTGAGGGTCACGACCCCAAACACACAATCATGTGATAATGCAACTAACCATAACCATAATGTATCAGTACATCAGCAAAATAAACAGATCAACTTTTAAAATGCTACAGTATCTATCCATCCATCCATCCATCCATCCATCCATCCATCCATCCATCCATCCATCCATCCATCTATCCATCCATCCATCGCTCCATCCATCCATCCATCCATCCATCTATCCATCCATCCATCATGCACAGGTTTAGTCCAGAGAGAGACCCGTGAGATCCGCTGCTCCTCTCTTCTCTTCACACACTGATGGAGGGAGGGCAGGAAGGAGAGTCATGTTTAATGGATTGACTGGTTAAAGTGACTGACTAAGAGCTTTCTGAGATCCCGAGAGTGAAGCTCTTCAGGTCATCGCTGCAGTGCGTCAGAGCCGTGTGTCACAGAGGCACTCTGGGATAAAACTATTGACCATCGTCTCATTTTTCCTGTTTTACAACTAAAGAATTGAACCACACACTAATTCAGTTTCAAAGCTGTTCAAAGAGACACTGATATTCTACAGCAGCTGAGTTCTGCGATTAATAAACCAACACCTCCAGAGCAGAGAGCCAATGCTGCAAAGCCTCCTGGGAAGTTTACTCATGTTCGGTCAAGGTCAACATCATGGAGGTGGAGTCACTGTAGATTTTGTAAACAGATCTTTTTTTCGAACATTGATTTATAAATATTTTGGGCAATTTCATGTGTTTTTGCACTTTCAAACATATATTCATACTCACATGCTGCCATCTTCGCCAACATTTTCTGCGCCAATCCCCTGGTGTGTTAATGTCATGTGACGGATCACTCCTGGTGCATTTCATACTTTTAAAAGCTTCCAGAAAATCAGTGAAACATCTGTGATGTGAGGAAATGTTTCCTGTTGAAATATAAAGCTATTTTTAGTGTGCTGTGAGTGTAAAGCACATCTATTTAAAGAGCTGAATTATGCATGAGGTCTGTCAGCGCGCACTGCGGTCAGAGACAAGGTCATGTGATAAGGGACGACCCGTTTCCATGACAACACCAGCAGGACACTGGACTCATCCCCAGGTTGTATTTCATACCCAGATCAAAATAATGAAATCACAGGTTATATTTAACAAAGAAATATTAAGATGCATTGCATTGCAACATAATATTCATGACATTTAAGCTCAAATCCTTGGATTACCCATGACCTTCTTGGTCTCATTATGCTGGATTTAACACCAGCTTCTGACACCATCTCATCACATAGTTCTCTCTCGTCTGTAAGCTGTAGGCATTATGGGTAGAGGTTTGCATTCTACCGCACTGATAGACAATACTTCATTTATTTCTATAACTCACTCTCAAGGTGTCCCTCAAGGCTCCGTGCTTGGACCTCTTCTTATTCGATATTTATTTGTTAATCCTTTGGTCATCATTAAGCTGATGACGTGCAAATGTAAATACACTATGTTGCCAAAAGTATTGTGCCGCCCCTCCACATCAGGAGCTCAGAGAACTCAAGTGTGGGGCCGTGATCGCTGGACACCTGTGCAATAAGTCCATTCGGGACATTTCCTCACTACTAAATATTCCACGCGCAACTGTTAGTGGGATTAGAACAAAGTGGAAGCCATTGGGAACAACAGCAACTCAGCCACAGAGCGGGGTCAGCGCATGCTGAGGGTCACAGAGCGGGGTCAGCGCATGCTGAGGGTCACTGAGCGGGGTCAGCGCATGCTGAGGGTCACAGAAGTGGCCAACTTTCTGCAGAGTCAAGAGCTCCAGACCTCCAAACTTCTGTGGCCTTCAGATGAGCTCAAGAACAGTGTGTAGAGCTTCATGGAATGGGTTTCCATGGCCGAGCAGCTCATCCAAGCCTCACATCACCAAAGCGTGGGATGCAGAGGGGTAAAGCGCGCCGCCACTGGACTCTAGAGCAGTGGAGACGTGTTCTCTGAGTGACCAATCACGCTTCTCTGTCTGACAATCCCATGGACGAGTCTGGGTTTGGCGGTCGCCAGGAGAACGGGACTTGCCTGACTGCATTGTGCCAAGTGTAATTATGGGGTGGGGTTGTTTTTCAGGGGTTAGTTCCAGTGAAAGGAACTCTTAATGCTTCACCAAGACATTTTGGACAATTTCATGCTCCCATCTTTGTGGGATCAGTTTGGGGACGGCCCCTTCTTGTCGCAGCATGACTGCGCTCCAGTGCTCAAAGCATCGCTCCATAAAGACATGGATGAGGAGTTTGGTGTGGAGGAACTTGAGTCCCGACCTCAACCCGATAGAACACCTTTGGGATGAATTAGAGCGGAGACTGAGAGCCAGGCCTTCTCGTCCAACATCACAAATGCGCTTCTTGAAGAATCCCCATAAACACACTCCTAAACCTTGAGGAAAGCCTTCCCAGAAGAGCTGAAGCTGTTAGAGCGACTCCATATTAAACCCTACGGATTAAGAATGGGGAGCTCATGTGTATGTGAAGGCAGGCGTCACAACACTTTTGCCGATATAGAGTATCTGCTTGCTCCGCTTTAGCTCTTCCCCTTGACTCATTACATTTAGATTCAATAATTTAGCAGATGCTTTTATCCAAAGCAATTTACAGCAAGCGATTCATCATAAGAAGCCAATAAACACGAGATATGCCAGTAATACAAAGTTTCAGTCATCGTTCAACATAGTAAAGCTAGAACAGGCAGTCTGAGATCCGTGCAGCTTCTGTTGGATCATCTGGTTGAGATGAAAAGTAGATCCGTGTGTCATCATTATGCTGAAGAGATCTGCAGTGAGTGAAGCTCCACAGAAACACCAATCTGCAGAACAGTGCTAAACTGTGCATCATAAATAAATGATGATTATCAATTTTAAATGAAAAGACAGTACATCTGGTAAGCTGATGTGACACCAGGCTGTCGGAAACACTGGAGCTTCTGTTGATCCTGTCAGAACAAATGGCCGCAGAAACATCTTCACCCTCCATCAGCAGATGCAGTTTCTGTATTTAATGTGGAGTGAATTTGAAATCTACAGGCCCATTCACACACTGAAAGAGAAACAGGACTGACTCTGGATCAGGTTACAGAAACAATGATCTCATGTTTTTACCCAATGTGCTAAAAAAATTCTAACCTGTTCAGCTCTGATTCATCCAGTCATCAGTAGAAGTCAAAGTTTAGCTGGTTAGTCGTCTGGTTCGCTTCTGCGGTAGCTTTGGTAAGTTTTCCTCACTCTCAGCTCCTATTATTAGTGGAGTACCTCAGGGTTCTAGACTGGGCCGCTTCTTTTTTAACTTATATATGCTCCTGCTGTAGCTTTAGTAAGTTTTCCTCACTCTCAGCTCCTATTATTAGTGGAGTACCTCAGGGTTCTAGACTGGGCCTCTTCTTTTTAACTTATATATGCTCCTGCTGTAGCTTTAGTAAGTTTTCCTCACTCTCAGCTCCTATTATTAGTGGAGCACCTCAGGGTTCTAGCCTGGGCCTCTTCTTTTTTAACTTATATATGCTTCTGCTGTAGCTTTAGTAAGTTTTCCTCACTCTCAGCTCCTATTATTAGTGGAGTACCTCAGGGTTCTAGACTGGGCCGCTTCTTTTTTAACTTATATATGCTTCTGCTGTAGCTTTAGTAAGTTTTCCTCACTCTCAGCTCCTATTATTAGTGGAGCACCTCAGGGTTCTAGACTGGGCCGCTTCTTTTTTAACTTATATATGCTTCTGCTGTAGCTTTAGTAAGTTTTCCTCACTCTCAGCTCCTATTATTAGTGGAGCACCTCAGGGTTCTAGACTGGGCCGCTTCTTTTTTAACTTATATATGCTTCTGCTGTAGCTTTAGTAAGTTTTCCTTACTCTCAGCTCCTATTATTAGTGGAGCACCTCAGGGTTCTAGCCTGGGCCGCTTCTTTTTTAACTTATATATGCTTCTGCTGTAGCTTTAGTAAGTTTTCCTCACTCTCAGCTCCTATTATTAGTGGAGCACCTCAGGGTTCTAGACTGGGCCGCTTCTTTTTTAACTTATATATGCTTCTGCTGTAGCTTTAGTAAGTTTTCCTCACTCTCAGCTCCCATTATGAGTGGAGCACCTCAGGGTTCTAGCCTGGGCCGCTTCTTTTTTAACTTATATATGCTTCTGCTGTAGCTTTAGTAAGTTTTCCTCACTCTCAGCTCCTATTATTAGTGGAGCACCTCAGGGTTCTAGACTGGGCCGCTTCTTCATTTAACTTATATATGCTTCTTCTGTAGCTTTAGTAAGTTTTCCTTACTCTCAGCTCCTATTATTAGTGGAGCACCTCAGGGTTCTAGACTGGGCCACTTCTTTTTTAACTTATATATGCTTCTGCTGTAGCTTTAGTAAGTTTTCCTCACTCTCAGCTCCTATTATTAGTGGAGCACCTCAGGGTTCTAGACTGGGCCGCTTCTTTTTTAACTTATATATGCTTCTGCTGTAGCTTTAGTAAGTTTTCCTCACTCTCAGCTCCTATTATTAGTGGAGCACCTCAGGGTTCTAGACTGGGCCGCTTCTTTTTTAACTTATATATGCTTCTGCTGTAGCTTTAGTAAGTTTTCCTCACTCTCAGCTCCTATTATTAGTGGAGCACCTCAGGGTTCTAGACTGGGACACTTCTTTTTTAACTTATATATGCTTCTGCTGTAGCTTTAGTAAGTTTTCCTCACTCTCAGCTCCTATTATTAGTGGAGCACCTCAGGGTTCTAGCCTGGGCCGCTTCTTTTTTAACTTATATATGCTTCTGCTGTAGCTTTAGTAAGTTTTCCTCACTCTCAGCTCCTATTATTAGTGGAGCACCTCAGGGTTCTAGACTGGGCCGCTTCTTTTTTAACTTATATATGCTTCTGCTGTAGCTTTAGTAAGTTTTCCTCACTCTCAGCTCCCATTATGAGTGGAGCACCTCAGGGTTCTAGACTGGGCCGCTTCTTTTTTAACTTATATATGCTTCTGCTGTAGCTTTAGTAAGTTTTCCTCACTCTCAGCTCCTATTATTAGTGGAGCACCTCAGGGTTCTAGACTGGGCCGCTTCTTTTTTAACTTATATATGCTTCTGCTGTAGCTTTAGTAAGTTTTCCTTACTCTCAGCTCCTATTATTAGTGGAGCACCTCAGGGTTCTAGCCTGGGCCGCTTCTTTTTTAACTTATATATGCTCCTGCTGTAGCTTTAGTAAGTTTTCCTCACTCTCAGCTCCTATTATTAGTGGAGCACCTCAGGGTTCTAGACTGGGCCGCTTCTTCATTTAACTTATATATGCTTCTTCTGTAGCTTTAGTAAGTTTTCCTTACTCTCAGCTCCTATTATTAGTGGAGCACCTCAGGGTTCTAGACTGGGCCACTTCTTTTTTAACTTATATATGCTTCTGCTGTAGCTTTGGTAAGTTTTCCTCACTCTCAGCTCCTATTATTAGTGGAGCACCTCAGGGTTCTAGCCTGGGCCGCTTCTTTTTTAACTTATATATGCTTCTGCTGTAGCTTTAGTAAGTTTTCCTCACTCTCAGCTCCTATTATTAGTGGAGCACCTCAGGGTTCTAGACTGGGCCACTTCTTTTTTAACTTATATATGCTCCTGCTGTAGCTTTAGTAAGTTTTCCTCACTCTCAGCTCCTATTATTAGTGGAGCACCTCAGGGTTCTAGACTGGGCCGCTTCTTTTTTAACTTATATATGCTTCTGCTGTAGCTTTAGTAAGTTTTCCTCACTCTCAGCTCCTATTATTAATGGAGCACCTCAGGGTTCTAGACTGGGCCACTTCTTTTTTAACTTATATATGCTTCTGCTGTAGCTTTAGTAAGTTTTCCTCACTCTCAGCTCCTATTATTAGTGGAGCACCTCAGGGTTCTAGACTGGGCCACTTCTTTTTTAACTTATATATGCTTCTGCTGTAGCTTTAGTAAGTTTTCCTCACTCTCAGCTCCTATTATTAGTGGAGCACCTCAGGGTTCTAGACTGGGCCGCTTCTTTTTTAACTTATATATGCTTCTGCTGTAGCTTTAGTAAGTTTTCCTCACTCTCAGCTCCTATTATTAATGGAGCACCTCAGGGTTCTAGACTGGGCCGTTCTTTTTTAACTTATATATGCTTCTGCTGTAGCTTTGGTAAGGTTTCCTCACTCTCAGCTCCTATTATTAGTGGAGCATCTCAGGGTTCTAGACTGGGCCGCTTCTTTTTTAACTTATATATGCTTCTGCTGTAGCTTTGGTAAGTTTTCCTCACTCTCAGCTCCTGTTATTAGTGGAGCACCTCAGGGTTCTAGACTGGGTCGCTTCTTTTTTAACTTATATATGCTTCTGCTCTAGCTTTGGTAAGTTTTCCTCACTCTCAGCTCCTGTTATTAGTGGAGCACCTCAGGGTTCTAGACTGGGCCGCTTCTTTTTTAACGTATATATGCTTCTGCTGTAGCTTTGGTAAGTTTTCCTCACTCTCAGCTCCTATTATTAGTGGAGCACCTCAGGGTTCTAGACTGGGCCGCTTCTTTTCTAACTTATATATGCTTCTGCTGTAGCTTTAGTAAGTTTTCCTCACTCTCAGCTCCTATTATTAGTGGAGCACCTCAGGGTTCTAGACTGGGCCGCTTCTTTTTTAACGTATATATGCTTCTGCTGTAGCTTTGGTAAGTTTTCCTCACTCTCAGCTCCTATTATTAGTGGAGCACCTCAGGGTTCTAGACTGGGCCGCTTCTTTTCTAACTTATATATGCTTCTGCTGTAGCTTTAGTAAGTTTTCCTCACTCTCAGCTCCTATTATTAGTGGAGCACCACAGGGTTCTAGACTGGGCCGCTTCTTTTTTAACTTATATATGCTTCTGCTGTAGCTTTAGTAAGTTTTCCTCACTCTCAGCTCCTATTATTAGTGGAGCACCTCAGGGTTCTAGACTGGGCCGCTTCTTTTCTAACTTATATATGCTTCTGCTGTAGCTTTAGTAAGTTTTCCTCACTCTCAGCTCCTATTATTAGTGGAGCACCTCAGGGTTCTAGCCTGGGCCGCTTCTTTTTTAACTTATATATGCTTCTGCTGTAGCTTTGGTAAGTTTTCCTCACTCTCAGCTCCTATTATTAGTGGAACACCTCAGGGTTCTAGACTGGGCCGTTCTTTTTTAACTTATATATGCTTCTGCTGTAGCTTTAGTAAGTTTTCCTCACTCTCAGCTCCTATTATTAGTGGAGCACCTCAGGGTTCTAGACTGGGCCCACTTTTTGTCTCAAGTAAGAAAGAGGACTTCAATTCTGTTACGAATAGTTTGATCAATTTTGAATGATTTCTAAAACTCAAAACATTTTTCATTTCAGGATTTCACAACTAGACTATTGCAATTCCCTTTATTGTGGTCTTCCTCATTCATCTCTTTCACACAGTGGCTTTAAAACGCCTGGAAGCTAGAGGAAGATTTCTTGCATAGTTTCATATAGAAAGGTAGAAATCAAATGTTTAGTTTGGTGAGTTTAGGATATCAATTAAAAATTGTGGTTTGTTTTACTTCTGGTTCATTAGTCTATTAGAAATAGAAGGTGCATTGTGGGATAAAACATTACTAAATAATATTAATCGCATGCGATTCTGAACAGAAATAATGATACACGTAACACATAACGTTCTACGCAACGCTGTTTTATTTGGCAAAGAGGTTCATTACAACCGACTGAAGAAAGAAAAACAGATGTCAGCTGAGAAACTCCCGACTGTGACCCGACAGGTTTCCTGCAGTCGTGAGTTTCAGCGGCTGAATGTCGGTACCAGAGTCAACAGGTTAAAGCTACAGGAGCGTTTGGTTCTGACAAACAGCCGAAGAGAAAAGAACAATCCAGAAGGTTAAAGCATCACTTCTCTCATTGGTACAAGCATTTAAAATCTGCATCTACTCGACTAGACAATTTATCCTAAACGATAGACATGTTGAGCAATCAGTCACATATAAACATCCAGAATATATAAGAGTTCATTCGATCCTAAAGCAGCAAACAGAGATCGGACCAGCGACACTTCAGAGGCCGAGGCCTTCAACAATAACACTCAAAACTACGGAAGCTCATTTCCTATAAAAGCCAATTATCTCACAATTCCATTTTTCATGCATTTCCGAATGTACATTTCAAAATTGCGAGAAATAAAGCCAGAATTGTGAGATAAAACGAAACGGAAACAAGCTTCCATAAGCATCACATCTGGAATGACTGTAAATGTATTTTCCGCTGGTGATCCGTATAAAAATGAGGAATTATGTTTTGCACTCAACAATCTACTCGCTTTAAACTCTCAAATGACTAACATTTTCTTTTTAATTCTACAGAAAGAGAGAAGAAATCAAATTAGAAAAGGACTTGTAATCAAAAGAACAGCGACAATATGAATATAAGAATAACATTAAAGAACAATCGTACATCTATTTTGGCAATATTTCCCAAATCAAGCAGAAAAATAACTTTTCATCTGTGGGGAAAAAATGAATCAAAGGAAAGTTCTACAAGAGAACAGAAGTTTCTCCACTTTTCTTGTCTAAAATTCGGCCTCAGGTTCTAATCTTGTTGCTTTACACTTTACATTTTGGTTTCACTTCTGTACAACAAGAGTCAGATCCTGAAGGGTTAAAGACTTTACGTGAATCTAGAACGGGTTATTTTGGCAACTATTCAAACAGTGAAGAGCGGTTCACATGTGTGTTAAACACACACACACACACACACACACACACACACACACAGGTTTGGGGTTTGTTCATGTGCTTTAGAGGAAGCACCGAGAGGTATTTGGTCTCATTAACACACGATCACTAACCGCTATTTGGCAAGTTCAGCTTCAACATTACAAAGAAAGAAGCAGATCTTATTTTCTGGTTTCAACATATGAAAATATATTTGATATCTGCTAGTCGTTATTAGTTATAATTTCTAGAATAGAATCTGTGTCTTTGAGGTAATCATCATCATCATCATCATGTTATGAGTGACATCAGTGTCTGTTTGGAGCGTTTGCTTTGGTTAATGGTCAGCTGATCTTCTAGAGGTTTCTGGTTTATCACCGTCAGTTATGAAGCACATTTCTAAAAGTCATGCTTTGGTAAATTAGAATTATGACATAAATCGAAATTATGAGATACTAAGCCAACAATTATGAGATACAGAAGTCGAATTATGAGATAGAAGTTGAAATTATGGCACACTAATTCATAATTATGAGATATAGAAGTCAAAATTATGAGATAAAGTCGAAATTATGACACTAATTCATAATTATGAGATACAGAAGTCAAAATTATGACATACTAAGCCAACAATTATGAGATAAAGTCAAAATTATGAGATAAAAGTTGAAATTACGAGATAGAAGTTGAAATTATGGCACACTAATTCATAATTATGAGATACAGAAGTCAAAATTATGACACAATAATTCATAATTATGAGATATAGAATTCAAAATTATGACTTACTAAGCCAACGATTATGAGATAAAGTCGAAATTATGATATAGAAGTTGACATTATGACAATTATGGACTAAAGTTGAAATTGACATTAAAAGTCAAAATTATAAAAACTATTTCATAATTATGAATTAATATTTCATAATTTAAACTTTTCTCTATATTTCGACTATTACATTTTGGAATGAAAAGTTGAAATTATGTCACACCAATTCATAATTATGACCAAAAACAACAACAAATAGTAAGTCATAAGTCATGATTATGACACTATTCATTATAGAGATAAAAAGAATATTATGAAGACTTAGTGTCATAATTTTTCCTTTATAACAAAATTAAACTGACATACTAATTCATAATGAGATAAAAAGTTGAAATTATCATATACTAATTCATAATTATGACAAAGTCAAAATGATGACATAAGCCAACAATTATAAAATAAAGTCAAAATTATGAGATAGAAGTTGAAATTATGAGATAAAAAGTCAAAATGATGCCATACTAAGTCATAATTATGGACTAAAATTGGCATAAATCAAAATTATAAAAACTTTATCTCATAATTATGAATTAGTATGTCACAATTTCAACTGTTATCTAAAATTTGGAATTAAAAATTAAAATTGTCCTATACCAATTCATAAGTATGACAAATAAACAAAACTAGTCATAATAATTATTTGACAATTTAGTGTCATAATTTTGACTTTTTAACAAAATTAAACTGACATACTAATTCATAATGAGATTAAAAGTTGAAATGATCACATACTAATTCATAATTACAGTATAAGAAAGTCAAAACGATGAGATAAAGATGAAATTATGAGAAAAAAATATTTCACAATTATGACTCATAATTATGACTTAGTATGTCAAATTCAACTTTTTATCTCGTCATTTTTAATTAATAATTCTGACAAATTCTAAACAATGACAAAGTCTTACTTATGACATACTTGATCATAAAAAAGATTATGACTTATTAAAATGTCAAATTATGACATAGTAAGTTATAGTTACGAGATGAAAAGTCAACATTTTGACAATAAATCAATTATAATGTAAAATTGTGAGGAAAAATGAGCTTTTTATCTCAATTTCAACTTTTTAATCTCATAATTATGAATGAGAATGTAATATTTTCGCCTTCTCATAATTTAGGCTATTTGTGTCATAATTATGATTTACCAAAGCATGATTGTTTTCTAATATATGGCAGAAACGGGCTTCAGTAATCCGAGCCACACGACTGACAGGAAGCGGCGTTTGTGGATCCCTGTGAGGAGAGAGAAGCAGAAGATCTTTGGACGTCCCTCAACTTTCACAGAAGCTTCTCCTGACTCATCAAACTCTCGGCCCGAGGAGGACCCGTTTGAAGACACAGGAGGTTGAGGTAGCATGTTTTCCCAGCAGCAGTGGACGGGACGGTCAGACTGAGGCACGGCTCTTTGGACGAGTGGGAGGGGTTTAGGGGAGAGGGCGGAGTCTTCAGCTGCACACAGGCTAATGCGGTGAATTATTAATGAGCAGTCACACGACACACACACACACTAACGATTCACCTGTTCAGTCACAGAACATGCATTTTTGGTTTAACAGGAGAACGTTCAATTTGTTATTCTAGTGACATTACGCTTGAGGTTTGTTTCCTCTCGCTAATATTTCAAAGGAGATTTTAACGGAGCTCTGATGTGGTTTAAGTAGCAGGTGGACAGATCCGTTCCAATGTGTGTGTCGTTCGTCATCAGAGGCACTAAACTCAGGTTGTGTGTGACTGAGTTCAGTTGTGTAAGGCTTTGGTGAGGGGGACGGTCACTGTGCAGCTGAAGGGGGAGAGGAGGGGAGAGGTAGAGGTGCTTTATCCAGTGCCCATGCCAGTGCTGCTGCCAGTGCCGCTGCCAGTGCCCATGCCAGTGCCCATGTCAATGCCCATGCCAGTGCCCATGTCAATGCCCATGCCAGTGCCCATGTCAGTGCCCATGCCAGTGCCCATGTCAATGCCCATGCCAGTGTTGCTGCCAGTGCCCATGCCAGTGCCCGTGTCAATGCCCATGCCAGTGCTGCTGCCAGTGCCCATGCCAGTGCTGCTGCCAGTGCCCATGCCAGTGCCCATGTAAGTGCTGCTGCCAGTGCCCATGCCAGTGCTGCTGCCAGTGCCCATGCCAGTGCTGCTGCCAGTGCCGCTGCCAGTGCCGCTCCCAGTGCCCATGCCAGTGCCAGTGCTGCTGCCAGTGCCCATGCCAGTGCCGGTGTCCGGCGGGCGGAGAGGTTGTGGTTCAATCATCACCTGACACTGAGGAACTGCCGCCTGACGCTCTGCTCCAGCCTGAGGAACATCAGAGTTCATTACAGTCAAACCAAAAATCATCCAGACACCATATCTCATTTTTTGCAGATTTTTTACTAGTGGGTGCAGGACACTTTACACTGTAAATAAAATCCCCGTAAATCCTACGGTAAAAACACCCGGCAGCTGTGGTCGCCAGAACTTTACCGTAAAAAATATGGCAGCAACATTTGAGGTTTTACAGATTTAAGTTACATTTACAGTAGATAACCGTATTTCATTAACTGAAACAATGTTAAATCATCAACCTACTGAAATATGAATATCTGTTATGTACCTTTGATATATACTGACAACCAATCACAGTGGAGATGAGAGTCACATGATGAATCAGAGCTCAGGAGGACAGTACTCATATATAGTCAAATATTAAACATGCAATGAACATTGATTGTGCTCTTTGGTCATTTCTGACCGGAGAATTTTCTGTTTTGAATTTCTAAAAATCGCAGCTTCATCTGAATTATATGAAACTTGCTGACTTTACTGGCATTAGGCACGTGAACACACAAAAAAAAATGAGGGCATGATTCGTGGTGCTAATTGGTCGTAAAAAAAAAGAAGGAGTGATGAGATAGTTAGCAGGCTATCATCACTCAATGGCTGGTTGTCTAAGTGGTGTCTGCAAAATAACATAGGGTTCATAGACAATTGGAAAAGTTTTTGGGGCAGACCTGACCTGTTGAAGAAGGATGGCATCCATCCCTCCTGGGGTGGTGCCGCTCTTCTCTCTAGTAATTTGGCACATAGTCTTAGAGCTAAACCTTGACTCACTAGGGCCCAGGTCAGGAAGCAGACAAACTGGCTAAACCGACCGTCTGCTAGCTGTCTCACGTCACCGGAGTCAGATAAATCCCAGCACATAGAGACTCTTTCACCTAGATATTATCATATAGAGACTGTGTCTGTTCCCCGAATTAGCAAATACAAAAAAACATCAAAACCATTCAACAGTAAAAACTTAATTGATGTCCAACAAATAAACAAAAGATATAATACAGATGAACAATTGATAAAGCTTGGGTTGCTGAATATTAGATCCCTTTCCCCAAAAGCGCTTATTGTTAATGATATCATTACAGAAAATAATCTAGATGTGCTGTGTTTGACAGAAACCTGGCTAAAACCTGACGACTACATTACCTTAAATGAGTCCACCCCCCAAGATTATTGTTATAAACATGAGCCGCGTCTGAAAGGTAAAGGGGGAGGGGCTGCTGTAATTTATAATAATATCTTCAGTATTACTCAGAAGTCTAGTTTCAAATATAATTCCTTCGAAGTTTTGGTGCTTTATGTAACTCTATGTAGTGTACATGACAAAACCCGTTCAACATTGGTGTTAGCTACTGTATACAGGCCACCAGGGCATAATACAGACTTTATCAAAGAATTTGCTGACTTTCTATCAGAATTAGTACTGGCCGTAGATAAAGTACTAATTGTTGGTGATTTTAATATCCATGTAGACAACGAAAAAGATGTATTGGGATTAGCATTTAAAGACATACTAAACTCTATTGGAGTTAGGCAACACGTGTCAGGACCCACTCATCGCCATAATCATACTTTAGACCTAATATTGTCACATGGAATTAATGTTGATACCGTTGAAATTCAGCAGCAGAGCGATGACATCTCAGATCATTACCTAGTATCATGTATCCTTAATTTAGCTAAGGTTGCAAAGCCGCCCCCTCGTTTAAAAAATGGCAGGACAATCACTGCCACTACTAAAGATTGCTTTTTAAATAATCTTCCTCATCAGTA
Organism: Romanogobio albipinnatus; assembly: GCA_023566225.1. Taxonomy (NCBI): domain Eukaryota; kingdom Metazoa; phylum Chordata; class Actinopteri; order Cypriniformes; family Gobionidae; genus Romanogobio; species Romanogobio albipinnatus. The sequence continues at coordinate 53,761,294 of CM042252.1, read as the reverse complement.
TCATCTCCTCAGCATCCCAGATAGCATAGAAGAACTCGATGTTGCAACAGAAACTACTGACTCTCTCTTTTCCAGTACTTTAGACACAGTTGCTCCTCTGCGCTTAAAGAAGATTAAAGAAAATAGTCCAACGCCGTGGTACAACGAGCACACCCGGGCCCTTAAGACAGCAGCCAGAAAAATGGAGCGCAGCTGGAAGAAAACAAAACTAGAGGTCTTTCGTAATTCGTGGAAAGAGCACATGATCGCATACAGAAAGGCCATAAAAACTGCTAGATCCGCTTATTTCTCAACTCTCTTGGAAGAAAACAAACACAACCCAAGGTATTTATTCGATACAGTGGCTAAATTAACCAAAAATAAAGCTTCAACTTCTGATGATTGTAAACAGCACAGCTGTAATGACTTTATGAACTTCTTCACATGTAAGATTCATAATATTAGGATGAAAATTTTAACCATGCAGCCGTCTACTACAGTATCACATCAGACAGAGCATTGTAGTGTCACTGAGGACAAACTACACTCATTCACTGCTATAGGAGAAGACACACACACACACACACACACACACTCACACACTCACACACTCACACACTCACACACTCACACACTCACACACTCACACACTCACACACACACTCACACACTCACACACTCACACACACACTCACACACTCACACACACACACACACACACACACACACACTCATTCACTGCTATAGGAGAAGACACACAGACACACACACACACACACACACACACACAGACACACACACACACACACACACACACACACACACTGCTATAGGAGAAGAAGAATTGACTAAACTCGTTAAATCATCAAAATCATGTAGGCATTAGTGGAATTGCGTTGTCATGGTTTAAATCATACCTATGTGACCGTTATCAGTTTGTAGCAGTAAATGAAGAGATGTCACACCGATCACATGTCTCAGTGCTAGGACCGCTACTCTTCACCCTGTACATGCTACCACTGGGAGATATCATTAGGAAGCATGGCGTTAGTTTTCATTGTTATGCTGACGATACTCAGCTCTATATTTCTTCACGCGCTGAAGAAACTTACCAATTCACAAGATTAACGGAATGCAGAGCTGATATAAAACACTGGATGACCGATAATTTCCTGCAACTCAATTCAGAAAAAACTGAATTTTTAATTATTGGACAAAAAAGCTCCACAAGTAGTAACCTAGAATACTGTCTAACACTTGATGCTGCTCTGTCAAGTCTTCGTTGTCAGTGAGGAACCTGGGTGTGCTCTTTGATACCAATCTTTCATTTGAAAGCCACGTTTCTAGCATCTGTAAAACTGCATTCTACCATCTTAAAAATATATCAAAATTACGGCACATGCTCTCAATGCAAAATGCTGAACAGTTAGTTCATGCGTTCATGACCTCAAGGCTAGATTATTGTAATGCTCTTCTGGGTGGTTGCCCTGCTCGCTTAATAAATAAACTCCAGCTGGTCCAAAACGCAGCAGCTCCAGTTCTTACTGGAACCAGGAAGTGTGACCATATTAGCCCAGTTCTGTCAACACTGCACTGGCTGCCTATTAAACATCGCATACATTTTAAAATCTTGCTTATTACTTACAAAGCACTAAATGGTTTATCTCCAGTACTTGAGCGAGCTCTTAACACATTATACTCCATCACGTCTACTGCGCTCTCTAAACTCTGGCCAGCTGATCATACCGAGAATATCCAAATCAACTGCAGGCGGTCGATCCTTTTCCTATTTAGCTCCTAAACTCTGGAACTCTTCCTAGCATTGTTCGGGGAAGCACACACACTCTATCAGTTTAAATCTAGACTAAACACACATCTCTTTACTGTGGCATACACATAAAACACTTTCTCAATGAAATGATTGTTAGGCTGCATTAACTAGGTCAGCCGGAACCGGGAACACTTCCCATAACACCTGATGTACTCGTGACATCATCAGAAGAATGGCATCTACGCTAATGCTAGTCTCTCTGTTTATCCCGAGGTTTACTGCAGTCAGCCGGATCCGGGCCGTATCCTAATCAGATGGTGGACCTGCGCCCAGAGAAGACCAACACATGACCCTGAAGTGTCTGAGAGACCGTGATTATCCTCCCCCTGAAACTGCCTCATCGACACGGCATCCTCAATAAACCCGTCTCCAGCGGGATGACTCCGATTGTTCGAATATTACAATTTAATAATACTTAAATCGATATGTCATCCGCCCTAAACCCGTCTCTAGCGTGTTGCCTTCAGTCCTTCGAATATTCCGATCTATTATGACCTCTGACCTGTAAAGCTGCCAGAATAATAATAATCATACGCTGTTTGTTAATTGGCCAGAGAAGAACTGCCCCCCCGACTGAGCCTGGTTTCTCCCAAGGTTTATTTTCCTCCATTCTGCTCCTGATGGGGTTTTGGTTTCCTTGCCACTGTTGCCTCTGGCTTGGCGTGCTCAGTTGCGGACACTATATTTTTCAACTAAATATCCAAATAAATCTAATTATTAAACTAAATTAACCATATAAACTAAATTACTGATCTAATTACTGATCTAAAGCCCACACTGCCACTGTATGATAATTGAAATGAACTGATGACATCACCGTTTTCTCCAGAACGGCTGAATAAAATTATGCTGCATTATTTTCCTGTTTAACACTGAAGTATATATATATATATAAATAAAGCTGACTTGACTTGAAGTGTCACGCAGGGAATTCTGGGAATGTACGGGTTTTCACTGTAAATTACAAAATGTTCTTTTTCACTTCCGAAAACATTTTAATCTAATGTATTTATGTACTTTATATATATTTATTCAATCAATAATTTATTTATTTTAATATAATTCGTTTATTTACTTTTTTCCCCCCTTTTTATTTCTCTTTATTACGCCTTTAAGCTAATTTACAAATAATAAATTAAGCAAATGTATTTAAATACTTATTAAAAATGTTTGTACATGTTTTATGTTAATTTTACATGTAATTACTTATTTATTTATTTACATTTTTCTCCTGTTTTTTCTCCGGACCCCAGTTTTTAAACCCCTGGTCTAATAAATGCCTCTTGATTTAAGAATGTGTAAACATGACAGAAACCCTCTGTAGTGACCCCTGACCTCTCACTGAGGAGCGTGACCTCACCTGTGGCGTGAGCTCGATGGCATCAGCCGTGCGGATGGTGGCGTCTTTATCTGTGGTTTGCCCTCCTGACAGACTCCAGCTCCCCGCAGAACCTTTATGACAGAAGAAACTACACACACACACACACACACACACACACAGAGTCAGATCACTGCGGCAGAAACCTGTGAGTGTGTGACGGATGAACCCCAGACGCACCTGTGGCGGTAGCCGAACATCAGGAACAGAGCGCAGAAGATGATGCAGGCCATGCCGATGTGGATGCCCACCACGATGCCCGTCAGAGAGCCCTCGCCATCCTGACGGCAGTCACACAGACTCTGTCCTGCTGCACACACACACACACACACAAACAGCCGTCAGTTGATCAGCGTGACAGTGAAGACTGAACATGTGACACTGCTGCTCTGCCTCCATCTAGTGTGTGTGACGCCACACTGCATGCGTGTTCAGTCTCGGGTCAGTGCAGAACGTCCACTGGCCTGAAGATCATCCAGATCCTCACGGCTCACACTGAACATAATTCATATGTAAATATTTATTGTGATATCGAAATCATTTCAAAGCCTGAATATGAAGCGTCACCTGCTGCATCTTTCCCGCTCTTTTCAGTATCTGCCAATGAGACGAGTCGCTTGTTGCCGATGCTGTCGCCATTTCCGT
>CM042252.1:53732461-53742461 GCA_023566225.1 Romanogobio albipinnatus | reverse complement strand
AGTTATCATCATCATTATAGTCAGCTGGTGTGGATGCTAATATAGTAAATCGCTATAGTTATCGTTAGTTATCATCATCATTATAGTCAGCTGGTGTGGATGCTAATATAGTAAATCGCTATAGTTATCGTTAGTTATCATTATCATTATAGTCAGCTGGTGTGGACGCTAATATAGTAATCGCTATAGTTATCGTTAGTTATCATCATCATTATAGTCAGCTGGTGTGGATGCTAATATAGTAAATCGCTATAGTTATCGTTAGTTATCATCATCATTATAGTCAGCTGGTGTGGACGCTAATATAGTAATCGTTATAGTTATCATTAGTTATCATTATCATTATAGTCAGCTGGTGTGGACGCTAATATAGTAATCGTTATAGTTAGTTATCATTATCATTATAGTCAGCTGGTGTGGACGCTAATATAGTAATCGTTATAGTTATCGTTAGTTATCATTATAGTCAGCTGGTGTGGACGCTAATATAGTAATCATTATAGTTATCATTAGTTATCATTATCGTTATAGTCAGCTGGTGTGGACGCTAATATAGTAATCATTATAGTTATCATTAGTTATCATTATCGTTATAGTCAGCTGGTGTGGACGCTAATATAGTAATCGTTATAGTTATCATTAGTTATCATTATCATTATAGTCAGCTGGTGTGGACGCTAATATAGTAATCGTTATAGTTAGTTATCATTATCATTATAGTCAGCTGGTGTGGACATTAATGTAGTAATCGTTATAGTTATCGTTAGTTATCATTATAGTCAGCTGGTGTGGACGCTAATATAGTAATCGTTATAGTTATCATTAGTTATCATTATCGTTATAGTCAGCTGGTGTGGACGCTAATATAGTAATCGTTATAGTTATCGTTAGTTATCATTATCATTATAGTCAGCTGGTGTGGACGCTAATATAGTAATCGTTATAGTTATCATTAGTTATCATTATCATTATAGTCAGCTGGTGTGGACGATAATATAGTAATCGTTATAGTTATCGTTAGTTATCATTATCATTATAGTCAGCTGGTGTGGACGCTAATATAGTAATCGTTATAGTTATCATTAGTTATCATTATCGTTATAGTCAGCTGGTGTGGACGCTAATATAGTAATCGTTATAGTTATCATTAGTTATCATGATCGTTATAGTCAGCTGGTGTGGACGCTAATATAGTAATCGTTATTGTTATCATTATCGTTATAGTCAGCTGGTGTGGACGCTAATATAGTAATCGTTATAGTTATCATTATCGTTATAGTCAGCTGGTGTGGACGCTAATATAGTAATCGTTATTGTTATCATTAGTTATCATTATCGTTATAGTCAGCTGGTGTGGACGCTAATATAGTAATCGTTATTGTTATCATTAGTTATCATGATCGTTATAGTCAGCTGGTGTGGACGCTAATATAGTAATCGTTGTTATCATTAGTTATCATTATCGTTATAGTCAGCTGGTGTGGACGCTAATATAGTAATCGTTATAGTTATCATTAGTTATCATTATCATTATAGTCAGCTGGTGTGGACGCTAATATAGTAATCGTTATAGTTATCATTAGTTATCATTATCATTATAGTCAGCTGGTGTGGACGCTAATATAGTAATCGTTATAGTTATCATTAGTTATCATTATCGTTATAGTCAGCTGGTGTGGACGCTAATATAGTAATCGTTATAGTTATCATTAGTTATCATTATCATTATAGTCAGCTGGTGTGGACGCTAATATAGTAATCGTTATAGTTAGTTATCATTATCATTATAGTCAGCTGGTGTGGACATTAATGTAGTAATCGTTATAGTTATCGTTAGTTATCATTATAGTCAGCTGGTGTGGACGCTAATATAGTAATCGTTATAGTTATCATTAGTTATCATTATCGTTATAGTCAGCTGGTGTGGACGCTAATATAGTAATCGTTATAGTTATCGTTAGTTATCATTATCATTATAGTCAGCTGGTGTGGACGCTAATATAGTAATCGTTATAGTTATCATTAGTTATCATTATCATTATAGTCAGCTGGTGTGGACGATAATATAGTAATCGTTATAGTTATCGTTAGTTATCATTATCATTATAGTCAGCTGGTGTGGACGCTAATATAGTAATCGTTATAGTTATCATTAGTTATCATTATCGTTATAGTCAGCTGGTGTGGACGCTAATATAGTAATCGTTATAGTTATCATTAGTTATCATGATCGTTATAGTCAGCTGGTGTGGACGCTAATATAGTAATCGTTATTGTTATCATTATCGTTATAGTCAGCTGGTGTGGACGCTAATATAGTAATCGTTATAGTTATCATTATCGTTATAGTCAGCTGGTGTGGACGCTAATATAGTAATCGTTATTGTTATCATTAGTTATCATTATCGTTATAGTCAGCTGGTGTGGACGCTAATATAGTAATCGTTATTGTTATCATTAGTTATCATGATCGTTATAGTCAGCTGGTGTGGACGCTAATATAGTAATCGTTGTTATCATTAGTTATCATTATCGTTATAGTCAGCTGGTGTGGACGCTAATATAGTAATCGTTATAGTTATCATTAGTTATCATTATCATTATAGTCAGCTGGTGTGGACGCTAATATAGTAATCGTTATAGTTATCATTAGTTATCATTATCATTATAGTCAGCTGGTGTGGACGCTAATATAGTAATCGTTATAGTTATCATTAGTTATCATTATCGTTATAGTCAGCTGGTGTGGACGCTAATATAGTAATCGTTATAGTTATCATTAGTTATCATTATCTTTATAGTCAGCTGGTGTGGACGATAATATAGTAATCGTTATAGTTATCATTGTCGTTATAGTCAGCTCTGTGTCGACACTAATTTAGAAATCGTTATAGTTATTGTTAGTTATCATTATCGTTATAGTCAGCTGGTATGGACGCTAATATAGTAATGATTCTAGTTATCGTTAGTTATCATTATCGTTATAGCCCACTGGTGTGAACGATAATATAGTTATCGTTATAGTTATCATTGTCGTTATAGTCAGCTGGTGTGGACACTAATTTAGTAATCGTTATAGTTATTGTTAGTTATCATTGTCGTTATAGTCAGCTGGTGTGGACGCTAATATAGTAATCGTTATAGTTATTGTTAGTTATCATTGTCGTTATAGTCCACTGGTGTGGACACTAATATAGTAATCGCTGTAGTTATCGTTAGTTATCATTATCATTATAGTCAGCTGGTGTGGACGCTAATATAGTAATCGTTATAGTTATCGTTATAGTTAGCTGATGTGACGCTAATATAATTATTGTTATAGTTATTGTTAGTTATCATTATTGTTATAGTCAGTTGGTATGGACGCTAATATAGTAATTATCATTGTCATTGTCGTTATAGTTCTATATAATTATAGTTATCATTGTCGTTATAGTCCACTGGTGTGAAGGATAATATAGTAATCGCTATAGTTATCGTTAGTTATCGTTATAGTCAGCTGGTATGGACACTAATAAAATTATCGTTATAGTTATCATTATAGTCAGCTGGTGTGGACACACTAATATAGTAATCGCTATAGTTATCGTTAGTTCCTGTTATAGTCAGCTGATGTGGATGCTAATATAATTATCGTTATAGTCATCGTTAGTTATCATTTTTGATATAGTCCACTGGTGTGGATACTAATATAGTGATCATTATTGTTTCGTCATAGTCTTGTTATAGTAATCATTATCGTTATTGTACTAGCTATCGTTATAGTTATAATTACAGTTATTGTACGCAAAAGCAAACATCAACACATTGCAAGTGTGCAGTTCTGTTCAATATATGCAATGCATTTGTTGCAGGCTTTATTTGTGTCCGTGTGTTTGTGTGTTTAACCTGTTATCATCGGTGCTGAGAGTCGTTCTGTTTCGTTCCCAGGTGATGTTGGCCTCCGGGACGCCGCTGACCGCGCAGTGAAACCGGGCGACTCCGCCCTCGTCCACGCTCATGGATTCCGGGTGTGTGTGGAACTTGGGCAGCGCTGAGAGAGAGAGAACACAAACATCCTGTCATGTGACAGCTCTTTTTTCTCAGTGTCTGAAACGGCTTGTTTGTCTCTCTAAGCCCCGCCTCTCTGAGAGCTGCTCTGCTGTGATTGGTCAGAAAGCAAGCGCTCATTATCATATCTGAATCTCAGTGATAGGACAGTAACGATGGCGAGGGTTTGACCGTCTCTATCTCAGCAGAAAACAGCATCACATGACCAACACCAACCAAACTCTTCCAGTCTCAGAGACGACTACAGTGAGTGAGGGTGGGGCTAAGAGACATTCAGCCAGTCAGGAATAGGGGGCGGGCATTATGCAAATTAGTTACATGTAGCAATCACTGCTGTCTAAGAGAAACTATTGAGATATCAGAGCACTTTCTCTGTCTGGTTGTGTCTGAGGAGTGTGTTTGTGTCACTCACAGGCCAGCTGTACGTGTGCCTTGCGGCTGATGAGCAGCCCGTATCGGTTCTGCGCCGCGCAGTCGTACTCGCCCGCATCGCTCTCATCACCGTCCCGCCGCTTCTGGAAGTTCCGGATCAGGAGTGTCCCGTTATCCAGCACGGCCGCTCGCGCTCCAAGAGCTACGGGAACGCCGTTCCGTCGCCATGTGATCGTGATAGGCCCCTCCCCCTCCACCTGACAGTCCAGCATGAGGGGGCGGTCCCTCACGGCGATGACATCACTGGGCTCTTTAATGAAGGCCAACTCTGAAGCTCCGCCCAAACCTGCAGGACGAGAGCAGAACATGATGATGATGATGAGGAATGATGAGGAGACATCCGTCTGATTAATCTGAGAGGAACTGATGCTTACGAAAAATGAATGATGAAGATGACGATGATGATGATGCATCATGGGGGATGATGAAATCCTGATGGAGGAACACTGTTACTCACATTCATGTAATGTCAGATAATCACATCAGATATGAAGGTAAAGAGCATGTAACTAATGAACAATAATTCCTGTAATAAAATGATGGAAAAGTCTATTTTTTAATGTTACATACTAGCAAAACACTGCAATATTATTTTTTATATTATAATTCCAAACCGCTTTAAGCAATCTAGGAAATATAGATTTAACAAATCAAAATGACCATTCATGACCTCTAATGCAAACATTAGCCATTAAAGACTAATAAAAACAAAATAAAAAAATAAATAAAATATATTACTATTATTATTATTATTAAAAACATAATTGATAACTAACTGGTACAGAAAACTGTTATATTTGATTATAAATCAGTGTATGATGGATTATAAGTAAGCGCATTGAAAAAGCAAGTGCATGACTTATAAGTAATTATAAAAACATAAATGTAACTGTTTTTATAATGCAGTCTTTATAAATATATGTATAGAATAGTAATACTTAATTATAAGCCTGAGCTTCACAGAAAGTGTTACCGATATTTGTTCTTGGTTTAAGCGGAAAAACACCCGATAAAACCACAAACAAAATGAAATGAGAAAAAGCATTTAAAGATGATATTGATGTCTTTAGATCAGTATTTCGAGCTCTCACACACACACACACACACACACACACACACACACACACACACACACACACACACACACACACACACACACACACACACACACACACACACACACACACACTGGTGGTTCTGCTCTTAAATCAAAGTGATTCATCTCCACTGAACTTAAACTTGACTTTGGGCCGTCTGATTGATGGCTCTTTCAGAAGCACTCACACAAACACACACAAAACCCCAAAACAGCCACACAATGCGGCTCCACCCCACCCCCCCTAAAAACACACCCTCCATAACTGCCCCTGCCCCATCATTCTGCCCCGTCTGAAGAGCCATCTGCCCCTCCTCCGCCCCGTGGCGCTGCACGTCTCTTTCACAGTGGCGTGAGGGTGACTTTCCCATGCCACACCATCACTCAAACACGGCCGCCCCCCTCGCAGCTGCCAAACACACACAACAAAACACTCCAGACACACTTGAACTTGAGCGCGCTGGCACGTGAAGCCCAGACTCCTGCACCTCTGACTCCCGTCTGGCACCTGACCTCATCACATGACCTCGGATCAGATCAGGTGGACTTCAGACGGCCCTCAGATCCTCTGACAGGAATCACCCCGCAAACACAAACAAACCAAACTCACACACAGGAGAGAGAGAGCGACTTCCTGCTGGAGTCATGTGCTTTAGGCCCAGTCACACCAGCAACAATAACTGTGATCACAACTCTAATCATAATATCTATAACAGTAACTTTCATCATAACTAACCATAACTAACGATATCTATAACAGTAACTATATCTATAACAATAACTATAACCATAAAAATAACTAACGACAACAATAACGATAACTATAACAGTAACTATAACCATAACTAATGATATCTATAACAGTAACTATAACCATAACTAATGATATCTATAACAGTAACTATAACCATAACTAACGATAACTATAACAGTAACTATAACCAAAATCACAACTAACGATAACAGTAACTATTACCATAACAATAACTAACGTCAATAATAACAATAACAGTAACTATAACCATAACTAACGATATCTACGTATAACAGTCAAGTCAAGTCAGCTTTATTTATATAGCGCTTTTAACAATGCAGATTGTCTCACAGCAGCTTCACAGTGTTAAACAGGAAAATAATGCAACATAATTTTATTCAGCCGTACAGCCATTCTGGAGAAAACGGTGATGTCATCAGCTCATTTCAATTATCATACATGTGGGCTTTAGATCAGTAATTAGATCAGTAATTTAGTTTATATGGTTAATTTAGTTTAATAATTAGATTTATTTGGATATTTAGTTGAAAAATGTAGTGTCCCCAACAGTAACTATAACCATAACTAACGATATCTATAACAGTAACTATAACCATAACTAACGATATCTATAACAGTAACTATAACCATAACTAACGATATCTATAACAGTAACTATAACCATAACTAACGATATCTACGTATAACAGTAACTATAACCATAACTAACGATATCTACGTATAACAGTAACTATAACCATAACTAACGACATCTATAACAGTAACTATAACCATAAAAATAACTAACGACAACAATAACAACTGTAACTATAACCATAACTACCAATAACTATAACCAAAATCACAACTAACGATAACTATAACAGTAACTATTACCATAACAATAACTAACGTCAACAATAACTGTAACTATAACATAACAATAACTAATGATAACTACAGGGAGTGCAGAATTATTAGGCAAATGAGTATTTTGACCACATCATCCTCGTTATGCATGTTGTCTTACTCCAAGCTGTATAGGCTGGAAAGCCTACTACCAATTAAGCATATTAGGTGATGTGCATCTCTGTAATGAGAAGGGGTGTGGTCTAATGACATCAACACCCTATATCAGGTGTGCATAATTATTAGGCAACTTCCTTTCCTTTGGCAAAATGGGTCAAAAGAAGGACTTGACAGGCTCAGAAAAGTCAAAAATAGTGAGATATATTGCAGAGGGATGCAGCAGTCTTAAAATAGCCAAGCTTCTGAAGCGTGATCATCGAACAATCAAGCGTTTCATTCAAAATAGTCAACAGGGTCGCAAGAAGCGTGTGGAAAAACCAAGGCGCAAAATAACTGCCCGTGAACTGAGAAAAGTCAAGCGTGCAGCTGCCAAGATGCCACTTGCCACCAGTTTGGCCATATTTCAGAGCTGCAACATCACTGGAGTGCCCAAAAGCACAAGGTGTGCAATACTCAGAGACATGGCCAAGGTAAGAAAGGCAGAAAGTCGACCACCACTGAACAAGACACACAAGCTGAAACGTCAAGACTGGGCCAAGAAATATCTCAAGACTGATTTTTCTAAGGTTTTATGGACTGATGAAATGAGAGTGAGTCTTGATGGGCCAGATGGATGGGCCCGTGGCTGGATTGGTAAAGGGCAGAGAGCTCCAGTCCGACTCAGACGCCAGCAAGGTGGAGGTGGAGTACTGGTTTGGGCTGGTATCATCAAAGATGTGCTTGTGGGGCCTTTTCGGGTTGAGGATGGAGTCAAGCTCAACTCCCAGTCCTACTGCCAGTTTCTGGAAGACACCTTCTTCAAGCAGTGGTACAGGAAGAAGTCTGCATCCTTCAAGAAAAACATGATTTTCATGCAGGACAATGCTCCATCACACGCGTCCAAGTACTCCACAGCGTGGCTGGCAAGAAAGGGTATAAAAGAAGAAAATCTAATGATATGGCCTCCTTGTTCACCTGATCTGAACCCCATTGAGAACCTGTGGTCCATCATCAAATGTGCGATTTACAAGGAGGGAAAACAGTACACCTCTCTGAACAGTGTCTGGGAGGCTGTGGTTGCTGCTGCACGCAATGTTGATGGTGAACAGATCAAAACACTGACAGAATCCATGGATGGCAGGCTTTTGAGTGTCCTTGCAAAGAAAGGTGGCTATATTGGTCACTGATTTGTTTTTGTTTGGTTTTTGAATGTCAGAAATGTATATTTGTGAATGTTGAGATGTTATATTGGTTTCACTGGTAAAAATAAATAATTGAAATGGGTATAAATTTGTTTTTTGTTAAGTTGCCTAATAATTATGCACAGTAATAGTCACCTGCACACACAGATATCCCCCTAAAATAGCTAAAACTAAAAACCACTTCCAAAAATATTCAGCTTTGATATTAATGAGTTTTTTGTGTTCATTGAGAACATGGTTGTTGTTTAATTATTAATGTTGTAAAATTAATCCTCAAAAATACAACTTGCCTAATAATTCTGCACTCCCTGTATAGCGATAACTTTAACAGTAACTGTAACCATAACTAATGATATCTATAACAGTAACTATAACCATAACTAACGATAACTATAACCATAACTAACGATATCTACGTATAACAGTAACTATAACCATAACTAACGATATCTACGTATAACAGTAACTATAACCATAACTAACGATATCTACGTATAACAGTAACTATAACCATAACTAACGATATCTACGTATAACAGTAACTATAACCATAACTAACGATATCTACGTATAACAGTAACTATAACCATAACTAACGATATCTACGTATAACAGTAACTATAACCATAACTAACGATAATTATAACAGTAACTATAACCATAACTAACGATGTGGAGATGGTGGTCCAGTGGGTTAAACCACTGAACTGATATGCAGAAGGTTGCTGGTTCGATCCCAGCGGTCTCCACCAGTGTGTCCTTGAGCAAGGCCCTTTACTCCATGTTGCTCCAGGGGGATTGTCCTGTAATAAGGCACTGTAAGTCGCTTTGGATAAAAGCGTCTGCCAAATGCATAAATGTAAATATATATCTATAACAGTAACTATAACCATAACTAATGATAACTATAACCATAACCAAAACCATAACTAATGATAACTATATTGAGAACTATAACAGTAACTATAACCATAACTAATGATAACTATAACCATAACCAAAACCATAACTAATGATAACTATAACCATAACCAAAACCATAACTAATGATAACTATAACAGTAACTATAACCATAACTAATGATAACTATAACCATAACCAAAACCATAACTAATGATAACTATAACAGTAACTATAACCATAACTAATGATAACTATATTGAGAACTATAACAGTAACTATAACCATAACTAATGATAACTATAACAGTAACTATAACCATAACTAATGATAACTATAACAATAACTATAACTATAACCAAAACCATAACTAACGATATCTATAGTGATAACTATAACAGTAATGGTAACTACAATGTAAACCATAATAATAACTAACGATAACTAGTGATAACTATAATTGGTCTGGTCTGGTCTGATCTGGTTTGATCTGTTCTGGTCTGGTCTGATCTGTTCTGGTCTGGTTTGATCCGGTCTGGTTTGATCAGGTCTGTGTG
>CM042252.1:53724961-53729961 GCA_023566225.1 Romanogobio albipinnatus | reverse complement strand
CACTGCTACTGGATCAACACACACATACACCAGAGTTACACACCGAGCACTGCTACTGGATCAACACACACCAGAGTTACACACCGAGCACTGCTACTGGATCAACACACACCAGAGTTACACACCGAGCACTGCTACTGGATCAACACACACCAGAGTTACACACCGAGCACTGCACTGGATCAACACACACACCAGAGTTAAACACTGAGCACTGCTACTGGATCAACACACACACCAGAGTTACACACTGAGCACTGCTACTGGATCAACACACACACCAGAGTTACACACAGAGCACTGCTACTGGATCAACACACACCAGAGTTACACACTGAGCACTGCTACTGGATCAACACACACCAGAGTTACACACCGAGCACTGCACTGGATCAACACACACCAGAGTTACACACTGAGCACTGCTACTGGATCAACACACACACACACACACACACACACACACACACACACCAGAGTTACACACGGAGCACTGCTACTGGATCAACACACACCAGAGTTACACACTGAGCACTGCTACTGGATCAACACACACACCAGAGTTACACACTGAGCACTGCTACTGGATCAACACACACACCAGAGTTACACACTGAGCACTGCTACTGGATCAACACACACCAGAGTTACACACCGAGCACTGCACTGGATCAACACACACCAGAGTTACACACTGAGCACTGCTACTGGATCAACACACACACACACACACACACACACACACACACACACACACACACACACACACCAGAGTTACACACTGAGCACTGCTACTGGATCAACACACACCAGAGTTACACACTGAGCACTGCTACTGGATCAACACACACACACCAGAGTTACACACTGAGCACTGCTACTGGATCAACACACACACACCAGAGTTACACACGGAGCACTGCTACTGGATCAACACACACACACCAGAGTTACACACTGAGCACTGCTACTGGATCAACACACACCAGAGTTACACACTGAGCACTGCTACTGGATCAACACACACACCAGAGTTACACACTGAGCACTGCTACTGGATCAACACACACACACACACCAGAGTTACACACCGAGCACTGCTACTGGATCAACACACACACCAGAGTTACACACCGAGCATTGCTACTGGATCAACACACACCAGAGTTACACACTGAGCACTGCTACTGGATCAACACACACACACCAGAGTTACACACTGAGCACTGCTACTGGATCAACACACACACACCAGAGTTACACACGGAGCACTGCTACTGGATCAACACACACACCAGAGTTACACACCGAGCACTGCTACTGGATCAACACACACACCAGAGTTACACACTGAGCACTGCTACTGGATCAACACACACACCAGAGTTACACACTGAGCACTGCTACTGGATCAACACACACACCAGAGTTACACACTGAGCACTGCTACTGGATCAACACACACACCAGAGTTACACACTGAGCACTGCTACTGGATCAACACACACACCAGAGTTACACACTGAGCACTGCTACTGGATCAACACACACACCAGAGTTACACACTGAGCACTGCTACTGGATCAACACACACACACCAGAGTTACACACTGAGCACTGCTACTGGATCAACACACACACACCAGAGTTACACACCGAGCACTGCTACTGGATCAACACACACACCAGAGTTACACACCGAGCACTGCTACTGGATCAACACACACACCAGAGTTACACACTGAGCACTGCTACTGGATCAACACACACACACCAGAGTTACACACTGAGCACTGCTACTGGATCAACACACACACCAGAGTTACACACTGAGCACTGCTACTGGATCAACACACACACCAGAGTTACACACTGAGCACTGCTACTGGATCAACACACACACACCAGAGTTACACACTGAGCACTGCTACTGGATCAACACACACACCAGAGTTACACACTGAGCACTGCTACTGGATCAACACACACACACCAGAGTTACACACCGAGCACTGCTACTGGATCAACACACACACCAGAGTTACACACTGAGCACTGCTACTGGATCAACACACACACCAGAGTTACACACCGAGCACTGCTACTGGATCAACACACACACACCAGAGTTACACACTGAGCACTGCTACTGGATCAACACACACACACCAGAGTTACACACTGAGCACTGCTACTGGATCAACACACACACACACCAGAGTTACACACAGAGCACTGCTACTGGATCAACACACACACACACCAGAGTTACACACCGAGCACTGCTACTGGATCAACACACACACCAGAGTTACACACTGAGCACTGCTACTGGATCAACACACACACACCAGAGTTACACACTGAGCACTGCTACTGGATCACACACACACACACCAGACTTACACACTGAGCACTGCTACTGGATCAACACACACACACACACCAGAGTTACACACCGAGCACTGCTACTGGATCAACACACACACCAGAGTTACACACTGAGCACTGCTACTGGATCAACACACACACCAGAGTTACACACTGAGCACTGCTACTGGATCAACACACACACACCAGAGTTACACACTGAGCACTGCTACTGGATCAACACACACACCAGAGTTACACACTGAGCACTGCTACTGGATCAACACACACACACACACCAGAGTTACACACCGAGCACTGCTACTGGATCAACACACACACCAGAGTTACACACCGAGCACTGCTACTGGATCAACACACACACCAGAGTTACACACTGAGCACTGCTACTGGATCAACACACACACCAGAGTTACACACTGAGCACTGCTACTGGATCAACACACACACCAGAGTTACACACTGAGCACTGCTACTGGATCAACACACACACACCAGAGTTACACACCGAGCACTGCTACTGGATCAACACACACACCAGAGTTACACACTGAGCACTGCTACTGGATCAACACACACACACACACCAGAGTTACACACCGAGCACTGCTACTGGATCAACACATACACCAGAGTTACACACTGAGCACTGCTACTGGATCAACACACACACCAGAGTTACACACTGAGCACTGCTACTGGATCAACACACACACCAGAGTTACACACTGAGCACTGCTACTGGATCAACACACACACACACACCAGAGTTACACACCGAGCACTGCTACTGGATCAACACACACACCAGAGTTACACACCGAGCACTGCTACTGGATCAACACACACACCAGAGTTACACACTGAGCACTGCTACTGGATCAACACACACACCAGAGTTACACACTGAGCACTGCTACTGGATCAACACACACACCAGAGTTACACACTGAGCACTGCTACTGGATCAACACACACACACCAGAGTTACACACTGAGCACTGCTACTGGATCAACACACACACCAGAGTTACACACTGAGCACTGCTACTGGATCAACACACACACCAGAGTTACACACTGAGCACTGCTACTGGATCAACACACACACCAGAGTTAGACACTGAGCACTGCTACTGGATCAACACACACATCAGAGTTACACACTGAGCACTGCTACTGGATCAACACACACACCAGAGTTACACACTGAGCACTGCTACTGGATCAACACACACACCAGAGTTACACACTGAGCACTGCTACTGGATCAACACACACACCAGAGTTACACACTGAGCACTGCTACTGGATCAACACACACACCAGAGTTACACACTGAGCACTGGTACTGGATCAACACACACACCAGAGTTACACACTGAGCACTGCTACTGGATCAACACACACCAGAGTTACACACTGAGCACTGCTACTGGATCAACACACACACCAGAGTTACACACTGAGCACTGCTACTGGATCAACACACACACCAGAGTTACACACTGAGCACTGCTACTGGATCAACACACACACCAGAGTTACACACTGAGCACTGCTACTGGATCAACACACACACACCAGAGTTACACACTGAGCACTGCTACTGGATCAACACACACACACACACCAGAGTTACACACCGAGCACTGCTACTGGATCAACACACACACCAGAGTTACACACCGAGCACTGCTACTGGATCAACACACACACCAGAGTTACACACTGAGCACTGCTACTGGATCAACACACACACCAGAGTTACACACTGAGCACTGCTACTGGATCAACACACACACCAGAGTTACACACTGAGCACTGCTACTGGATCAACACACACACACCAGAGTTACACACTGAGCACTGCTACTGGATCAACACACACACCAGAGTTACACACTGAGCACTGCTACTGGATCAACACACACACCAGAGTTACACACTGAGCACTGCTACTGGATCAACACACACACCAGAGTTAGACACTGAGCACTGCTACTGGATCAACACACACACCAGAGTTACACACTGAGCACTGCTACTGGATCAACACACACACCAGAGTTACACACTGAGCACTGCTACTGGATCAACACACACACCAGAGTTACACACTGAGCACTGCTACTGGATCAACACACACACCAGAGTTACACACTGAGCACTGCTACTGGATCAACACACACCAGAGTTACACACTGAGCACTGCTACTGGATCAACACACACACCAGAGTTACACACTGAGCACTGCTACTGGATCAACACACACACCAGAGTTACACACTGAGCACTGCTACTGGATCAACACACACACACCAGAGTTACACACTGAGCACTGCTACTGGATCAACACACACACCAGAGTTACACACTGAGCACTGCTACTGGATCAACACACACACACACACCAGAGTTACACACCGAGCACTGCTACTGGATCAACACACACACCAGAGTTACACACTGAGCACTGCTACTGGATCAACACACACACACACACACCAGAGTTACACACTGAGCACTGCTACTGGATCAACACACACACCAGAGTTAAACACTGAGCACTGCTACTGGATCAACACACACACCAGAGTTACACACT
>CM042252.1:53699961-53709961 GCA_023566225.1 Romanogobio albipinnatus | reverse complement strand
GTGAAAGAGGAGGAGAGGAGGAGTGATGGTGAAAGAGGAGGAGAGCAGGAGTGATGGTGAAAGAGGAGGAGAGCAGGAGTGATGGTGAAAGAGGAGGAGAGCAGGAGTGATGGTGAAAGAGGAGGAGAGCAGGAGAGATGGTGAAAGAGGAGGAGAGGAGAGCAGGAGTGATGGTGAAAGAGGAGGAGAGCAGGAGTGATGGTGAAAGAGGAGGAGAGGAGGAGTGATGGTGAAAGAGGAGGAGAGCAGGAGTGATGGTGAAAGAGGAGGAGAGCAGGAGTGATGGTGAAAGAGGAGGAGAGCAGGAGTGATGGTGAAAGAGGAGGAGTGATGGTGAAAGAGGAGGAGAGCAGGAGTGATGGTGAAAGAGGAGGAGAGCAGGAGTGATGGTGAAAGAGGAGGAGAGCAGGAGAGATGGTGAAAGAGGAGGAGAGGAGGAGTGATGGTGAAAGAGGAGGAGAGCAGGAGTGATGGTGAAAGAGGAGGAGAGGAGGAGTGATGGTGAAAGAGGAGGAGAGGAGGAGTGATGGTGAAAGAGGAGGAGAGGAGGAGTGATGGTGAAAGAGGAGGAGAGCAGGAGTGATGGTGAAAGAGGAGGAGAGAGCAGGAGTGATGGTGAAAGAGGAGGAGAGCAGGAGTGATGGTGAAAGAGGAGGAGAGGAGGAGTGATGGTGAAAGAGGAGGAGAGCAGGAGTGATGGTGAAAGAGGAGGAGAGCAGGAGAGATGGTGAAAGAGGAGGAGAGGAGGAGTGATGGTGAAAGAGGAGGAGAGGAGGAGTGATGGTGAAAGAGGAGGAGAGCAGGAGTGATGGTGAAAGAGGAGGAGAGCAGGAGTGATGGTGAAAGAGGAGGAGAGCAGGAGAGATGGTGAAAGAGGAGGAGAGGAGAGCAGGAGTGATGGTGAAAGAGGAGGAGAGCAGGAGTGATGGTGAAAGAGGAGGAGAGGAGGAGTGATGGTGAAAGAGGAGGAGAGGAGGAGTGATGGTGAAAGAGGAGGAGAGCAGGAGAGATGGTGAAAGAGGAGGAGAGGAGGAGAGCAGGAGTGATGGTGAAAGAGGAGGAGAGCAGGAGTGATGGTGAAAGAGGAGGAGAGCAGGAGTGATGGTGAAAGAGGAGGAGAGCAGGAGTGATGGTGAAAGAGGAGGAGAGGAGGAGTGATGGTGAAAGAGGAGGAGAGGAGGAGTGATGGTGAAAGAGGAGGAGAGGAGGAGAGATGGTGAAAGAGGAGGAGAGCAGGAGTGATGGTGAAAGAGGAGGAGAGCAGGAGTGATGGTGAAAGAGGAGGAGAGCAGGAGAGATGGTGAAAGAGGAGGAGAGGAGGAGTGATGGTGAAAGAGGAGGAGAGGAGGAGTGATGATGAAAGAGGAGGAGAGGAGGAGTGATGGTGAAAGAGGAGGAGAGCAGGAGAGATGGTGAAAGAGGAGGAGAGGAGGAGTGATGGTGAAAGAGGAGGAGAGGAGGAGTGATGGTGAAAGAGGAGGAGAGCAGGAGAGATGGTGAAAGAGGAGGAGAGGAGGAGAGCAGGAGTGATGGTGAAAGAGGAGGAGAGCAGGAGTGATGGTGAAAGAGGAGGAGAGCAGGAGTGATGGTGAAAGAGGAGGAGAGGAGGAGTGATGGTGAAAGAGGAGGAAAGGAGGAGTGATGGTGAAAGAGGAGGAGAGGAGGAGTGATGATGAAAGAGGAGGAGAGGAGGAGTGATGGTGAAAGAGGAGGAGAGGAGGAGTGATGGTGAAAGAGGAGGAGAGCAGGAGTGATGGTGAAAGAGGAGGAGAGCAGGAGTGATGGTGAAAGAGGAGGAGAGCAGGAGTGATGGTGAAAGAGGAGGAGAGCAGGAGTGATGGTGAAAGAGGAGGAGAGCAGGAGAGATGGTGAAAGAGGAGGAGAGGAGGAGTGATGGTGAAAGAGGAGGAGAGGAGGAGTGATGATGAAAGAGGAGGAGAGGAGGAGTGATGGTGAAAGAGGAGGAGAGCAGGAGAGATGGTGAAAGAGGAGGAGAGGAGGAGTGATGGTGAAAGAGGAGGAGAGGAGGAGTGATGGTGAAAGAGGAGGAGAGCAGGAGAGATGGTGAAAGAGGAGGAGAGGAGGAGAGCAGGAGTGATGGTGAAAGAGGAGGAGAGCAGGAGTGATGGTGAAAGAGGAGGAGAGGAGGAGTGATGGTGAAAGAGGAGGAGAGGAGGAGTGATGATGAAAGAGGAGGAGAGGAGGAGTGATGATGAAAGAGGAGGAGAGGAGGAGTGATGGTGAAAGAGGAGGAGAGCAGGAGTGATGGTGAAAGAGGAGGAGAGCAGGAGAGATGGTGAAAGAGGAGGAGAGGAGGAGTGATGGTGAAAGAGGAGGAGAGGAGGAGTGATGGTGAAAGAGGAGGAGAGCAGGAGAGATGGTGAAAGAGGAGGAGAGGAGGAGAGCAGGAGTGATGGTGAAAGAGGAGGAGAGCAGGAGTGATGGTGAAAGAGGAGGAGAGCAGGAGTGATGGTGAAAGAGGAGGAGAGCAGGAGTGATGGTGAAAGAGGAGGAGAGAGCAGGAGTGATGGTGAAAGAGGAGGAGAGCAGGAGTGATGGTGAAAGAGGAGGAGAGAGCAGGAGTGATGGTGAAAGAGGAGGAGAGCAGGAGTGATGGTGAAAGAGGAGGAGAGGAGGAGTGATGGTGAAAGAGGAGGAGAGGAGAGCAGGAGTGATGGTGAAAGAGGAGGAGAGCAGGAGTGATGGTGAAAGAGGAGGAGAGAGCAGGAGTGATGGTGAAAGAGGAGGAGAGAGCAGGAGTGATGGTGAAAGAGGAGGAGAGCAGGAGTGATGGTGAAAGAGGAGGAGAGGAGAGGAGGAGTGATGGTGAAAGAGGAGGAGAGGAGAGCAGGAGTGATGGTGAAAGAGGAGGAGAGGAGGAGTGATGGTGAAAGAGGAGGAGAGGAGGAGTGATGGTGAAAGAGGAGGAGAGCAGGAGTGATGGTGAAAGAGGAGGAGAGGAGTGATGGTGAAGTGCTGGCCTGTACCTGCTGTCCCTCTCGGCGGGCTGGCACCTGCAGGCTGTGTCTGCTGGCTCTGCGCAGTCTCTGTAGAAGGTGGACAGGCAGACGTCGCTGCGGCGCACCAGCACAGGAGCGGGGCCGGCGGGAGGCTTGCGGGAGCCAGCGCTGTCCACTGACCCCTTCTTCAACGGCTTCCCCTCTGACACACAAAGCAAACGCTCACACAACACGTCAGAAACAGGAAGAGCAGACTGGCCTCTCGATCATCGGTCACTCACTGCTTCCTGACGCCTGCACGCTGCTCAGACTGCTACTCTTGGTCAGCGATTCGTGGCTGGAGCTTTCACTCAACCCGCTCCAGCTGGCCTGACGAATCAGAGTGGAGTAGGGGCGGGGCTTGGACAGCGCTTCTAAAACAGGAACAGAATGTGAGCATGTGATGCGGCTGACAGCCGTCAATCATGTGCCGGAGGGGAGGGGCTCAGACCTGCGCGGGAACCCAGAGACGCGCTCCTATGCTGCTGTTTGATTGGCTGCCTGAACTGAGCCACGGCCAATACCACGTTACGAAGCTTCGCCCAGCGAAGACGCCCTCCCTGATTGGTGGATGGCCACTTGCTCTCCAGCACCGCCTACAGACGGCAGAAACACACACACACACACACACACACACACACGTGAGTAATCAGGAGCCGTTGTACATTATATCAGCTCAGCCCAACCCCTTTGAGCCAAAATATTCACTATATATATCACTAATATTACTAATATTCCCCCTGAGATTTCACGTTAATATTTCAATAATTGATAAACATTCACAACAGGCAGCTAAACAAATAATATTCTTTATCTTTTTTAGTAAGCGTTTTACTTTGTTTTTATTTTTATTATTTATTATTTGTTAAAATTTGAACAGTTTTAAGATTTAATTTTAGTAAATATTCTTGGTGTTTTTATTATTAATTTGTAAAAAAATCACCAATTATTAGTAAAGGTTTTGCTTTTTATTATTTATTTATTTTAAATGGTTCATTTTATTGCATTCTTCTTTTAATATTGTTTATTTTAATTTCATATTTTTGTTATTTCATTGTTTGATTGTTTTTCTTTAAGATAATTTATTTATTCTTCATGATTTTTTATGATTTAATTAATTATTCATTTTTCATCAAGTCACAAACCCAGTTTGGGAAGTTATTATGACTTAGTATATTTTTAGTAAATGTTTTTTATATTTTAACATTATTTTATAATTTTAATGTTACATTTTTATGATTTAATTAATCATTAGATTTTTATTTTTATTTTATATATTTTTGTAATTTAAAGCTACACTGTGTAACTTTTTTAGTTTATTCTTAGCTAAAAACACTTAGTTCTTTAAAAAATATATGTGCTCATTAATGTATATTTACTTCTTTCAAGTAATAAAGTATTCTCGTAAGTTTATAATATGCCATTGAAAATACATACGGGTAAGGGGTTCGAATGGGGGTCGCCATGTTGCCCCTCCATCTTGAAAGTACATTAGCCAAAGAGGGACATACCCGTAAATTCAAGCTTCGCCTTTGGCGTTTTAACACTCAATGGCACCGTGTCGAATGTGAAGAGGGGGATTGCTGGATTGAACTGGAAGCCATGTTAATTTTGGACTAAATCGGCCACCGTAGGAGTTAAAACGAAATCGGAATTGGGAGGAACAGAAACTAATATTTAATGAATGGTCATAAACCTTTTCACCGCTAGATGGGGTGAAATATCACACAGTGTAGCTTTAATTATTTGATTGTTTTTCTTTTAACATTATTTTTTATTCCACATTTTTACGATTTAATGAATTATTATCAGCTTTTAATCAAAACTCACGAACCCCAGTTTTGAGAAACTAACATTTTATTTGTTTCAATACATTTTTTGAATGTAAAACATTTTCTTTATTATTTTTCTTTATTCAAAATTTTTTTTAAATTATGATTTAAATTATGATTTTTTTCTTTTTATTTAAGATTTTTATGATTTAATTAATTATCATACTCACGAAACCATTTGAGAAATTATTATTTTATTACTTAATTTGGTAAATGTTTAAAAAATATATATTTTTAATTAGAAATTGTATATGATTTAATTAATTAGTAGTTTTTTATTTTTTTATTTTGTATTTTTTAAGATTTAATCAATGATTATCTTTTCAACAACTCATGAACCCCAGTTTGAAAAATTATAGTATTCATGATTTAATTAGGAATGCACCGAATCCAGGATTCGGGTTCGGATTCGGCCAAATATTGGGTTTTTTGACGGGCTTGAACCCTAGGCTTGCACTACACGCCTCCGCTGGTCGAGCGTAATGACGCCGCCGTGGATTATGGGAAGGTGTTTAGCTGGACCGCTCGACTGCAGTCGGCTGAGAAAGTGAACATGGAGCTCGTGAGCAGAACTCGTGTTGTTTGGCAGTGCTTTCAGTCAAAAGAAGGCGATTACAGTCGAGCTACATGTTCACTTTGCAATGGCGATTTGTCTCGTGGTGGCAAGGACCCTAAACAACAGCCACTGTTAAAACATTTGAGTATAAACATCTGAGAGAACACATGAGGGAATCTACAGACAAGGAAGGACCGTCATCCTGGCATAATGTTGCCTATTCTTAATTAAAATTAAATTAAATTAAAAACCCACTGCTATAGATGCTCATTCGGTTCATTTTCCCAACGATGATTGGGAGGAACGGCCCCCCTGATCTGAACCCGAGTGGTGTTCTGTTATTGGATTTCTGTGCTAGCCACGGTTTGTCCATAATGAACACCATGTTCAAGCATAAGGGTGTCCACCAGTGCACGTGGCACCAGGACACCCTAGACCGGAGGTCGATGATCGACTTTGTGGTCGTGTCATCAGACTTTCGGCCATATGTCTTGGACACTCGGGTGAAGAGAGGGGCGGAGCTGTCAACTGATCACCACCTGGTGGTGGGTTGGATCTGATGGCGGGGAAGGAAGCTGGACAGACTCGGCCGACCCAAACGTACTGTGAGGGTCTGTTGGGAACGCTTGAACCCCTGTCAGAGAGATCTTCGACTCTTCGACCGGATCCCGAGGGAGTCTGGAGATATTGAGTCCGAGTGGACCATGTTCTCCACCTCCATTGTCGCTGCGGCCGCTCGGAGCTGTGGCCGTAAGGTCTCCGGTGCCTGTCGAGGCGGCAATCCCCGAACCCGGTGGTGGACACCGGAAGTAAGGGATGCCGTCAAGCTGAAGAAGGAGTCCTATCGGGCCTGGCTGGCTTGTGGGACTCCGGAGGCAGCTGACAGGTACCGGCAGGCCAAGCGGACTGCAGCCCGGGTAGTCGTGGAGGCAAAAACTCGGGCCTGGGAGGAGTTCGGTGAGGCCATGGAGAAAGACTATTGGTTGGCCTCGAAGAGATTCTGGCAAACCGTTGGATGCCTCAGGAGGGGGAAGCAGTGCCCTACCAACAGTGTTTACAGTGGAGATGGGCAGCTGTTGACCTCAACTGGGGATATCGTCGGCTGATCTCCTCAATCCCACCGGCATGTCTTCCATTGAGGAAGCAGTGGCTGAGGGCTCAGAGGTGGACTCGTCCATCACCCGGGCTGAAGTCATCAAGGTGGTTAAAAAGCTCCTCGGTGGCAAGGCACCGGGGGTGGATGAGATCCGCCCTGAGTACCTCAAGTCTCTGGATGTTGTGGGGCTGTCTTGGCTGACACGCCTCTGCAACATCGCATGGTGGTCGGGGACAGTACCTCTGGACTGGCAGACCGGGGTGGTGGTCCCTCTTTTCAAGAAGGGGGAGTGTGTTCCAACTATAGGGGGATCACACTTCTCAGAGTCCCCGGGAAAGTCTATGCCAGGGTACTGGAGAGGAGAATTCGGCCGATAGTGGAACAGTGTGGTTTTCGTCCCGGTCATGGAACACTGGACCAGCTCTATACCCTTTCCAGGGTGCTAGAGGGTTCATGGGAGTTTGCCCAACCAGTCCACATGTGTTTTGTGGATTTGGAGAAGTCATTCGACTGTGTCCCTCGTGGCGTCCTGTGGAGGGTGCTCTGGGAGTGTGGGGTCGGCGGCCCCCTGCTTAGGGCTGTTCGGTCCCTGGACGACCGGAGCAAGAGCTTGGTCCGCATTGCCGGTAGTAAGTCAGACTTGTTCCCGGTGCATGTTGGACTCCGGCAGGGCTGCCCTTTGTCACCGGTTCTGTTCATAATTTTATGGACAGAATTTCTAGGCGCAGCCAAGGGCCGGAGAGCGCCCGGTTTGGGAACCATACGATTTCGTTGCTGCTTTTTGCGGATGTTGTCGTGTTGGCCTCCTCAGACCAGGACCTTCGGCATGCACTGGGGCGGTTTGCAGCCGAGTGTGAAGCGGCTGGGATGAGAATCAGCACCTCCAAGTCTGAGGCCATGGTTCTCAGTCGAAAAAGGGTGGCTTGCCCACTTCAGGTTGGTGGAGAGTTCCTGCCTCAGGTGGAGGAGTTCAGGTATCTCGGGGTCTTGTTCACGAGTGAGGGGAGGATGGAACGGGAGATCAACAGACGGATCGGTGCAGCGTCTGCAGTAAAGCGGTCGATGTACCGGTCTGTCGTGGTAAAGAAGGAGCTGAGCTGTAAGGCAAAGATCTCGATTTACCGGTCAATCTACGTTCCTACTCTCACCTATGGCCATGAGCTGTGGGTCATGACCGAAAGGACAAGATCCCGGATACAGGCGGCCGAAATTAGCTTTCTCCGCAGGGTGGCTGGGCGCTCCCTTAGAGATAGGGTGAGAAGCTCAGTCACTCGGGAGGAATTCAGAGTAGAGCCGCTGCTCCTCCACATCGAGAGGAGCCAACTGAGGTGGCTCGGGCATCTATTTCGGATGCCTCCTGGACATCTTCCCAGGGAGGTGTTCCAGGCACGTCCAACCGGGAGGAGGCCCCGGGGAAGACCTAGGACACGCTGGAGGGATTATGTCTTCCGACTGGCCTGGGAACGCCTCAGGGTCCCCCAGAAGAGCTGGAGGAAGTGGCTAGAGAGAGGGAGGTCTGGGCGTCTCTGCTTAGACTGTTGCCCCCGCGACCCTGCCCCGGATAAGCAGAAGATGATGGATGGAATTGGCATTAAATAAAAATAGGATTGACGAGTGTCTGTGAGCCGTTAAAAAGACGGGTTTATTTACGGGTTTATTTTACAGTGCAGACAGCAGCACAGATCAGATCAAATACAAATAAAAGAATGACATAAATAGGCGTACACTAAATATTTTGAGCCTCTGACTGCGCTCGCCTTTGTGCTGTTCTTTGAAATGACAAGGGTGTTATTTTTGTTCTATAAACCATCAGGAAACAGCGGCGAGAAGAACATACATGACAATGTTCACTTTAGTAAACTTGACCAAAACCACACTCTACGAGCGACCTTAAGCAAGGCTTCAGATGCACTGATGTCCCGGGAACACCGAGAGAACGCCTCGCTAGAGCGGCCAGCCTCGGGAAGCCAGGAGCTTGAGCTGCTGCTGTATTTTAATACCGTGTAGCATATTTTGCAATGTGAGCATCATTACACTGCTGTGGACGGTGTTCACTTCATTAATGTGTTTCCTGTGATAATGGACTGAGGATGGGAGCAGGATTCAGAATCTTAACCAGTGGATTCGGCCCAACCCCAAAAATCTGGATTCTGGATCTGCATTCCTGGATTTAATTAATTATTAGGTTTTAACACATTTATTTATCTATTTTTTAATGATAATTTAATGAAACCAATTGATTTTTTTGTTTTAAATATTTATTTCAGATTTGTGTGATTTAATTAATTAGCTTATAATCAACTCAGGAACCCCAGTTTGGGAAATTATTATTTTATGATTGAATAAATTCAGTAAAAAAATGTTTTTCACTTGAATGAATGATATATGTTTGTTATTATTGATATGGTATTATTTATTCTGCATTCTCTGACGAATAGTAAACGTCACCTTGTTGTAGTATCCGTATGTGATGGTGTTGGGAGTGACTCCAGCCTTCTTCATCTCCAGCAGAACTCTGACCGCTAGAACGGGCTGGCCGTACTGACCGCACAGCTGCATCAGGATCCGGTAACACACCTGAGACGGGAACACACACACACACACACATTACATCACCGCTCCGGTGTGACCGCTTCAGGGCAGCTCTGCAGCTGTTTCTCTGACCTCGTCTGGCAGCACCACCTTCCGCGTCTCCATGTGTTTGAGCACCTCGTAGGCCGCGTGCAGCGCCCGCACCTTCGTGCTCTCCGCCTTGACGAACGTGGGCAGGTAGATGAACCACAGGCCGTAGCAGTGACCCAGCAGGCATTTGGACCACATGTCCGGCACCGTCGAGTACTTCTGGGCCTTCTTCTGCGCCAGCTTGATCTCCTGAAGACACACAAGAGGAGCGCGTCAGCTGCCTGACCTCTGACCTCCGGTCACCTTCACCTGCGTGTCGTACCTGTTTGGTGCGGCGGGGGGCGGGGCTACTCGGGGCACTTCCTTTAGCGGGAGTCCGCAGCTGATCCAGCGGCCGATCGAACAGATCCGTCTGGAGGATTGGGAACGTGTCGTAGCTGCGCACAGGAAACAACATCACACTGAAGGAACTGCTCCAGTCATACGGATACACACGGGTCAAAAAAAAACGAGTAACGATGTCAGAATTTACATTTTTGGGTGACCTGTCCCTTTAAGAGGAAGAGCGCTCTGACTGCAATCGGAACGCCCGCTGTACTTCTATAATGGGATGTGTTTATACGTGTGAGCGACTACAGAGTAACTACAGAGTTAAATATAATTAAAAATAAAATATTAAAATAAATAAATAAATAACATTTAATAAAATAATAAAATAAAAATACTAAATATAAAAAAAAAATAATAATAATAATAATTAAATTAAATAGAAATAAATAATTACAAATACAATATTAAAATAAATAATCTAAATAAATACAATTTAATAAAATAATAAAACAAATGCAAAATAAAAATAATTAAATTAAATAGAAATAAATAATAAAAAATAAAA
>CM042252.1:53694961-53697461 GCA_023566225.1 Romanogobio albipinnatus | reverse complement strand
CATATACTCACACACGCAATCACAGTTACATATAATATGTGCAGATTCTTCGTATGCGAGACTTTCTGAAGGCGTGGTCAGTGAATATTGTGTGCTTTATTTGATGTGTGAGTATGAATATCATTTATAGCCGCACTGAGAGCCATGATGGATAATTCACCTCAGATCGTCAGAGTTAAGGAAATATGAACGTTCAAACCGGGAATAAACATAAAGTGGCAAAGACAGTTCAGTCACTCAGTGTGTTTTCAATAATGTTAAAATGGCGTAATATTTATTCATTTTTATTATACATATATTATACTTGCAGTGACTCCGCCCACACTCTCTTCTGATTGGCTGTGTTTAGTGATAGATTTGGTTGCGAATGCAGTGCGCTTGCAGAGACTCCGCCCACACTCTCTTCTGATTGGCTGTGTTTAGTGATTGATTTGGTTGCGAGTGCAATGCGCTTGCAGTAACTCCGCCCACACTCTCTTCTGATTGGCTGTGTTTAGTGATTGATTTGGTTGTGAGTGCAGTGCGCTTGCAGTGACTCCGCCCACACTCTCGTCTGATTGGCTGTGTTTAGTGATTGATTTGGTTGCAAGTGCAGTGCGCTTGCAGTGACTCCGCCCACACTCTCTTCTGATTGGCTGTGTTTAGTGATTGATTTGGTTGCGAGTGCAATGCACTTGCAGTGACTCCGCCCACACTCTCTTCTGATTGGCTGTGTTTAGTGATTGATTTGGTTGTGAGTGCAGTGCGCTTGCAGTGACTCCGCCCACACTCTCGTCTGATTGGCTGTGTTTAGTGATTGATTTGGTTGCAAGTGCAGTGCGCTTACAGTGACTCCGCCCACACTCTCTTCTGATTGGCTGTGTTTAGTGATTGATTTGGTTGCAAGTGCAGTGCACTTGCAGAGACTCCGCCCACACTCTCTTCTGATTGGCTGTGTTTAGTGATTGATTTGGTTGCGAGTGCAGTGCGCTTGCAGTGACTCCGCCCACACTCTCGTCTAATTGGCTGTGTTTAGTGACTGATTTGGTTGCGAGTGCAGTGCACTTGCAGTGACTCCGCCCACACTCTCGTCTGATTGGCTATGTTTAGTGATTGCGTGATTGATTTGGTTGCGAGTGCAGTGACTCCGCCCACACTCTCTTCTGATTGGCTGTGTTTAGTGATAGATTTGGTTGGTACGCTTAATCGAGAGAAGCAGAAATGGCGATTAAGATATGACTGAAGGTGCAGGTGTAGAGCGCACCCTGCAGGTTGAAGAGGGAGCTGCAGTCTGTGGTCCGGTCGGACGGCGCCTGCGTGATGGGCAGCAGGAAGGACCGGTAGCCCCTCAGCAAGCAGCTCATGAAGCGCAGGAACGCCTCCTGGATCTCCAGCTCCAGCTGCTTCTGACGGCCGTAGATCAGATCATAGTCCGTGAGCAGGAACTCCAGGGTGGCCTCCTCCTGACCGGGCGTGTAGACTGACACACGGAGAGAGAGACACATGTGAGGGCAGGAAATGACATCACCTGTAAGCGTCCGCGCTGAGGACAGGCGCTCACTCACTCTTCTCCAGAGTTTTGTGCAGGTTGGTCAGAGAGTTCAGCAGGATTTTCCCATGTTTCCTGGGCAGAGACCTCCAGGACAGCAGCTTCTTATCCTCAGACCTGGAGCAGACAGGAAGTGCTCATCAGAACCACAGTAAACCCTAAACATCACTGATGACCGACAGGAAGACTCACTGGAAAATGGTGTTGGTGTCCAGATCCACACACACCACGTCAGACGGAGGGTCGTACAGGTCGAAGTAGCTGGAGTGGACGCCCACGATGAAGGGCATGGGCGCGCACAGCACATCTGCCATCCGCAGCGGGCACAGCGGGATGTACGGGCAGTACCAGCGCAGGGGAAACGACACCTGACAGGAAACACATGACAGTCAGAGATGGGAACGACCATAGATATCCATAATAAAGGCTAGATGTCTCGTCCGCGCTGCTGGCCAATGGAGGTCGACGTCTTGAGGCTAGGTTATTGTACTTCGCTACATTTTAAACCACATCCGTTAGTGAGTAAAGTAAATAAATAATACGAAAGTGGGGAAAAGCGATCCGGAAACGACTGCATTGAATTGAAGGGCGGGAGAACCATAGATATCCATAATAAAGGCTAGATGTCTCGCCCGCTCTGCTGGCCAATGGAGGTCTACGTCCGCTCCTGGCGGCCATCTTGTCACAGTCAGCTCACTCACTCATTGTGTTTTAGAGGTGCTTGCACTTTTTAAATAACCATACCTTGCTCAATTTTCTACCGATTTTCAAACTGTTTGGTTTGTTATAAACGTCAGAGATGTAGTTATGACACTGCACACTTATGAAAAATTATTCATAATTTGTTCAAGCATCCATAATTATAGCCACGTCAATAACGTTTGTAAGAAACAAAACCATTTGTAAATCCGTCCAGATTTCAGCGAGATAAGAGTATTTGTGCTCATGCAGATCATCAGGAGCCACAGAGCC
>CM042252.1:53674961-53679961 GCA_023566225.1 Romanogobio albipinnatus | reverse complement strand
CTCTCACTCACTCACTCCCTCACTCACTCTCTCACTCACTCCCTCTCACTCCAACTCTCTCTCTCTCTCTCTCTCTCTCACTCACTCCCTCTCTCTCACTCCCTCTCACTCTCTCACTCTCTCACTCCCTCTCTCTCTCTCACTCACTCCCTCTCACTCACTCTCACTCACTCACTCTCACTCACTCTCACTCACTCACTCTCTCTCTCTCCCTCTCACTCCCTCTCACTCCCTCTCTCTCTCTCTCACTCACTCACTCCCTCTCTCTCTCTCTCTCTCTCTCTCTCTCACTCCCTCTCACTCCCTCTCACTCCCTCTCACTCACTCTCTCACTCACTCTCTCACTCACTCCCTCCCTCTCACCCCCTCTCACTCTCACTCTCACTCACTCTCACTCACTCTCACTCACTCTCACTCACTCTCACTCACTCTCACTCACTCACTCTCACACTCACTCCCTCTCTCTCTCACTCACTCCCTCTCTCTCTCTCTCTCTCTCTCACTCACTCCCTCTCACTCCCTCTCACTCCCACTCTCTCACTCACTCACTCCCTCTCACTCACTCTCTCACTCACTCCCTCTCACCCCCTCTCCCTCTCACTCCCTCTCACCCCCTCTCCCTCTCACTCCCTCTCACTCCCTCTCTCTCTCTCTCACTCACTCCCTCTCACTCTCTCTCTCACTCACTCCCTCTCACTCTCTCTCTCTCTCTCTCACTCACTCCCTCTCACTCCCTCTCTCTCCCTCTCACTCCCTCTCACACTCACTCCCTCTCTCTCTCTCACTCCCACTCTCTCACTCACTCCCTCTCACTCACTCTCTCTCTCACTCACTCACTCCCTCTCACTCACTCTCTCACTCACTCCCTCTCACTCCCTCTCACTCTCACTCCCTCTCACTCCCTCTCTCTCTCTCACTCACTCCCTCTCTCTCACTCACTCCCTCACTCCCTCTCACTCCCACTCTCTCACTCACTCTCTCTCACTCACTCTCTCTCACTCCCTCTCACTCCCTCTCCCTCTCTCTCTCACTCCCTCTCACTCTCACTCCCTCTCACTCTCACTCCCTCTCACTCTCACTCCCTCTCACTCTCACTCCCTCTCACTCTCACTCCCTCTCACTCTCACTCCCTCTCACTCTCACTCCCTCTCACTCTCACTCCCTCTCACTCTCTCACTCACTCCCTCTCTCACTCTCACTCACTCCCTCTCTCTCTCACTCCCTCTCACTCTCACTCCCTCTCACTCTCACTCCCTCTCACTCCCTCTCACTCCCTCTCACTCCCTCTCACTCTCTCACTCACTCCCTCTCTCACTCTCACTCACTCCCTCTCACTCCCTCTCACTCTCTCACTCTCTCACTCCCTCTCACTCACTCTCTCTCTCACTCACTCCCACTCTCTCACTCACTCACTCCCTCTCACTCCCACTCTCTCACTCACTCACTCTCTCACTCACTCACTCCCACTCTCTCACTCACTCACTCCCTCTCACTCCCACTCTCTCACTCACTCACTCTCTCTCTCACTCACTCCCACTCTCTCACTCACTCACTCCCTCTCACTCCCACTCTCTCACTCACTCTCTCTCTCACTCACTCACTCACTCTCTCACTCACTCACTCCCTCTCACTCCCACTCTCTCACTCACTCACTCACTCCCTCTCACTCACTCTCTCTCTCGCCCTCTCGCCCACTCGCTCACTCGCTCACTCGCTCACTCTCTCACTCGCTCACTCGCTCACTCGCTCACTCACTCACTCACTCACGGAAATTCTGCCCCATTTGACGTCACACAGACCCATACTCGAAAAAAAAGTTCCCAAACTTGTGCGAAACCGGAAGGAGCATTAATGGCACAGAAATGCTGCTTAAAATTTCCAACTTTTTTTTAAAGGGGGGGTGAAACACTCAGTTTCAGTCGATCTCATGTCAATCTTGAGTGCCCATGGAGTAGCATTGCATCCTTCATATCCACGAAAAGTCTTTAGTTTTATTATATTTATAAAAGAAAGATACGCTGTACTGAGTCTTTCCGGAAAAAAACGAGGCGCTGGAGGCGTATCATGTGGGCGGAGCTAAAGAGTGCACACAGCTATTGCGTTGAGAGCTGAGAAAGCGGTGACATTCTTAAACGTGGAAAAGAAAACGTTACCCTAAATAAACCATACACACATATGATACAGAATCAGATCTAGAGGCTCAAATTGAACAGGAGAAGCAACAACGACAAACTATGCACTGTAACTGTGACGTATATACTTGCTTAGCGGCTTGTCATGCGCAAGTTTTACAACATTTGTGTGTGTTTACTCGTGGTTTATGAGTACATCATTTGATTTATGGACTATTATATGCGATTTAATGTTAGCAGTAGAGAGCATAACAGTTTCGCAAGTCAGACTAGTGCGTGTTTATATAGAAAAACAATGGAATAGAGGCGCATTTGAATGAACGAGTCATAGCTAACAACATACAGACATTTGAAGCAGTTTTACTCACCGCTCCATCTGTCAGTGTTAGACCAGCTACAAATCTGGAGTTGAACTGGGCCTTGTTTATAAAACGATCGTCGCAGAAATGCAGGGATCCATTTGACGTCACACAGACCCATACTCGAAAAAAACTTTCCGAAACTGTTATTTTTGGCACAGAAATGCTCCTTAAAATGTCCAACTTTTTTTTTTTTTGAAACGTTGTCCATGTTTGGCATGAGAATCCACGTCTTTAACAGAGTAAACTCAGTATGCATGAAACAGCATTTCACCCCCCCCTTAAAATGCAACGAACGTGCATTACTTCACTTCCATTTTCAACTCTTGAAAACCAATCACAGAACACACACGCCTAGAACACCTCCTAGCGGTCATTATATAAAACACCAAGGAGTTATTCAAAAAATATGAAATATTGGGTAACCCTTTACAATAAGGTTCATTAGTTAACATGAACTGCACTTATAACGCATTTATTTATCTTTGTTAACGTTCATTTCAACATTTACTAATACTTAACATTAGTTAATGCACTGTGAACTAATATATGAACAAACCATGAACAGTTGGATTTATGTGAACAAAGATGAACTATGTTAACTAATACAACCTTATTGTAAAGTGTTAACAAATAATGAAACAGTGCATATACAGGTGCTGGTCATATTAGAATATCATCAAAAAGTTGATTTATTTCACTAATTCCATTCAATGAGTGAAACTGGTATATTATATTCATTCATTACACACAGACTGATATATTTTAAATGTTTATTTCTTTTAATTTTGATGATTATAACTGACAACTAAGAAACATCCCAAATTCAGTATCTCAGAAAATTAGAATATTACTTAAGACCAACACAAAGAAAGGATTTTTAGAGATCTTGGCCAACTGAAGAGTGTGAGCATGAAGAGTGTGAGCATGAAGAGCGCGAGCGTGAAGAGTGTGAGCATGTCCAGCACTCAATGCTTTAGTTGGGTCTTGTTTTGCCTGAATTACTGCAGCGATGTGGTGTGGCATGAGTCCATCAGTCTGTGGCTCTGCTCAGGTGTTCTGAGCCCAGGTTGCTCTGATAGTGGCCTTCAGCTCTTCTGCATATCACATCTTCCTCTTCACAATACCCCAGAGATCTTCTATGGAGTTAAGGTCAGGCGAGTTTGCTGGCCAATCAGGAACAGGGATACCATACCAGGGTGCTCTAAAACTTCCTGGTATACGGCTGCGTTGACCTCTGACCTCAGAAAACACAGTGGACCAACACCAGCAGATGACATGGCACCCCAAACCATCACTGACTGTGGAAACTTTACACTGGACCTCAAGCAACATGGATTGTGTGCTCTCCTCTCTTCCTCCAGACTCTGGGACCCTGATGTCATCAGAGGACATAACTTTGGACCACTTTTTTCCCTTTTTGTCTTTAGCCGAGGCGAGACGCTTCTGACGCTTCTGTTGATCAAGAGTGTGACAGCTGAAACCCATGTCTCGCATACGTCTGTGTGTAGTGGTTCTTGAAGCACTGACTCCAGCTCCAGTCCACTCTTTGTGAATCTCACCCACATTTTTGAATGGGTTTTGTTTCACAATCCTCTCCAGGGTGCGGTTATCCCTATTGCTTGTACACTTTTTTTTCTAGCACTTCTTTTCCTTCCCTTCGCCTCTCTATTAATGTGCTTGTGAAGGAATTGAAAATAATCAAAGATATTTGATATTTGAAATCCATTTGCTTTACTGTTGTCACCCCCCATTTGCTTATCAGAAGGGCCATCTGGAGGACAACAGAGAGGCCTGCAGGTCACATGGGGTCACACCTTTACAGTGGGGGAAGTCTGGTCTGATTGGTCAGTTTGAATGTCATGTTTGAGTTTGGTCTGATTGGGCAGTTTGAAAAGAATACATTTGGTTTCAGTCACATGGTCAAGGAATAGATAAAATAAGATTGGAACTGTTGCTCTCGCTCTTTTCTCTGGGGCTCTTACTCTCTGGCTCTTGAGGTCATTGGGGCTTCTCTTCTTTGCTCTCTTCTTCTCTCTCTCTCCCACTCTCCCTCTCTCTCAGGTAACATTGTATTCATGCCGTGTACGATTAATGGTATAAGTTTATCATCTCATTCATCCATTTTGAAGCGATTTTAAGTGTAACCATAACCAGATGTTGTCATTAATTCCTTCCTATTATGAATACTGTGCTAACTAGTTTTGATTTGGTCTTGACTTTGAAGTGCTCCCTATTCCAACACAATACAGTCACATTATAGCAACGCTCTCACACATATTTTGCTATCGTAACTGCACTGATCTCCGGCGTTGGTATAAGTTGCAGTGGGTGGAAATAGAGGAGAAATGAACAGTTTTCCTCCATCTTTCTGTTAACGGTTCTTTAGTCTTCTGGCAGCCCTGCAGCCTGACCCCTCCGCAGGAGTCACTCTTACACACTTCACAGAGCTCCGGGAACAGCCAGCCTCTTCTGCAATGACCTTTTGTGTCTTGCTCTCCTTGTGCAG
>CM042252.1:53652461-53657461 GCA_023566225.1 Romanogobio albipinnatus | reverse complement strand
AGTGACTGCTCTGGAGAGATAAGGCTGACCTCAGCTGGTGCGTCAGTGACCGGTCTGGAGAGATAAGGCTGACCTCAGCTGGACCATCACTGACCGCTCTGGAGAGATAAGGCTGACCTCAGCTGGACCATCACTGACCGCTCTGGAGAGATAAGACTGACCTCAGCTGGACCATCACTGACCGCTCTGGAGAGATAAGGCTGACCTCAGCTGGACCACCAGTGACCGCTCTGGAGAGATAAGGCTGACCTCAGTTGGACTGTCAGTGACCTCAGCTGGACCGTCAGTGACCGGTCTGGAGAGATAAGGCTGACCTCAGCTGGTGCGTCAGTGACCGGTCTGGAGAGATAAGGCTGACCTCAGCTGGACCGTCAGTGACCTCAGCTGGACCGTCAGTGACCGCTCTGGAGAGATAAGGCTGACCTCAGCTGGACCACCAGTGACCGCTCTGGAGAGATAAGGCTGACCTCAGCTGGACCGTCAGTGACCGCTCTGGAGAGATAAGGCTGACCTCAGCTGGACCACCAGTGACCGCTCTGGAGAGATAAGGCTGACCTCAGCTGGACCGTCAGTGACCGCTCTGGAGAGATAAGGCTGACCTCAGCTGGACCGTCAGTGACCGCTCTGGAGAGATAAGGCTGACCTCAGCTGGACCACCAGTGACCGCTCTGGAGAGATAAGGCTGACCTCAGCTGGACCGTCACTGACCTCAGCTGGACCGTCAGTGACCTCAGCTGGACTGTCAGTGACCGCTCTGGAGAGATAAGGCTGACCTCAGCTGGACCACCAGTGACCGCTCTGGAGAGATAAGGCTGACCTCAGCTGGACCGTCAGTGACCGCTCTGGAGAGATAAGGCTGACCTCAGCTGGACCGTCAGTGACCTCAGCTGGACCATCACTGACCTCAGCTGGACCGTCAGTGACCTCAGCTGGACTGTCAGTGACCGCTCTGGAGAGATAAGGCTGACCTCAGCTGGACCACCAGTGACCGCTCTGGAGAGATAAGGCTGACCTCAGCTGGACCGTCAGTGACCGCTCTGGAGAGATAAGGCTGACCTCAGCTGGACCGTCAGTGACCTCAGCTGGACCGTCAGTGACCTCAGCTGGACCGTCAGTGACCTCAGCTGGACTGTCAGTGACCGCTCTGGAGAGATAAGGCTGACCTCAGCTGGACCGTCAGTGACCGCTCTGGAGAGATAAGGCTGACCTCAGCTGGACCGTCAGTGACCGCTCTGGAGAGATAAGGCTGACCTCAGCTGGACCGTCAGTGACCTCAGCTGGACCGTCAGTGACCGCTCTGGAGAGATAAGGCTGACCGTGATGTCCTCTGGAGTTTGGGCTGAACTGTGAGCCGGTTCTGTGAGATTCTCTGGAAACATCACAAGCTTTCCTTTCTCAACACATTTGTTTTTCATACACAAACACATTTATAGGCATAAACATCAATAGCAACTTTATTTAAAAATAAATCTCATAGTACGCAGATATTAATTACATAAAAATACGTGTTCCTCTGAATATGGCCTTGATCAGGAGAATAATCGTGCAAATACAGGACAGAGTGCAGACGAGCAGTAAACCTGACACACACACACACTTACAGATATACACACACTCAAATACACGCATGCACACACACACACACACACACATACTGATACACACACTCAAATACATGTGCACACACTCAAATACACAAACATACACCCACACACACACTCAAATACACGCACACACACACTCAAATACACGCATACACATTTATATATATACACACACACACACTGATATTACACACACACAAACACACTCAAGCGCGCACACACACTCTCACACACACTCACACACACACACAGAAACACTCACTCTCACACACACACACACACACACAGAAACACTCACTCTCACTCACACACACACGCAGACGAATGCACACATATTTGGTCTTGTACTCTTTCAGTTGTTCAGCTCGTCCGCAGCAGAGACACGCCCACACCGGTGAGCAGACTGAATGCTGGGTAAACCCACATCTCATCATGTGTTGAAAGAGACGCACACGCGTGTGGCTGTGTTCAGAACTCAACACTGCTCTGGACACACAGGACACGTGTTTACGCCCCGCGGCCGGTGATTATGGTCACCTGACTCTACAGGAGGGAACGCTTTACAGAAAAAGGACGACTCGGAATAACTTTCTGGCATTTTGTGAATATTAACCCATCATAAAATCAATTAATAAATGTGAGTATTTTAAAACATGATGTAATCTGATTACATAAACCCAGCACTGTCGTAAGCCAAGTCGAGCACAGTGCATTGTGGGATACAGCATGCAGTGCGTGTGCTATGTTCTGAACACGGACACTCAACGTCTGTCATTGGTCAGTCAGTCAGATAGTCCCGCCCACAGACTCACATGATTGGCTGAGTCACAGTGTTTCACTCTTCAGGAACACGTTGTGAAGTGCGTGTGAATTGGTGTGGTGCAGTGCATGCTGGGACTGACGTTTGGGCGGAGGCACTGTGATCGGTGATGTCTGTAACAGGAGCGTGTGGGTTTGATCGTCCGAGAAGTGCAGAGTTAAAGGGCAGAAGCTCACAGTTCAGGCGCATGTGCACGAGTCACAGAAACCACACACACACACACACACACGCGTTCCTCTGGAATATTCACACACTCGCGGGTCATTTGAGGTGGTCCGAGCGGAAGGAGTCCTCCACCGCCGGGTCGGCCAGCATCAGGTCCCCGTCCGTCAGCATGCCCAGCCCCTCCAGCGCCAGCGAGTCCATCCGGAGCGGGTCGTCCGAGGAGAACGGGTCCATCTCAAACCCCGGCACACCCGACAGCGCGTGTGTGATCTCCTTAGACAGTCCTGATGGAGAATCACCTGGGACACAAGACACACCGTCAGCTGACCATACAGTCATTGAATCATTCACTCAAGAGATTCATTCAAATCCACTGAATCATCCAGTAATGAAATAAGTGAGTCATTGAATCATTCATTCAAGAGATTCATTCAAAAACACTGAATCATCCAGTAATGAAATAAGTGAGTCATTGAATCATTCATTCAAGAGATTCATTCAAAAACACTGAATCATCCAGTAATGAAACAAGTGAAGTCTTAATGAGAGTCATTGAATCATTCACTCAAAAGATTCATTCAAAAATACTGATTCATCCAGTATTGAAATAAGTGAGTCATTGAATCATTCACTCAAGAGATTCATTCAAAAACACTGATTCATCCAGTAATGAAACAAGTGAAGTCTTTATGAGTCAGTCATTGAATCATTCATTCAAGAGATTCATTCAAAAACACTGATTCATCCAGTAATGAAACAAGTGAAGTCTTTATGAGTGAGTCATTGAATCATTCACTCAAGAAATTCATTCAAAAACACTGATTCATCCAGTAATGAAACAAGTGAAGTCTTTATGAGTGAGTCATTGAATCATTCACTCAAGAAATTCATTCAAAAACACTGATTCATCCAGTAATGAAACAAGTCTTTATGAGTGAGTCATTGAATCATTCACTCAAGAGATTCATTCAAAACCACTGATTCATCCAGTAATGAAACAAGTCTTTATGAGTGAGTCTTTGAATCATTCACTCGAGAGATTCATTCAGAAACACTGATTCATCCAGCAATGAAACAAGTGAAGTCTTTATGAGTGAGTCATTGAATCATTCACTCAAGAGATTCATTCAAAAACACCGATTCATCCAGCAATGAAACAAGTGAAGTCTTTATGAGTGAGTCATTGAATCATTCACTCAAGAGATTCATTCAAAACCACTGAATCATCCAGTAATGAAACAAGTGAAGTCTTTATGAGTGAGTCTTTGAATCATTCATTCAAGAGATTCATTCAAAACCACTGATTCATCCAGTAATGAAACAAGTGAAGCCTTTATGAGTGAGTCATTGAATCATTCACTCCAGAGATTCATTCAAAAACACTGATTCATCCAGTAATGGAACAAGTGAAGTCTTTATGAGTGAGTCTTTGAATCATTCATTCAAGAGATTCATTCAAAACCACTGATTCATCCAGTCATGAAACAAGTGAAGTCTTTATGAGTGAGTCTTTGAATCATTCATTCAAGAGATTCATTCAAAAACACTGATTCATCCAGTAATGAAACAAGTGAAGTCTTTATGAGTGAGTCATTGAATCATTCATTCAAGAGATTCATTCAAAGCCACTGATTCATCCAGTAATGAAACAAGTGAAGTCTTTATGAGTGAGTCTTTGAATCATTCATTCAAGAGATTCATTCAAAACCACTGATTCATCCAGTCATGAAACAAGTGAAGTCTTTATGAGTGAGTCTTTGAATCATTCATTCAAGAGATTCATTCAAAAACACTGATTCATCCAGTAATGAAACAAGTGAAGTTTTTATGAGTGAGTCATTGAATCATTCATTCAAGAGATTCATTCAAAACCACTGATTCATCCAGTAATGAAACAAGTGAAGTCTTTATGAGTGAGTCATTGAATCATTCACTCAAGAGATTCGTTCAGAAACACTGATTCATCCAGTAATGAAACAAGTGAAGCCTTTGAGTGAGTCATTGAATCATTCACTCAAGAGATTCGTTCAGAAACACTGATTCATCCAGTAATGAAACAAGTGAAGTCTTTATGAGTGAGTCATTGAATCATTCACTCAAGAGATTCATTCAGAAACACTGATTCATCCAGTAATGAAACAAGTGAAGTCTTTGAGTGAGTCATTGAATCATTCACTCAAGAGATTCGTTCAGAAACACTGATTCATCCAGTAATGAAACAAGTGAAGTCTTTATGAGTGAGTCATTGAATCATTCACTCAAGAGATTCATTCAGAAACACTGATTCATCCAGTAATGAAACAAGTGAAGCCTTTGAGTGAGTCATTGAATCATTCACTCAAGAGATTCGTTCAGAAACACTGATTCATCCAGTAATGAAACAAGTGAAGTCTTTATGAGTGAGTCATTGA
>CM042252.1:53644961-53647461 GCA_023566225.1 Romanogobio albipinnatus | reverse complement strand
CATGTCCAGGTACGGGTCCAGCAGTTCAGAGTTCAGGAACAGGGTGTCCTGAGACAGAGACGCTCTATATCATCAGGACTACAGCAGCGCCACTACAGCTCACCAGAACTCAAAACACAACTGAGTGACATGCACTTTCTGTATTCACACATAAATCATTTACAACAAACTCACGTTGTACAGGTCCAGTTCGCTGGTCCGCCCCGTCTGCTGCTCCGCCTGCGAGTCCAGCTGTGACCCGTCCACAGGCCTGTAACTCCCAGGGTTCTGGTTCTGATTGGGCCGCTGCATCTGGAAATTCTGCGTCTTGTGCAGGTTTTGCATGTTGTGTAGGTGAAGCTGTGCAGTCTGCGAAGACGGGCGGAGCACGTGTGTGTGCGCAGGAACGAGACCTCCTTTCTGAACCTGCGGCTGTCCGAAAGAATACGGAGACGACCTCTGATCTGACCGCTGACTGGTGTCCAGAGCCACACCCTGACACACACACACACACACACACAGATAGAGGTCAGCACCTGTTTACACTAGGCATGTAGCGCCTGAAAGTGAGTGACTGAGTGTGTGAGTGAGTGTGTGTGTGAGAGTGAATGAGTGAGTGAGTGAGTGTGTGAGAGTGAATGAGTGTGTGTGTGAGAGTGAATGAGTGACTGTGTGTGTGAGAGTGAGTGAGTGATTGAGTGAGTGAGTGAGAGTGAATGAGTGTGTGTGTGAGAGTGAATGAGTGACTGTGTGTGTGAGAGTGAGTGAGTGATTGAGTGAGTGAGTGAGTGAGTGAGTGAGAGTGAATGAGTGAGTGATTGAGTGTGTGAGTGAGTGTGTGTGAGAGTGAGTGAGAGTATGTGTGTGTGTGTGTGTGTGTGAGAGAGTGAGTGTGTGAGAGTGAGTGAGTGATTGAGTGAGTGAGTGTGTGAGAGTGAATGAGTGAGTGAATGAGTGAGTGAGTGAATGAGTGAGTGAATGAGTGAGTGAGTGAATGAGTGAGTGAATGAGTGTGTGTGAGTGAGTGTGTGTGAGAGTGAATGAGTGTGTGTGTGAGAGTGAATGAGTGACTGTGTGTGTGAGAGTGAGTGAGTGATTGAGTGAGTGAGTGAGTGAGAGTGAATGAGTGAGTGATTGAGTGTGTGAGTGAGTGAGTGTGTGTGAGAGTGAGTGAGAGTATGTGTGTGTGTGTGTGTGTGTGTGTGTGTGTGTGTGTGAGAGAGTGAGTGTGTGAGAGTGAATGAGTGTGTGTGTGAGAGTGAATGAGTGACTGTGTGTGTGAGAGTGAGTGAGTGATTGAGTGAGTGAGTGAGAGTGAATGAGTGAGTGATTGAGTGTGTGAGTGAGTGTGTGTGAGAGTGAGTGAGAGTATGTGTGTAGAGTGTGTGAGAGTGAGTGAGTGATTGAGTGAGTGTGTGTGAGAGTGAGTGAGAGTATGTGTGTAGAGTGTGTGAGAGTGAATGAGTGAGTGAATGAGTGAGTGAGTGAATGAGTGAGTGAATGAGTGAGTGAGTGAATGAGTGAGTGAATGAGTGTGTGTGAGTGAGTGTGTGTGAGAGTGAGTGAGAGTATGTGTGTGTGTGTGTGTGTGTGTGTGTGTGTGAGAGAGTGAGTGAGTGTGTGTGAGAGT
Source organism: Romanogobio albipinnatus (assembly GCA_023566225.1). Classification (NCBI taxonomy): domain Eukaryota; kingdom Metazoa; phylum Chordata; class Actinopteri; order Cypriniformes; family Gobionidae; genus Romanogobio; species Romanogobio albipinnatus. The sequence continues at coordinate 53,645,852 of CM042252.1, read as the reverse complement.
GAGTGAGAGCGAGTGAGTGAAAGTGTGAGTGTGTGTGAGAGTGAGTGTGTGAGAGTGAGTGAGTGTGTGTGTCAGAGTGAGTGTGTGTGTGTGTGTGTGTGTGTGAGAGTGAGTGAGTGTGTGTGTGTGAGAGTGTGAGAGCGAGTGAGTGTGTATGTGAGAGTGAGTGAGAGTGTGTGTGTGTGTGTGTGTGTGTGTGTGTGTGAGAGTGAGTGAATGTGTGTGTGTGTGTGTGTGTATGTGTGTGTGTGTGAGAGTGAGTGAATGTGTGTGTGTGTGTGTGTGTGAGAGTGAGTGTGTGTGTGAGAGAGTGAGTGAGTGTGTGAGAGTGAGTGAGAGTGTGAGTGAATGTGTGTGTGTGAGAGTGAGTGTGTGTGAGTGAGAGTGTGAGTGAGTGAGTGTGTGAGAGTGAGTGAGTGAGTGTGTGTGTGTGGTGTGTGTGTGTGTGTGTGTGTGTGTGTGTATGTGTGTGTGTGTGAGAGTGAGTGAATGTGTGTGTGTGTGTGTGTGAGAGTGAGTGTGTGTGTGAGAGAGTGAGTGAGTGTGTGAGAGTGAGTGAGAGTGTGAGTGAATGTGTGTGTGTGAGAGTGAGTGTGTGTGTATGTGTGTGTGAGTGAGAGTGTGAGTGTGTGAGAGTGAGTGAGTGAGTGTGTGTGTGTGGTGTGTGTGTGTGTGTGTGTGTGAGAGTGAGTGTGTGAGAGTAAGTGAGTGTGTGTGTGTGAGTGAGAGTGTGTGTGAGTGTGTGTGTGTGTGTGTGAGAGTGAGTGAGAGTGTGAGTGAGTGTGTGTAAGAGTGAGTGAGAGTGTGTGTGTGTGTGTGTGAGAGTGAGTGAGTGAGAGTGTGAGTGAGTGAGTGTGTGAGAGTGAGTGAGTGTGTGTGAGAGTGAGTGAG
>CM042252.1:53627461-53639961 GCA_023566225.1 Romanogobio albipinnatus | reverse complement strand
AAATCAATAAAAACTTCCATATGTTCAAACACTCATTCATCTCAAAAGGGCTTTTATTAAAAGACTGTGAACTTAACTGAGGGAAAGAACTACAATCCCATGAAGCATTGCAAACAGCAGAATCCAACGAGAAACACAAAGCGACTCATTTACAAATGTTGATTATATTTATATATAATCAACAACTCGATTGTGTGATTCGCTTCAAGAGTGGGCGGAGCCAAGACATCTTTTCTCTCTGATTGGTGGAATTTGCTGCACAGCATCATGGGTAATGTAGTTTTCGCCACAAATTCTGCTGTTAAACATGATAATTTTAAAACTAAGCTGGAATAATGCGGTCTGAAGGCTTCAACAGAAGCAAACGCCATCAATTAACAACCACATCGCTCACGGTAGGGCTGACTTTAACACTTTATACAGTTTTGATAAGATTTTTGACATCTGGAACTGACTGTTGAGCTCTATTGAGCAGAACATCTGGGTCATGTTTACACATCTGTCACTGGACTCGAACCCTGACATCAGGATTAGGCATAATATTATATTATATAATTTTATGTTAATGAGCAGCTGTAACCGGGCTCAGAGATGGGAAGACTTGAGATTTGGTCACACACACACACACACACACACACACACCTTCCTGGAGTCCCAGGGTTTGAGGAGGCGTCCGTCATCGGGGCCGTTCTCCTCGATGGGAGGAACCGGATACGAGAACGCTGCAGGAGGAGGAACAGAAGCTCATCAGAACCGACTCAAACACACGGCGGTCACATGATGCGTTTCAAAGCCACTGACCGCTCCGTCTGCCCTGCGCGGCGAGCGAGAGTCCGGCAGCGAACAGGTCTCCGGCCGGCGGGTTCATCACACTGGTGTGGAGCGCCGAGTCCGAGTTCGTTCTGCGGACACACAGAGCGAGACGGGTCAGAAGATGCGCATCTGACAACATACACACTATAACAAGCGCATTCGGCGGTCTCACACTTCCTGCTTACTAAATGTAAGGGTGTTTTCACACTTGGGTCCTCTTTAAAAGAACCGAACTCAGACTCTTTTAAGTGGACCAAAAGGTGAACCAAGTGAAAAAGGACCCAGTTCTCTTCACGTTCACACTAGGGGTGCACCGATCCGACTTTTTCAGTCCTGATAGCGATGCCTGGGCTTTGTGTATCTGTCGATACCGATCCGATACTATTGTTGAATTAATAATAAACTGTACATCTTCCACCGTATACCTTCCTTGAAGAGACTAAAGGCACCAGACTTTACTAACTAAACATAACTAAGACAAAATAACAGATGTGTGTAAAGTGTTGAATTCTTATTTATTTAAAAAACAATTGTGCATTCAAATCTAAAATAGAAATATAACTTCTTTAAATAACTCAAATGTAGCAGTGGAAACAAAAAACAGTCAAACATACAATAGTAATCTGACAGTTACCAAACATTTTACACTACAGATCATTGTTTTGGTTTATAATCATATCAATATTAAAAAGTAGCATTACAAATTAACAAATAGCCTAATTTTCTGCCATATGCAATTTAATAAAAATGATCAGCTAGCTAATAACAACTTTGTTCTGGTTTCCTCACTCCAGTCTAAATGATTGTAGGCTAGGCCTATTTATTTTACTACACATTGTCAACAGAAATAAGCTCAAATACTGTTGATAATTAAAACTAACTCTTACACCCACTCTTGCTAAATTGGGTAAGCACACTTGTGTTCTCATTTCAGATGCGTTCTGGGTAAATGAATAAACTGATTCATGAGTTCAGTGTTGGACAGATCAGTTGTTCTAACCAGTCGTTAAAATGATTCGGTTCAAAGGAGTCATTAGGTCACGAATCGGACATTAGCAGACGCGCTGTGTGTGAATCCCGTCTGTTAGAACATCGAGAAAGACACAGAAAACACTTCATAACTGGATATGATTTATCTCCCGTTTATTGAAAGTATGCTTTATGTCAGCTGGTCAGAGAAGAGGCAATGTTTTTTGTGCGCAATTCACACCCAGCGATAATTCAAGGATAAAATTGTCCGAATGTGTCACGTGCAACATCTTCCGACCTTTTGATTTGGATTAATATGTGAAATATGAGAGAGCTAACACTGATTATGTTGAAGACCCAGAGAGTGTGTGCGGGGAGGAGCTCTGATCGTTCTCTCTGTCACTCAGTCTCAAGCGCAGCATCTGTTCTACATCACTCATAAATCACAATAACTCATCAAATTAGGCTTTGGCGGCCGACAACAAATGTTCAATGCAGGAAAGACCCTGAGTTTGCAGTAATGCCACCTCCCCTCGAAACATTTCAGTTACTTTGCAGACATTGCAAACAGCGATGAACTAGTTGGCGTGGCAAGCGAGAAACATCTCCTCCACACCGGACTCTCTGGCTCGCTCTGTGTTGCTTCTAGCATGCGACACACGTGAAGCTGACCAATGACGCAGGCAAGGCAAGGCAAGGCTAGTTTATTTGTATAGCACATTTCGTACACAGTGGCAATTCAAAGTGCTTTACACAGAAATTAAGTTAAAATATTCGTAAGTGAATTAAATAAAACTATATATAGTATAACAGTTATAATAGGAATTAAAAGAAATAAAAAATAAAGAAAAATAATAAAAAAATAAAATAAAATAAAAAGTATAATTAAAACTAAAATTAAAAACAGGGTTAAATTGAAACATAATTAAAGTGCACTAAAAATAAAACAGGGTTAAATTGATATATAATTAAAGTGCAAGCAGTTCGGACAGAGCACAGAGCTCATTCAGTAAAAGCATAAGATAAGGTGCAATCAGTCGGGCGTACAGTAGCACAGCTCATTCAGTAAATGCACAGCTGGACAGATGTGCACAGATGTGTTTTGAGTCTGGACAGATGTGCACAGATGTGTTTTGAGTTTGGACAGATGTGCACAGATGTGTTTTGAGTCTGGATTTGAAAGTGGCTACTGTTGGAACACATCTGATCTGTTCAGGAAGCTGGTTCCAGCTACGGCTGGCATAACAGCTAAAAGCAGACTCTCCTTGCTTTGAGTGAACTCTTGGTATTTCTAATTGACTTGATCCTGATGATCTGAGTGATCTGTTAGGTTTGTATTTAATCAGCATGTCTGCAATGTATTGAGGTCCTAGGTCATTGAGTGACTTATATACAACGTAGGTTCTGCTGCGACGAAAAATCCCCCACCTGGATTGGCTTGTGGATCTGTTCATTTTTCCGATCCCCGATCCAGCTATTTTGTCAGTATCGCGGCCGATATCCGATCCTAATATCGGATCGGTGCACCCCTAGTTCACACTGTCCCAGTCCCTGAAAGAGGACTCAGATCCTTTTTTGGTCCACTTCAGTAGGAATGTGGTCTCAGTCCCCTTTGTGTTCACACTGTTGCTTTTTGGATCTAGTCCAGTTCAGTGTTTAATGGCCTTCAACATTTGATCCCATTCACTTACATTGTGCCTCAGTAAACAAGATATATTTGTTTGTAAAGATTTTTTTTAATTTAAATGACATTGCTACAAATGCTGTTGAATTAAGATGTTTATCTTTTGGAAAAAAGTTGCTACATATTCTTGCACTAGCTGTATCACACATCCACCTTTGTAAATAACATTTATTAGAAATTAGACATTTAATATTTATCTTGAAATCGTTAGATTTCTTATTATTATTTCGCCATGGGAGTCTATGGCAGCCCATAGAACTGTTTGAAATTTGGTACACTGATAGAGGTCATTACCAATAGTAACCACACCAATTTTGGAGTCTCTCACTCAATCCCTCTAGCGCCACCACCTGTCCAAAGTTGCACTCATGTTTATGCTAATAACTTTTGATCCATAAGGGCTAGAGACAAAATAATTTGTTATGCCGATTCGATTGCACCATATGACGTCACTTTCCATCATAGAAATTTTCCCGCCATTTTCAATTAACCGAAAAACCTTCTTTTGTGAACTCCTCCTAGGCCGTTGCTACAATATTCACGAAAATTGAACCAGATCATCTTCAGACAATGCTGACAAAAAAACATGGAAATCAAGTTGATTCGTCAAATTGTTTTCAATAAACACGCAAACAAATTTTACGTAGCGGTTGCGAAAACACATTTAAGGCTATATCTCCGCAACGCTTTATCGTATTCAAACCAAACTTGGTACATGTCATCACAAGCATGACTTGAGGCAACATGCAGCGTTTCGGCGCAGCGCCATCTACTGGTCCAGAGATACGAAAAATTGCTATTTTTGCATATAACTTCAGAACCGTTTGTCCAAAAATCATAAAATCATAATTCAGGACGACATGCCGAGTCGTCTGATATCCAATTTTACCATATTGGCCATTTTGAATTATGTGCTAAAATGCTGTATTTTATGAACACATGAACGGATTGTTACGAAACTCGGTATGGGTCATCAGCTCGATGCCCTGAAGGAGCCTGAGAAGTTTCGAAACAGCGCCACCTAGTGGAGAATTTTCCCCCCAAATGCTTATAACTTTGGGTGGGGTTGACTTATTTTCATGGGACTAACTTTTTTTACTAACTCTTTTCCTTGCCGAGTCCAACGATACCAGACTTGCCAGGTTTCGGCGTATGGTTTGTGCAGTCCGGTAATTTAGAGCTTAAAAAACGTTAGCTGATATCTTCGAAACCGCTAGTCCGATCGAGACAAAACCAGCGCCAGAAATTCAGAAACATAGGTCGATAGCAACATGCTAATGCGCAAATGTCAAAATATTGATAGTAAGGGGGAGTAAAATCCAATCAAAGTCAGGTGTCAGTCATTTTTTACATGTTTTTTCATATAAATGTCTATAACTCAAAAACAAAATGAGATATTTTCACCAAAATTGACACACACATATATGGGCTCACTCCGATGACACATAAATGTTTCACAAAATTTTTCAACTAAACATCGAAATAAATCTAATTAATAAACTAAATTAACCATATAAACTAAATTACTGATCTAATTACTGATCTAAAGCCCACACTGTCACCGTATGGAAATTGAAATGAACTGATGACATCAAATGACTATACAGCTTAATAAAATTATGCTGCATTATTTTCCTGTTTAACACTGTAAAGCTGCTTTGAAACAATCTACATTGTTAAAAGCGCTATATAAATAAAGTTGACTTGACTTGACATAAACAAAAATTGTACGATTGTGCCTTTCGGTGGCGATATAATAAAACAAAACATGACATTGGCTCTATACAACTCAATGTTTTAATGTGGTGTTTTAACGTTTTTCCTTCAAATGTCCTATGTCTTATCAGAGCATTTTTTCAGTTGGTCTGCTGCCATCTTCCTTATTTGCTTCTGTTGCGCTTGGCCCCGTTAATGGCTGCTTGCAGCTATATTTTGGATTTGTTTTCCTTGGATCATGTTTATTTTATTGCAGAAGGCAATGATAACACCAGCATACAAAAAATAAACAATACAATAAAATAATAAAAAAAGATGCAAATTATATAAACTGCTTTAAAATTTCCAGGTGAAGTAGGTATGCCTAAAAACAGCAATCAAGTAAGAAATGGAATAATCACATGAAAAATAAAACTGCATAGGCTATTCTTCACTGTATGATGTCATCGGCTGGTTCTTATTTTAGGCTAGTAATGCAGATGTTTACATTCACTTAAGACAAAACCACCTGTTTATTTGAAACTTGTGTGTTATTTTGACACTTTAAAATAAATGCAATAAGACGCTAAAGATTCAGTTTAGTACACGCGCTGTGACAGCTGGCTTATGTGTACGCGCTTTAGCTGTGTGCGCTCATAACACCATTTTAAACTTTAAGCCGCGTCTCGTTTGAGTTGCAATAAACAAGTGTAAGTTGTGAACAAATAATTTGTAGAGAATTGCCAGAAGCAGCAGCCATGATGAACAGCCGATTTGTACGGAGGCATCTGATGACCAAGCTACACTGGAATTCGCCAACAGAAAAATCAAGTAAGCCCAGAGCGGTTTGTGTTCAGATTGCGTGTTTTTAGCGAACCGTACCATATGATGACATTAGGGGTGGGCGATATAGCCTCAAAATTATATCACGATATTTCAAGAATATTTGCGATAACGATATTTATGACGATACATAAAAAAAATATATGGTTAATAAGTTTTATTGGTTATTGCAGCTGGTAGGCAACAGCATTTATTAGTGCAAACAAAACCATAACATAACATTTTAGTTTAACAAAAACTAATGTAATTTATGCCATGGTCTGTCTGAAAATTTGATTCTGATTGGCTGGAAGGTGTGCAATAAAATAGTTTAATGCACAGGTAGTTCCAAGTCAGATGAATCCTCATTCTATATTAACCCTTTCATGCATGAATTATGGAAAACATTATCTAGATTTTTTAAAGATTCTTTCTATTACTTTAATATGATGCTAAAATTGAAATCCATTTTAATTTTTACAAAATTCAGCTTTATTCCAAAATTGTTTAACTATCCACGTAAAACGAGGAAAAAAGCCACATATGACAATATGGAATATTGTGTTTTTATTATATCATTTTATGCTATGCATAACAGCTCAGATATTTAAAACATTAATATTACAATATAACAACGATAAAACAGTGTCAGAACTATAATGCTAGTTACATATACAGTGAGGAAAATAAGTATTTGAACACCCTGCTATTTTGCAAGTTCTCCCACTTGGAAATCATGGAGGGTCTGAAATTGTCATCGTAGGTGCATGTCCACTGTGAGAGACATAATCTAAAAAAAAAATCCAGAAATCACATTATATGATTTTTAAACTATTTATTTGTATGATACAGCTGTAAATAAGTATTTGAACATCTGTCTATCAGCTAGAATTCTGCCCCTCAAAGACCTGTTAGTCTGCCTTTAAAATGTCCACCTCCACTCCATTTATTATCCTAAATTAGATGCACCTGTTTGAGGTCGTTAGCTGCATAAAGACACCTGTCCACCCCATACAATCAGTAAGAATCCAACTACTAACATGGCCAAGACCAAAGAGCTGTCCAAAGACACTAGAGACAAAATTGTACACCTCCACAAGGCTGGAAAGGGCTCCGGGGAAATTGCCAAGCAGCTTGGTGAAAAAAGCTCCACTGTTGGAGCAATCATTAGAAAATGTAAGAAGCTAAACATGACTGTCAATCTCCCTCGGACTGGGGCTCCATGCAAGATCTCAGCTCGTGGGGTCTCAATGATCCTAAGAAAGGTGAGAAATCAGCCCAGAACTACACGGGAGGAGCTGGTCAATGACCTGAAAAGAGCTGGGACCACCGTTTCCAAGGTTACTGTTGGTAATACACTAAGACGTCATGGTTTGAAATCATGCATGGCACGGAAGGTTCCCCTGCTTAAACCAGCACATGTCAAGGCCCGTCTTAAGTTTGCCAATGACCATTTGGATGATCCAGAGGAGTCATGGGAGAAAGTCATGTGGTCAGATGAGACCAAAATAGAACTTTTTGCTCATAATTCCACTAAACGTGTTTGGAGGAAGAAGAATGATGAGTACCATCCCAAGAACACCATCCCTACTGTGAAGCATGGGGGGGTAGCATCATGCTTTGTTTTTCTGCACATGGGACAGGGCGACTGCACTGTATTAAGGAGAGGATGACCGGGGCCATGTATTGCCAGATTTTGGGGAACAACCTCCTTCCCTCAGTTAGAGCATTGAAGATGGGTCGAGGCTGGGTCTTCCAACATGACAATGACCCGAAGCACACAGCCAGGATAACCAAGGAGTGGCTCTGTAAGAAGCATATCAAGGTTCTGGCGTGGCCTAGCCAGTCTCCAGACCTAAACCCAATAGAGAATCTTTGGAGGAGCTCAAACTCCGTGTTTCTCAGCGACAGGCCAGAAACCTGACTGATCTAGAGAAGATCTGTGTGGAGGAGTGGGCCAAAATCCCTCCTGCAGTGCAAACCTGCTGAAAAACTACAGGAAACCTTTGACCTCTGTAATTGCAAACAAAGGCTACTGTACCAAATATTAACATTGATTTTCTCAGGTGTTCAAATACTTATTTGCAGCTGTATCATACAAATAAATAGTTAAAAAATCATATATAGTGATTTTTTTTTTTAGATTATGTCTCTCACAGTGGACATGCACCTATGATGACAATTTCAGACCCTCCATGATTTCTAAGTGGGAGAACTTGCAAAATAGCAGGTGTTCAAATACTTATTTTCCTCACTGTATGTGGAAACCTAATAGCAATATGGGCTGGGCTTTGCTGGCACACACTCCTCATGACTGCGGTCACTGTCACACACACTGTTCTCTGGAATATTTATTCAAGTTAATAACTCCTCTGGGAGTTATTTATTCAAATTTGTCTCGGTATGTATGTGTAAAGTTGCCATTTAATGCCATAATAGGTCATTTTTAATGGTTATTTATATTGATATATTTGTTAAATGTCTGTTTTATTACAATAAAAGACAATTCAAAACATATTTGCAAAAACAGAACTACTTCCTTTATGTTTTTAGATGACTAGCCTCCTGTAACAGTGTCATTAGCTATACATAATGTACCGTTAGTGACACTATTACATGAATAGGGTCCATATCCCCTGTAATGTTAGTACTGTGTTGTCACGAACGCGCTCTGACTGTCACAGTAACAAATGAGCGGTGCTAGAGGTAACTCGGCGTCTTGTCTATCAGCTTCCAAAGTTTGTAACTCCTTGTCTGTGTATTCTGGCTCAAAACGATATGGTTCTGGATTTTGGTTTGATACAAAGTAAAAATCCTCTGACAATTCCTCAAAGTCAGCCATGCAACAGTCCCGTTCGCTACTATCTTCCTAGTCACATTGGTTTTGTTGACAGACATAACAGCGGGGCTTCTCTGGTCCAGTAGAGCAGTGCTGCGCCTTATAGTTCCCAGTGTGTATACGTTTATAATATGGCTGAGTCTCATGTAACCTTGTTATTTGTACACGCTGTGACTATACACATCACAACATGTAAAAATGTTGGTGTTATTTTGTCACTTATTGAGCAGTAGGCTAGCTGGAGCCATATACATCCAGTCTTTGTGCTAAGCTAGGCTAACGGTGGGTGCGTCAGACAGAGTTCTGGGATGTACGGAGATGAGAATGGTATGTATGGACTTATCTAACTCTGGGGGATACAGTGAATAAGCTAAAGTCCCAAAAAAGTGGAGTGTTCCTTTAAGATTCCCACCCCTAGAACAGACGCAGTCACACAGGTACGAATCTCTCTCTCTCTCTCTCTCTCTCTCTCTCTCTCTCGATAATTAATCCAAATAAATGCTGTCATCCATTCATTCAAATAAATGTAATCTTACGCACTACTTTATCTCTGTGTCTGATTCAAAGAAGGCAGAATGCTAGATCTAACGAGCCGTAACTGACGAAATTGTTACCCTTCCAGTCAATGATGTTACCCTTCCGGTCAATGATGTTACCCTTCCGGTCAATGATGTTACCCTTCCGGTCAAATATTGCGCTGCAAACATCAAAAGCAGCTTTAAGTTGTCAATGTTTAGTCAGTTGTCAAAAGGCGGACCTTGTAACCAAGTAGCTCCTTTTTAGGTACTAAGTCGTTATTGGAGGCTGACATACTGCTCTTCGTGTATACTCTGACAGGTGTTGTTGTTGTTGTGCGCGCTAGGGAACGTAAATACGCCATACACCATCGTGTCGCTATATCATTGATATCGTGGTATAACAATTTTTTATCATGTACAAATTTATACCGCTATTATCGTGGACGGTATGATATGGCACACCCCTAGATGACATCGAACCGTACCCAGACCACCTCGGTTCGGTTCGGTTCGCTTTAAAGGGGTCTGAGACTGTTTGGAGTGTTCACATATGGGCCAAAATCACGCCAACCGCGCTCAGACCCCCTGAAAAGGACCAAGTGTGAAAACACCCTAAGACCCTAAGACTTTTGTTATACCCTCTAAGACTTATGCTTGATCAAAGCGAGTGTGTGTTTGTGTGTGTGTGTGTGAACTGGACTGGTCTGCAGAAGAGCCCCTGTGAGGTGTGGTGATCTGTGGAGAGTTCACCTGCTGAGCGCGCTGGTGGGCAGCTGGTGGAAGATCTGGCTCTTGTCCGATGGAAAGCTACTGTTCCAGTTCCTTCGTGATTGACAGAAAACGCCGTTACTTCCAGAACCGAGAGCAGAATCGAGAGGCGTGCAGGCGTGCGGAAGAACCAGGAGAGCGAAGGAAAGATTCAGAGGAAGAGAAGAGCAGGACGAGAGCGTCGGGTCGTCACAAGAGCGAGGAGAGGTTAGACGCGGACACTACTGACCCACGCAAGTGCACCTTCAGTCTATTAGTGTGTGTGTGTGTGTGTGTGTGTGTTAAAGCATTCAGATGTTTCTGATCCATCAGTGAGATGAGGATTGAGATCAGAATCATCTGACCAGAGCAAAGAGACGAGGAACAGCAGCAAAGAGAGCAAACTACAGAAGAGACTCCTGAGACACGAAGGAAGAGAAGATGCCGGAGATCTGTTTACACACACACGCACTCACACTCACACACTCACACTCACACACTCTCACTCACACACTCACTCACTCACTCACTCACTCACTCACTCACTCACTCACTCACTCACTCACTCACTCACTCACTCACTCACTCACTCACACACTCACTCACACACTCACTCACTCACTCACACACACACACACTCACTCACTCACTCACTCACACACACTCACTCACTCACACACTCACACACTCTCACTCACACACTCACTCACTCACTCACACACACTCACTCACTCACACACTCACTCACACACTCACTCACTCACTCACACACTCACTCACACACTCACTCACACACTCACTCACACACTCACACACTCACACTCACTCACTCACTCACTCACTCATTCACTCACACACACAAACACACACACACACTCACACACTCACACTCACACTCACACACACTCACTCACTCACTCACACACTCACACACACACTCACTCACTCACTCACACACTCACTCACACACTCACTCACTCACTCACTCACACACTCACTCACTCACACACTCACTCACTCACACACTCACTCACTCACACTCACACACACACAAATTGCCGCCTCACTATCAGAGCGTGAACCAATGAGAGCGTTACCTTCTCCAGCTGGGGTCAGGGGGCGGAGACAGATACACAGAGCTGCTGTGAGAGCTGTCCATCTGGGGTCAGAGGTCAAGGACACCAACAGCAAACACACATCTGCATAATGACTGTACTCACACACACACTAACCCGACTCGTCACTATATCAGAGGATACTTGTCTCTTGTAGGGTCTGATGGGAGAGATGAAGCGCCGGTCTCTGTGCACTCTCTCCACCAGACCATGATGCCGTGTGGAGCGCCCGGAGTCCAGCGGGGAGTGGAACGAGCCCTGAGGGACACACACACACACACACACACAGGGGTATCAGAGCCATAATGAGCCGATGACACACGTCTACTGCGGATGACACACACCTGCAGGTCAGAGGCGCTACGGCCGATCTGGTTGACGTTGGGCAGAGATCCGCCGTAATACGGGCCCTGAGTTCTGGCCAATCGCACCTTCTGGGCCTGCACCTGCAGAGAAGCACAGACCTTCAGCCTGATATCCCACAATGCAATGCACTCCACTTCACCTTCCGGCTCCAGTGTGACAACCAAACAGGAAGTCTCATCAACTCTCAAAATAAAACTTTAAATCATAAAAATGTAAAATCTAACTTTTCTAAAATGAAAACAACAAAGAAAATTAAATAATGAGGATGCAAAATAAATCATTTTAAAATAAAACTCATACGTTAAATATCAAATTACAAATGTAAAGTTTTACTAAATTAATGAAATAATAAAAATGTAAAATTAATAATTTAGAGAAAAGAAAAAAAGTTACATCATAAAAATTTTAATGAATAAATAATTAATAATTTCTGAAATAAAAATCATTAAATAAAAACACTAAAACATTCACTAAAGGTGATTAAATCATAAAAATGTTAAATAAAAATCTAAATAAAAAAATTTAATCATGAATGTAAAGTTAAAATAAATAATTAAAAAATAAAAATCCAAAACAGAAAATTCATTAAATAATAAAAAATGTCAAATGAATCATAAACTAAAAATCATCCAAACATTAAATGTCAAATTAAAATAAAACACATAATAAAATCATTAAATGACTAATTAAAGTAAAAACTATCAAAATAAAATTTATTAAATCATAAAAATGTAAAATATTAGTAAATATTTTTTAAATTAAAAAAATCTAAATAAAACACTTACAAAAAAAAAAAATTACATTTTTTTATTTCTTGTCATGTGACAATTAACCGTCATCAGAGAAAATATAAAATAGAAATATTCCAGGTCCCTCGATCTGAAGCATTTCCTTAATACGGGTTCAGGACAGTGACCATAACCTCTAGAGAG
>CM042252.1:53562461-53622461 GCA_023566225.1 Romanogobio albipinnatus | reverse complement strand
TAGTAAAACTCCTCTCAGGTTATATAGGGTTATATAGTTATAGTATAACTCCTCTCAGGTTATATAGTTATAGTAAAACTCCTCTAAGGTTATATAGTTATTGTAAAACGCCTCTCAGGTTATATAGTTATAGTAAAACTCCTCTCAGGTTATATAGTTATAGTAAAACTCCTCTCAGGTTATATAGTTATAGTAAAACTCCTCTAAGGTTATATAGTTATAGTATATCTCCTCTCAGGTTATATAGTTATAGTAAAACTCCTCTCAGGTTATATAGTTATAGTGAAACTCCTCTCAGGTTATATAGTAATAGTAAAACTCCTCTCAGGTTATATAGTTATAGTTAAACTCCTCTCAGGTTATATAGTTATAGTTAAACTCCTCTAAGGTTATATAGTTATAGTAAAACTCCTCTCAGGTTATATAGTTATAGTAAAACGCCTCTCAGGTTATATAGTTATAGTAAAACGCCTCTCAGGTTATATAGTTATAGTAAAACTCCTCTCAGGTTATATAGGGTTATATAGTTATAGTAAAACTCCTCTCAGGTTATATAGTTATAGTAAAACTCCTCTCAGGTTATATAGTTATAGTAAAACGCCTCTCAGGTTATATAGTTATAGTAAAACTCCTCTAAGGTTATATAGTTATAGTATAACTCCTCTCAGGTTATATAGTAAAACTCCTCTCAGGCTATATAGTTATAGTAAAACTCCTCTAAGGTTATATAGTTATAGTAAAACTCCTCTCAGGTTATATAGTTATAGTAAAACTCCTCTCAGGTTATATAGTTATAGTAAAACTCCTCTCAGGTTATATAGTTATTGTAAAACGCCTCTCAGGTTATATAGTTATAGTAAAACTCCTCTCAGGTTATATAGTTATAGTAAAACTCCTCTAAGGTTATATAGTTATAGTAAAACTCCTCTCAGGTTATATAGTTATAGTAAAACTCCTCTAAGGTTATATAGTTATTGTAAAACGCCTCTCAGGTTATATAGTTATAGTAAAACTCCTCTCAGGTTATATAGTTATAGTAAAACTCCTCTCAGGTTATATAGTTATAGTAAAACTCCTCTAAGGTTATATAGTTATAGTAAAACTCCTCTCAGGTTATATAGTTATAGTAAAACGCCTCTCAGGTTATATAGTTATAGTAAAACTCCTCTCAGGTTATATAGGGTTATATAGTTATAGTAAAACTTCTCTCAGGTTATATAGTTATAGTAAAACTCCTCTCAGGTTATATAGTTATAGTAAAACTCCTCTCAGGTTATATAGTTATAGTTAAACTCCTCTAAGGTTATATAGTTATAGTAAAACTCCTCTCAGGTTATATAGTTATAGTAAAACTCCTCTAAGGTTATATAGTTATAGTATAACTCCTCTCAGGTTATATAGTTATAGTAAAACTCCTCTAAGGTTATATAGTTATTGTAAAACGCCTCTCAGGTTATATAGTTATAGTAAAACTCCTCTCAGGTTATATAGTTATAGTAAAACTCCTCTCAGGTTATATAGTTATAGTAAAACTCCTCTAAGGTTATATAGTTATAGTATATCTCCTCTCAGGTTATATAGTTATAGTAAAACTCCTCTCAGGTTATATAGTTATAGTGAAACTCCTCTCAGGTTATATAGTAATAGTAAAACTCCTCTCAGGTTATATAGTTATAGTTAAACTCCTCTCAGGTTATATAGTTATAGTTAAACTCCTCTCAGGTTATATAGTTATAGTAAAACTCCTCTCAGGTTATATAGTTATAGTAAAACTCCTCTAAGGTTATATAGTTATTGTAAAACTCCTCTCAGGTTATATAGTTATAGTAAAACTCCTCTCAGGTTATATAGTTATAGTAAAACGCCTCTCAGGTTATATAGTTATAGTAAAACTCCTCTCAGGTTATATAGTTATAGTAAAACTCCTCTCAGGTTATATAGTTATAGTTAAACTCCTCTCAGGTTATATAGTTATAGTTAAACTCCTCTCAGGTTATATAGTTATAGTAAAACTCCTCTCAGGTTATATAGTTATAGTAAAACTCCTCTCAGGTTATATAGTTATAGTAAAACTCCTCTCAGGTTATATAGTTATAGTTAAACTCCTCTCAGGTTATATAGTTATAGTTAAACTCCTCTCAGGTTATATAGTTATAGTAAAACTCCTCTCAGGTTATATAGTTATAGTAAAACTCCTCTCAGGTTATATAGTTATAGTAAAACTCCTCTCAGGTTATATAGTTATTGTAAAACTCCTCTCAGGTTATATAGTTATAGTTAAACTCCTCTCAGGTTATATAGTTATAGTTAAACTCCTCTCAGGTTATATAGTTATAGTAAAACTCCTCTCAGGTTATATAGTTATAGTAAAACTCCTCTAAGGTTATATAGTTATAGTAAAACTCCTCTCAGGTTATATAGTTATAGTAAAACTCCTCTCAGGTTATATAGTTATAGTAAAACTCCTCTCAGGTTATATAGTTATAGTAAAACTCCTCTCAGGTTATATATCCATCCATCCATCTTCTTCCGCTTATCCGGGGCCGGGTCGCGGGGGCAGCAGTCTAAGCAGAGATGCCCAGACTTCCCTCTCCCTAGACACTTCCTCTAGCTCTTCCGGGGGGACACAGAGGCGTTCCAAGGCCAGCCGGGAGACATAGTCACTCCAGCGTGTCCTCGGTCTTCCCCGGGGCCTCCTCCCGGTTGGACATGCCCGAAACACCTTCCCGGGAAGGCGTTCAGGAGGCATCCGGAACAGATGCCCGAGCCACCTCAGCTGTCCCCTCTCGATGTGGAGGAGCAGCGGCTCTACTCCGAGTTCCTCCCGAGTGACTGAGCTTCTCACCCTATCTCTAAGGGAGCGCCCAGCCACCCTGCGGAGAAAGCTCATTTCGGCCGCCTGTATCCGGGATCTTGTCCTTTCGGTCATGACCCAAAGCTCATGACCATAGGTGAGAGTAGGAACGTAGATTGACCGGTAAATCGAGAGCTTCGCCTTACGGCTTAGCTCTTTCTTCACCACGACAGACCGGTACATCGACCGCATTACTGCAGAAGCTGCACCGATCCGTCTGTCAATCTCCCGTTCCATCCTCCCCTCACTCGTGAACAAGACCCCTAGATACTTGAACTCCTCCACTTGGGGCAGGAACTCTCCACCAACCTGAAGTGGGCAAGCCACCCTTTTCCGACTGAGGACCATGGCCTCGGATTTGGAGGTGCTGATCCCCATCCCAGCCGCTTCACACTCGGCTGCAAACCGTCCCAGTGCATGCTGAAGGTCCTGGTTAGAAGGGGCCAACACGACAACGTCATCCGCAAAGAGCAGAGACGAAACCGTGTGGTCCCCAAACCTGACACCCTCCGGCCCTTGGCTGCGCCTAGAAATTCTGTCCATAAAAATTATGAACAGAACCGGCGACAAAGGGCAGCCCTGCCGGAGTCCAACATGCACCGGGAACAAGTCTGACTTACTGCCGGCAATGCGGACCAAACTCCTGCTTCGGTCATACAGGGACCGGACAGCCCTCAGCAAAGGACCCCGGACCCCATATTCCCCCAGCACCCTCCACAGGACGCCGCGAGGGACACAGTCGAATGCCTTCTCCAAATCCACAAAACAAATGTGGACTGGTTGGGCAAACTCCCATGAACCCTCCAGCACCCTGTAGAGGGTATAGAGCTGGTCCAGTGTTCCACGACCAGGACGAAAACCACACTGTTCCTCCTGAATCCGAGGTTCCACTATCGGCCGAATTCTCCTCTCCAGTACCCTGGCATAGACTTTCCCGGGGAGGCTGAGAAGTGTGATCCCCCTATAGTTGGAACACACCCTCCGGTCCCCCTTCTTAAAAAGAGGGACCACCACCCCGGTCTGCCATACCAGAGGCACTGTCCCCGACCGCCACGCGATGCTGCAGAGGCGTGTCAGCCAAGACAGCCCCACAACATCCAGAGACTTGAGGTACTCAGGGCGGATCTCATCCACCCCCGGTGCCTTGCCACCGAGGAGTTTCTTGACCACCTCGGTGACTTCAGCTTGGGTGATGGACGAGTCCTCCTCTGAGCCCCCAGCCTCTGCTTCCCCAATGGAAGACGTGACGGCGGGATTGAGGAGATCCTCGAAGTATTCCTTCCACCGTCTGACAACATCCCCAGTTGAGGTCAACAGCCGCCCATCGCCACTGTAAACAGCGTTGGTAGGGCACTGCTTCCCCCTCCTGAGGCGCCGGACGGTTTGCCAGAATCTCTTCGAGGCCAGCCGATAGTCCTTTTCCATGGCCTCACCGAACTCCTCCCAGGCCCGAGTTTTTGCCTCCACAACCACCCGGGCTGCAGTCCGTTTAGCCTGCCGGTACCTGTCAGCTGCCTCAGGAGTCCCACAAGCCAGCCAGGCCCGATAGGACTCCTTCTTCAGCTTGACGGCATCCCTTACTTCCGGTGTCCACCACCGGGTTCGGGGATTGCCGCCTCGACAGGCACCGGAGACCTTGCGTCCACAGCTCCGAGCAGCCGCTTTGACAATGGAGGTGAAGAACATGGTCCACTCGGACTCAATATCTCCAGCCTCCCTCGGGATCTGGTCGAAGCTCTGCCGGAGGCAGGAGTTGAAGATCTCTCTGACAGGAGACTCGGCCAAACGTTCCCAGCAGACCCTCACAGTACGTTTGGGTCAGGTTATATAGTTATAGTAAAACTCCTCTCAGGTTATATAGTTATAGTTAAACTCCTCTCAGGTTATATAGTTATAGTAAAACTCCTCTCAGGTTATATAGTTATAGTAAAACTCCTCTCAGGTTATATAGTTATAGTAAAACGCCTCTCAGGTTATATAGTTATAGTAAAACTCCTCTCAGGTTATATAGTTATAGTAAAACTCCTCTCAGGTTATATAGTTATAGTAAAACGCCTCTCAGGTTATATAGTTATAGTTAAACTCCTCTCAGGTTATATAGTTATAGTTAAACTCCTCTCAGGTTATATAGTTATAGTAAAACTCCTCTCAGGTTATATAGTTATAGTAAAACTCCTCTCAGGTTATATAGTTATAGTAAAACTCCTCTAAGGTTATATAGTTATTGTAAAACTCCTCTCAGGTTATATAGTTATAGTAAAACTCCTCTCAGGTTATATAGTTATAGTAAAACTCCTCCCAGGTTATATAGTCATAGTAAAACTCTCAGGTTATATAGTTATAGTAAAACTCCTCTCAGGTTATATAGTTATAGTAAAACTCCTCTCAGGTTATATAGTTATAGTAAAACTCCTCTCAGGTTATATAGTTATTGTAAAACTCCTCTAAGGTTATATAGTTATTGTAAAACTCCTCTCAGGTTATATAGTTATAGTTAAACTCCTCTCAGGTTATATAGTTATAGTTAAACTCCTCAGGTTATATAGTTATAGTTAAACTCCTCTCAGGTTATATAGTTATAGTTAAACTCCTCTCAGGTTATATAGTTATAGTTAAACTCCTCTCAGGTTATATAGTTATAGTAAAACTCTCAGGTTATATAATTATAGTAAAACTCCTCTCAGGTTATATAGTTATTGTAAAACTCCTCTCAGGTTATATAGTTATAGTAAAACTCCTCTCAGGTTATATAGTTATAGTAAAACTCCTCTCAGGTTATATAGTTATTGTAAAACTCCTCTAAGGTTATATAGTTATTGTAAAACTCCTCTCAGGTTATATAGTTATAGTAAAACTCCTCTCAGGTTATATAGTTATAGTTAAACTCCTCTCAGGTTATATAGTTATAGTTAAACTCCTCAGGTTATATAGTTATAGTTAAACTCCTCTCAGGTTATATAGTTATAGTTAAACTCCTCTCAGGTTATATAGTTATAGTAAAACTCCTCTCAGGTTATATAGTTATAGTTAAACTCCTCAGGTTATATAGTTATAGTTAAACTCCTCTCAGGTTATATAGTTATAGTAAAACTCCTCTCAGGTTATATAGTTATAGTAAAACTCCTCTCAGGTTATATAGTTATAGTAAAACTCCTCTCAGGTTATATAGTTATAGTTA
Organism: Romanogobio albipinnatus; assembly: GCA_023566225.1. Taxonomy (NCBI): domain Eukaryota; kingdom Metazoa; phylum Chordata; class Actinopteri; order Cypriniformes; family Gobionidae; genus Romanogobio; species Romanogobio albipinnatus. The sequence continues at coordinate 53,616,429 of CM042252.1, read as the reverse complement.
AACTCCTCTCAGGTTATATAGTTATAGTAAAACTCCTCTCAGGTTATATAGTTATAGTAAAACTCCTCTCAGGTTATATAGTTATAGTAAAACTCCTCTCAGGTTATATAGTTATAGTAAAACTCCTCTCAGGTTTTATAGTTATAGTTAAACTCCTCTCAGGTTATATAGTTATAGTTAAACTCCTCTCAGGTTATATAGTTATAGTTAAACTCCTCAGGTTATATAGTTATAGTTAAACTCCTCTCAGGTTATATAGTTATAGTTAAACTCCTCTCAGGTTATATAGTTATAGTTAAACTCCTCTCAGGTTATATAGTTATAGTAAAACTCCTCTCAGGTTATATAGTTATAGTAAAACTCCTCTCAGGTTATATAGTTATAGTAAAACTCCTCTCAGGTTATATAGTTATAGTAAAACTCCTCTCAGGTTATATAGTTATAGTAAAACTCTCAGGTTATATAGTTATAGTAAAACTCCTCTCAGGTTATATAGTTATAGTAAAACTCCTCTCAGGTTATATAGTTATAGTAAAACTCCTCTCAGGTTATATAGTTATAGTAAAACTCCTCTCAGGTTATATAGTTATAGTAAAACGCCTCAGGTTATATAGTTGTGTGTGTGATATGTTCATGATGTGTGTGATATGTTCATGCTGCACTATCGAGCAAATGCTCAGATGGAGGTGGAACGGATCATTTGCTTAGAGAAACCTCATGTGTCTGCAGGGATGAATGTGTACACAGACGGTCTTTATTGTAAAAGAGGTAGAGATACAGGTGTTTCACTGTACAGAGAAAGACAGCACTGTTGATATACTCATTCAAACGCTAGATAAGGACCGCAAACACACCTCATTCAGATAATTGATACAGACACAAACCCAGTAAAAAAAGAGAAACACACACGCACACACACACACACACACACACACAACAATCTTTGGATTTTTCTCTATTGCCCCCTTCACCCAAGCCAATTCTATCTGAGCTCCGAATAAACAATAAAGAGCAGTGATAATAATAATAATAATAATAATATAGCTATAATGAAAGCAGTCTTAATGCAGGTTAAAGCTCCCCTTTCAACACCAGAGGTTGCAGTAACAGTGGAAGCTGTGATGTAGTGGACATGTGAAAAATAAAACTAGAGTAAAATACAAAACGGCACCTAAAAGCCATGATCTCACAAACACACATTCATCCGAACGGAGAAATGGCCTTATTCATCAAACAAAAGCTGAGTGTGTGTGTGTGTGTGTGTGTGAGACGTGTGTGAGTGAGACGTGTGTGAGTGAGACGTGTGTGTACATATATACATATATATATATATAGAGAGAGAGAGAGAGAGAGAGAGAGAGAGAGAGAGAGAGAGTGTGTGTGTGTGTGTGTGTGTGAGAGTGTGTGTGTGTGTGGCCTGGTAAACCCTACGTTATGGGGACAAAATGTCCCCACAAAGATGGCAATATCCGAAATCCTCGTCCTTGTGGGGACATGTTTTGGTCCCCATGAGGAAAACATCTTCTAAATCAGACTAAGTGATGCTTTTAGAAAATGTAAAAATGCAGAATGTCTCCTGTGATGGGTAGGTTTAGGGGCAGTGTGTGTGTGTGTGTGTGTGTGTGTGTGTGTGTGAGAGAGAGAGAGAGAGAGAGAGAGTGAGTGAGAGAGTGAGTGTGTGTGTGTGTGTGTGTGTGTGTGTGTGTGTGTGTGTGTGGTTTTGAGAGTGTGTGTGTGTGAGAGTGTGTGGTTTTGAGTGTGTGTGTGTGTGTGGTTTTGAGAGAGTGTGTGTGTGGTTTTGAGTGTGTGCGTGTGTGTGGTTTTGAGAGTGTGAGTGTGTGGTTTTGAGAGTGTGTGTGTGAGAGTGTGTGGTTGTGAGAGTGTGTGGTTTTGAGAGTGTGTGTGCGTGTGAGAGTGTGTGGTTTTGAGAGTGTGTGTGTGTGAGAGAGTGTGTGGTTTTGAGAGTGTGTGTGTGTGTGTGTGGTTTTGAGTATGTGTGGTTTTGAGAGTGTGTGAGAGTGTGTGGTTTTGAGAGTGTGTGTGTGAGAGTGTGTGTGTGTGTGTGTGTGTGGTTTTGAGAGTGTGTGAGTGTGTGGTTTTGAGAGTGTGTGTGTGAGAGTGTGTGTGTGTGAGAGTGTGTGTGTGTGTGTGGTTTTGAGAGTGTTTTAGGCCAAAATCTTTAGACCAAATTTCATGATCAATTTGTGAAGAGAAAGTGTTTCCTCTGCTTCTGTTTCATGACTGAGGCCGTTCTTCTGCACATTCTGGCACTGAATGACACACGAGTGATTGACACTGAGCTCTGCTGATGAACGGCTCAATGTGAAGTCCAATAATGATAACGCAAATAAAACCCTAAACTCTGCAGTGGGTAGGAGAGTGGCCATCAGTCCTCGGGTCATCAGTCGGAGTTGTCGGAGTGGTCACTCCCGGGTGAGGCGGCGGAGGGCGGCGTGTTCGGCTCCTGCCAGTTCCCGTTAGTCTGGAGAAACACAAACCACCATCATCATCATCAGCACACACCACAGAACACACACACCCATGCACAGTGAGCGGGCTGAAGGCCAGCAATGCATATTAAAAATATGACAATGCATTTTTTCTCAGCTAGGGGGCGTGAAGAGTGCAGCCGGTCACACACTCTGAGGTTAAAGCGAGAGAAATCTGCATGATCAGATCATTATTTACATTAATATCTCATGTTTCTGGAGGATGTGTGTGTGTGTGTGTGTGTGTGTGTATGTTTCTCGTGTGCCGCTCGTGATGTGAACAGGCCTGAATTATAATTAGGGCTGGGTGATATGACCCAAAAAATTATCACAATATAATTTTTTATAAACAACAGTGGCGTTATGTAAAGAAACCAATTTGTAAAGCTTTAAAATTCTGAAAATGAATGAATGTTTGGTAATTGAATATTGAATTGAATAGAAGAAAATAGATTAAAAAAAGAGTCAGTAAAAGTGGAAAAAAATATTAATATATAATACTTCTATGACAGTTTTTGGGCATGGACATTTTTGTCTATTATGGACTTAAGTGTTAGTTTTTTAAAAAATCTGACACTACATAAAAAATAAAAATGCCTCAAAATTAATGTTGTTGTTCTTCATTGACCCACCCAAGAATCTAATAAGCAAAGAAAAAAAATTCTGCTTAGCTTTTAGTTTATGAAAATAAACTACTATTTTTATTTTTTTCATAAAAAAACACATATGGCATTATGTAAACAAACCAGCATTTAAAGGGTTAAAGTTCTTAAAATTAATGAATGTTTGGTATCTATGGATAGAACAGATGCTGGTTAAAAAAAATGACATCAGTGAAAGTGGAAAAAAATGTTAATAAATCATATTTCTATGACAGTTTTTGGGCATGGACATTTTTGTCCATTTTGTCACCACTTTGTCACCTGTCCACCCCATACAATCAGTGAGAATCCAACTACTAACATGGCCAAGACCAAAGAGCTGTCCAAAGACACTAGAGACAAAATTGTACACCTCCACAAGGCTGGAAAGGGCTCCGGGGAAATTGCCAAGCAGCTTGGTGAAAAAAGCTCCACTGTTGGAGCAATCATTAGAAAATGGAAGAAGCTAAACATGACTGTCAATCTCCCTCGGACTGGGGCTCCATGCAAGATCTCACCTCGTGGGGTCTCAATGATCCTAAGAAAGGTGAGAAATCAGCCCAGAACTACACGGGAGGAGCTGGTCAATGACCTGAAAAGAGCTGGGACCACCGTTTCCAAGGTTACTGTTGGTAATACACTAAGACGTCATGGTTTGAAATCATGCATGGCACGGAAGGTTCCCCTGCTTAAACCAGCACATGTCAAGGCCCGTCTTAAGTTTGCCAATGACCATTTGGATGATCCAGAGGAGTCATGGGAGAAAGTCATGTGGTCAGATGAGACCAAAATAGAACTTTTTGCTCATAATTCCACTAAACGTGTTTGGAGGAAGAAGAATGATGAGTACCATCCCAAGAACACCATCCCTACTGTGAAGCATGGGGGGGGGGGGTAGCATCATGCTTTGGGGGTGTTTTTCTGCACATGGGACAGGGCGACTGCACTGTATTAAGGAGAGGATGACCGGGGCCATGTATTGCCAGATTTTGGGGAACAACCTCCTTCCCTCAGTTAGAGCATTGAAGATGGGTCGAGGCTGGGTCTTCCAACATGACAATGACCCGAAGCACACAGCCAGGAGAACCAAGGAGTGGCTCTGTAAGAAGCATATCAAGGTTCTGGCGTGGCCTAGCCAGTCTCCAGACCTAAACCCAATAGAGAATCTTTGGAGGAGCTCAAACTCCGTGTTTCTCAGCGACAGGCCAGAAACCTGACTGATCTAGAGAAGATCTGTGTGGAGGAGTGGGCCAAAATCCCTCCTGCAGTGCAAACCTGCTGAACAACTACAGGAAACCTTTGACCTCTGGAATCACAAACAAAGGCTACGGTACCAAATATTAACACTGATTTTCTCAGGTGTTCAAATACTTATTTGCAGCTGTTTCATACAAATAAATAGTTAAAAAATCATATATTGTGATTTCTAGATTTTTTTTTTAGATTATGTCTCTCACAGTGGACATGCTCCTATGATGACAATTTCAGACCCTCCATGATTTCCAAGTGGGAGAACTTGCAAAATCCACACGTGCTGCAGTTAAAACTGTGCATACCGAACTGAAAGACACACACACGTGTAGCGCTCCACCCCAACACAACACATGCATGAGGACATGAGGCGCAGTGATGCTCTCACCTGAGCCCCCATGTGATAGGGCGGCTGCTCTCCGTTCATTGGAGGAACTCCTAGGAAGCAGTCAGCTGACCCTGACAGCGAGAACGACCCTGAGCCTGGAAGAGCGAGAGGAGCGACACATGAGAAACCACATCACTACAGCTATTCATTAGAGATTACCATTGTGTTCTGGTGCATTCATATGGGAAAACTCAACTTATAAGAACATTATTACACTGTTAAACTTTAGTTATTTAAGGAATAATCAATCATTTTAACAGTAAACCTCCGTTGGGCTTTGTTTGCCCAAAGAAAGGGTTTCATTTTCATTTGATTGACAGATGAATTAAATTACACAACACAGAGGTTGCTTATATTTCATAGGGCCCTATTATTGTAAAAAGACACAGAATTTGGTAATAATAAAACGGAATTTGAGAAAATATTATAGTTTTTAATAAAATAAAAGTTTTGAAGCTTAAAGTTTCAGGATTTCAAATAATTACACTTGTTTTTGCATTAATAACATTTACATTGAACCATTAAAACAGAGTCCAGAAAAATAAAAAATAAAAACAAAACAAAAACCCGGAAACCCAGACAAATTTAAACGGAATTTGGGGGGGAAAACAAACAAACAAAGAAATTTGATTTTGGGAATTGATAAATTAAGCTGTTTTTATTCATTCAATTCATTAAAACTGAATTAAACCATTATAATGGAATTCAGAAAAATTTAAACAGAAAACACAGAATTTGAGAAAAAATAAAATGTATTTCATTGGGCACTAAAAATTTAATTTTTGCTAAACTTTTAATAAAATGCTGTTAAATTGTACAATTTTCATGATTTCAAATCATTAAGACTTGCTTTTGGATTAATAACATTACATTTAACCATTAAAACAGAGTCCAGAAAAAAATACTGAAAATTAAATAAATATATTAATTAATTAAAGTAAAACAAATCCAGAAAAATTCAAATGGAAAAAAGGGAATTTGTGAAAAAATAAAAAGTATTTCCTAAAGGAATATTTTAAAATAAATAGCTGTTAAAATATATAAGTTCTATGATCACAAATAATTAGACTTGCTTTTGGACTAATACAATTTACATTTAACAATTACACCCCAGAAAAATTTAAATAAAACAAAAAACCTAAAAATCCACATTTTTGTGTTTTTATTAATTAAATTAATTAGACATGCTTTCGTTTATTAAAATTGAATGAAACCATTAAAATGGAATCATGAAAAATGTAAACAGAAAACACAGAATTTGAGAAAAAATAAAATGTATTTCACAGGGCACTAAAAATTGTATTTTTCTTTTTTTTTTTATAAAATGCTGTTAAATTGTACAAGTTTCATGATTGCAAATAATTAAGACTTGCTTTTGGATTAATAACATTTAATTTAACCATTGAAACAGAGTCCAGAAAATTTACTGAAAAATAAATAAATAAATTAATTAATTAAAATAAAACAAATCCAGAAAAATTCAAACGGATTTGTAAAAAAAAAATTTTTACATTAAAAAAAAAAAATAAATGTTATTGAACCATTAAAATGGAGCCCAGAAAAATTACTGACAAATAAAAACAAAAATTTTAATTAAACGAATCCAGAAAAATTCAAACGGAAAAAATTGAATTTGTGAAAAAATAAAACGTATTTCATAAAGCCCTAAACTTTTTATTTTTCCCTTTTTTTTAATAAATTGATGTTAAATTGTATGAGTTTCATGATTGCAAATAATTAAGACTTGCTTTTGGATTAATAACATTTAATTTAACCATTAAAACAGAGTCCAGAAAAATAAATAAATAAGTTAATAAATAAAAACAGAATTTAACTAAAACAAAATCCCCCAAAAAATGAATTTGGGAAAAAAATCAACCGTATTTCACAGGGCCCTCATAAAGGTAGATGTGTGTGTTTATTAATATGAATTGCATATATTGTCCTGACCCGTGGAGTTGGGCGTGTGGGGGGAGTCCTCGCTCTGGGTCGCCCCTAAGGCCGTCTTCATGGCGTACAGATTGGCCTCTTCCTGGAACTTCCCAATGTTCTTCTTATAGCGAATCCTCTTGTTGCCAAACCAGTTGGACACCTGTCACGATTTCAGAGCCAGAATGAAACCGACACCCCTCAGCTGACCGGACGAGCGCCAGGCGCTGCTCAAAGGCTCATGGGACACCAGAGGGACTCTTACCTGAGACACAGTGATACTGCAGTTCTTGGCCAGCTCCTCTTTAGCCTCCTCACTCGGGTACGGGTTCGACAGGTGTGAGTAGAAATACTCGTTCAGCACCTCCGTGGCCTGTTTGCTAAAGTTACGCCGCTTGCGTCTGATAAAGCAAGAACACATCGGTCAAACATCCGTCCCGTCTCACATCGGTCAAACATCCGTCCCGTCTCTCACATCGGTCAAACATCCGTCCCGTCTCTCACGTCGGTCAAACATCCGTCCCGTCTCACACATCGGTCAAACGTCCGTCCCGTCTCACACATCGGTCAAACATCCGTCCCGTCTCACACATCGGTCAAACATCCGTCCCGTCTCACACATCGGTCAAACATCCGTCCCGTCTCTCACATCGGTCAAACATCCGTCCCGTCTCACACATCGGTCAAACATCCGTCCCGTCTCTCACATCGGTCAAACATCCGTCCCGTCTCACATCGGTCAAACATCCGTCCCGTCTCACACATCGGTCAAACATCCGTCCCGTCTCACATCGGTCAAACGTCCGTCCCGTCTCTCACATCGGTCAAACATCCGTCCCGTCTCTCACATCGGTCAAACATCCGTCCCGTCTCACACATCGGTCAAACATCCGTCCCGTCTCACACATCGGTCAAACGTCCGTCCCGTCTCACACATCGGTCAAACATCCGTCCCGTCTCACACATCGGTCAAACATCCGTCCCGTCTCACACATCGGTCAAACGTCCGTCCCGTCTCACACATCGGTCAAACGTCCGTCCCGTCTCACACATCGGTCAAACATCCGTCCCGTCTCTCACATCGGTCAAACATCCGTCCCGTCTCACACGTCGGTCAAACGTCCGTCCCGTCTCACACATCGGTCAAACGTCCGTCCCGTCTCACACATCGGTCAAACATCCGTCCCGTCTCACACGTCGGTCAAACGTCCGTCCCGTCTCACACATCGGTCAAACATCCGTCCCGTCTCACACATCGGTCAAACATCCGTCCCGTCTCACACGTCGGTCAAACGTCCGTCCCGTCTCACACATCGGTCAAACATCCGTCCCGTCTCACACGTCGGTCAAACGTCCGTCCCGTCTCACACATCGGTCAAACGTCCGTCCCGTCTCACACATCGGTCAAACATCCGTCCCGTCTCACACGTCGGTCAAACGTCCGTCCCGTCTCACACGTCGGTCAAACATCCGTCCCGTCTCACACATCGGTCAAACGTCCGTCCCGTCTCACACATCGGTCAAACATCCGTCCCGTCTCACACGTCGGTCAAACGTCCATCCCGTCTCACACATCGGTCAAACGTCCGTCCCGTCTCACACATCGGTCAAACATCCGTCCCGTCTCACACGTCGGTCAAACGTCCGTCCCGTCTCACACATCGGTCAAACATCCGTCCCGTCTCACACGTCGGTCAAACGTCCGTCCCGTCTCACACATCGGTCAAACACCCGTCCCGTCTCACACATCGGTCAAACATCCGTCCCGTCTCACACATCGGTCAAACATCCGTCCCGTCTCACACGTCGGTCAAACGTCCGTCCCGTCTCACACATCGGTCAAACATCCGTCCCGTCTCACACATCGGTCAAACATCCGTCCCGTCTCACACATCAGTCAAACATCCGTCCCGTCTCACACATCGGTCAAACATCCGTCCCGTCTCACACATCGGTCAAACATCCGTCCCGTCTCTCACATCAGTCAAACATCCGTCCCGTCTCACACATCGGTCAAACATCCGTCCCGTCTCACACGTCGGTCAAACATCCGTCCCGTCTCACACGTCGGTCAAACGTCCGTCCCGTCTCACACGTCGGTCAAACGTCCGTCCCGTCTCACACATCAGTCAAACATCCGTCCCGTCTCACACATCGGTCAAACATCCGTCCCGTCTCACACGTCGGTCAAACGTCCGTCCCGTCTCACACATCGGTCAAACATCCGTCCCGTCTCACACATCGGTCAAACATCCGTCCCGTCTCACACGTCGGTCAAACGTCCGTCCCGTCTCACACATCGGTCAAACATCCGTCCCGTCTCACACGTCGGTCAAACATCCGTCCCGTCTCACACATCGGTCAAACATCCGTCCCGTCTCACACATCGGTCAAACATCCGTCCCGTCTCACATCGGTCAAACATCCGTCCCGTCTCACACATCGGTCAAACATCCGTCCCGTCTCACACATCGGTCAAACATCCGTCCCGTCTCACACATCGGTCAAACATCCGTCCCGTCTCACACAAACAAATTCATCCAAATAACAGCATTTATTAACACAAGAGAAGCTTTAAGGGTTTCCTGTCAAAATAAAACTTTGTTGGTTTAATGTCTGAAAATGAAGATATTAAGTCATAAATAATAGTATTGTAATTATACAGGTATAAAAATGTTATATAATAATGTTATATTTTTCTTAAATGTTCCATTTTTTATATTAGTAATGTTTAATTTTATTAATTTAGAAATGTTTTGTTTACATTTAATTTATAATAATTTATTTACAGCAAACCTATTTTTTTCAAATCACAATAAAATTTCTGTTTAAAAATAAATAATAAAAACAAGTAATAAATATTAATGTTCAAATTAGTTTATTTTTAAATATTAGTATTCTAATTCATTTTTCTCAAATAATATTTTTTTATTTTAGCACTATTTCTTGTTTTTTATTGAGTAATTATTATATTTTCACTTAGTAATAATACTAGGGATGCACCGAATCCAGGGTTCGGGTTCGGCCGAATATTGGGCTTTTTGACTGGGTTCGGTTTCTGCCGAACCTCAGAATTTATTTCCACCGAACCCGAACCCTAGGCTTGCACTATGCGCGCCCCGCTGGTCGAACGCAATGACGCCGCTGTTGAAAGTGAAAATGGAACTCATGAACAGAAAACGTGGCAGTATACTTTAAGTCAAAAGAAGGCGATTCAAGTTGAGCTACGCGTTCAATTTGCGATTTGTCTCGTGATGACAAGGACCCTAAACAACAGCCGCTGTTAAAACATTTGCATATGAAACATCCGAGAGAACACGAGTTGTACATGAAGGAATCTACAGACAGCCAAAATGTATTTTATTTTACCGTGCAAACAGCCTATAGATCTATAGATCAGATAAAATATAAATAAAATTAATAAAATATATAGGCCTACACTAAATATTTTTCACTTAAATAATTACCAAATTAAGATGACAAAACGAAAATACACTGAATCCGTTAGCTTTGAAGAACCGGAATTAGGTAAATAGATAGATAATATACTATATATCTTTTCTTTACATAAATACTATTCTCTTAAAACCATCATTTCGTTATTTTTACTAACCCAAATAATGATTCATCCGCTAGGTTGCACGTGAGGGGAAAAAATAGGTTCCTTCCACTTAAGAGTTGAGCTCTTTTTATTTGAATATAGCCTATCTCTTTACATAAATACTATTTTCTACTTTTTAAAAAATAACTTCGTTATTTTACTAACCCAGTGTTTTGTATGTGAATGCTGTTTCACGTGAATATTACCACAGGAGTGAAGCACAAAGCTTTGTTTAGCCTAGAAAGGAAATAATGGTCAGAGAGCACTTTTTCATTCTGTTTTGCAATCTGGATCTGGTCACTCGATTTTTCCGTGAATTTGAACAATAGGCCTAGTAGTCCATTTTATCCCAATGGACATGGACATCTCGTTTCTTTTCCCAACTCTTCACTCACGTCTCACCCATGTTCGCAGGGGATTATAAACGTTTCTTCCTTTCGTTTGCTTATAATTAAGTCTATTATAACTATTCACATCCTTTACTGTGGGAAAGTATAAAAAACACTGTAAGACGAATACCTTTTTACTTCAAATTGTATTTAACACAGTTTGTTCTTGTTATTAAACTTGGTAATGCGCGTCAAGTTTGGTTTATTTGAATAGCGCATTTCACACACGCCGGTGATTTTAGTTTTGTTTTCTCTGGCAGTGAATAATCAAACAATGCCTAAATGTCTTGACCCTGTGAAAAATAAAATCCTCTCTTCAGACCTTTTACAACAAGTGTTGCTTTGCAACATCAGCAGAACATATGAAGATGAAGATATTCAAGAAGGTGTCAGTGTCCCATTCCTCTCAAAGCGCAGAGCGGTAGACCTATGATGCATCTTTGCGGGGGAATAGTATATGAATCAAATATTTTTCTAACTAATATTTAATTTTCATATATTCTTGAGGTTACCATTATTTACTGAAAATCGTTTTTGTTTTATAGGCTGTGTTGTTTCACTGACGGAAGTGCTAAAATAAACACGCATGCTTATGGATGTTTCAGCCTCAAATGATTTCGAAATGTAGGCTATACATATATCTGGCATAGACTACAGTATTTAAAATAGCATATATGCATTAGTTACATTCTCAATTTAATTTACAGAGCAATCCCTGCTAAGTTTTTAGTTTAACTAATACTATAGAAGAGGATTAGTGTGTCGCACTCACAACAGACTCGCAACGGGGGCGTTGCATCACGATGGTGGCACAACCCTAGCGCGCGCCTCCTGCGCTCTCCGTTGGGTTGTTCTTTGAAACGACAGAGGACGACTCGGGGTAATTTTTCTATAAACCATCATGAAATAGCGACAATGTTTACTTTAGTAAACTTGACCAAAACAGTTAATGGTCAATAGCATCCCTACACTGCTGTGGACGTTGTTAACTTCATTAATGTGTTTACTGTGATAATGGACTGCGGGTGGGAGTAGGATTCGGTATTCGGTTTCGGATTCGGCCGAATCTTAACCAGTGGATTCGGTATTCGGCCGAACCCCAAAAATCTGGATTCGGTGCATCCCTAAATAATACTAATACTAATTATTATTATTATTATTATTATATAGCTATATTGATATATAATTCTACAAAATAAAATATTTTCCAAACTGTGCGGCCCTAAAATGTTTTAATTGAAAATAAATACATAAATAAACAAATTTCAATATTCAAATATTTTAGATATATTTATAAATATTAGTATTGTAATTTTAATGTTGTAAAGTTAAATTTAATTATTATTATATTTTTCTTAATCATTTTGTTTTATTTTTGCAATATTTCTTATTTTGTTTGAGCTATATTGATACATAATTCTCCAAAAATTAAAATCACAAATCGTATTGAAAATAAATAAACATTACATATTATTTTTAGATATTTTATTTATAAATATTTAAATTCTACTGTTGTAATGTAAAAATAAAATTATTCTATTTAATATTTTAGCAAACTTATTTTATTTTTATTGAGTCATTTTTATATTCACATTTATTAGTAGTAATAATAATAATAATAATAATAATACCCCCATTTTGACTGTGCAGCCCACACTACAGCACAAATGCATTATCACACAATGTGTCTGACGCTGACAGCCGGACGCACCTGGCGTCCAGGAAGCGCGAGCGCAGGATCATGACCGCTTCACAGGTGCTCTGCTTGAGCTGCGTCTGGATGGAGCTGAACTTGCGGTGGATGATGGCCACCATGCGCTCGATCTCGCGCGGAGACACGGGCCGGGTGCGAGACTGCTCCCTCAGCAGGTTCATGACATGTGTAGTGAACTCACTGCAGGCCTGTAGACAGCAATGAGGTTAGAAACCAGCTCCACACACACACACACACGTGTCCTACACGAGTCAAAGTGCATCAGGCGGCCATTTTCTGTCCTCAGGAAACACTGTGCAAACTGACACAACACAACATGTTGAATGTTAAGCTCAAGCTCAATTGAATGCAACAATCGGGTTCCAGAAGTAAAAATCCCATTCATTTAATCCATCGGAAAACTGATTTAGAGCAACAAACCATTAAAGACAGGCCTCCTGTGAGCTACAACGCTGTATGTGCTTTTGTTGAAGCATTATTTTTGAAATACCGGTGTTGAACAGTGCAGATAAAAAACTACATTCCCCATGATTCTGCAGCGAAGCCTCCACCAATCAGAGAATCAAACAAGCAAAAAGCCCGCCCACTTCCATGAAGCACTGCGGATGTCCCTCAAACTACGTGAACATTTTAAATCAACAGTTTTTATATTTCTCCCATCGCAATTAAATCAATTATGACATTCGCAATGCATCATGGGATTGTAGTTTTTTAAAGCATAATCTTGTATCGTTGTCCAATTTCAAAATAGTTTTCGCGTCAAATCAGTTTGTTTCTCTACGTTTTAAATCCTTATGGGAAAAATACTTCCGGAACCAAGGCATTTACAGCTTTGCGAAGCAGGATTTTGGACCAATGAGATTTCCCTGAGGGCGTGGCTACCCAGCACAACGGCAGCGATATGTACCTGCTCGTATTTTTCCAGCTCTGTGTGGTAAATGTTCCGAATTTGGCTCAACTTGCTTTTATAGTCGGAGTGCTCCAATGAGCTGTCGGGTGACATCCCGCCAGAGCTGGTTGCCGCAGAGACCGCGGCGGCGGCTCCGCCCCCCTTCTCTGGACCGGCCACACCTTCGGCCAGCAGCATGTTGTCCAATCGCACGAGCTGTGGGTCTGGAGGCTCCTCCTCCTGAGCATTTCTCATGGATAGACCTGAGAGAAGAAATTCACACATTAATATTCAACACTTAAAAGGCACAATATGTAATTTTTCATCTCTTGTAGAAAACAAAGGCGTGTCTTGACTCTTGAGTGGGCGGAGCTTTTATTCTGCCACGAGCACTTCTGCTTCTTCCGCTCATGCGTGTGTGTTTGATCATATCACACACATGTGAGTGTGTTAAACACTGCAGTGAGCGAGATCATATGAGGCGGGAAAACATGGCACTCTGTGCGGTAAATCAACAACAGCAGATTCACACAATCAGACTAACTGTGTTGAGCTGGAGAACAATGAGGAGTTTCTGTCCATCAATGATCCAAACAGTGGCTAATAAAACACACCAGATATTAAAGCGCCGCTAGTGTTGCCATGGTTACCGCACAATAACACCGGAGGGCGACGTGGGGATGATGTCACTAGCCGCGTTTCCATTACCCTTCAAATTGCGAATTGAAAATACGCCCAATGGAAACGCGTCAATTTCGCAAAAACTACCATATATCGCAAAAATGTTTTTACTCTCGCATGAGGAGGTTTTTCAGCAATTTGAAAAAGGAAATTTTCGCACAACTGCAATGGAAACAGTTTTTTCGCATCTACAGGTCAGCTGGTACGGTCATGCATTGCTCTCACACAGGGCCTACATATTTTTTTCCACTCCAGTATGTCTAATAATGAGATCTTATGTCATTAAAACGACCTATATTTTCTCCTAATAAGGAAAGTGGCGTAACTTTATAATGACGGACCCGGTGCATCCACACATATCATAACTATCTACAGGCCGCCTGTAATTAAGACATATATTCAAGACATGTATTAAAACAGAAAGACGCTGTAGTTTCAGCTCAAAGACTGAGGAAACAGGCCAGCATGTCAATCCATTCCCCACGATCTTTTGCTTCTTATTTATTAAATATACAGCCAAATAGTTGATTAAACATTGATCAAAATTAAAATACAATTTATACAAAACGTAATTAATTTTAAAGAAAGACTTTCTAGAAAACACAATTCAATGAAATGCTCAATCCATGTCCCCGGACATATGCGCATCTGATTATGTGCCTTACTCATGCTGCTCACTTTTCATAATCAACATATGAAATTACAAGATTATAATATTTAGACATAGCCTAACTATATGAAATTAAATAGGCTACGTTTTCTTTAACCATGTGTCCGACGAAGTCGTCGTCGCCTTCTGATGGATTTTTTCCTTATTCCAGTGGAAACAACTCACAATACTCCGTCATTTTTAGCCATACAGAGATCAGTGCAAGACATAATTATAAACAGTAAACTGTCGACTTTTATTTGTGTTCACTCAATAACAGCAAAGGCCGTGGACTCAGGGAACGGATTATTTTCACTCCGCTCCAAACGCTGTCTTCATTTAAAAAATATATTTTGTTTATTAAACGAAACGTTTTTCATTTCAAAAGCATTTCTAAATTCAGTTTATATTTACAACAAACGAAATTCCAAGCCAAAATAACGAAGTGGTAAAAAAAAACTTTGAGTTACACCATGAAGATTCAAACATCTCGCTCGTCTCTGTGTGTGGCAATGCGTCACAATAATCTGGCGTATGTAAAAGTCGATCATTCTTTACAGATGATGGTGTGTTTGGACAGAAGACGAGTTCTTTATTAAACTTATAAAAAACAATAGAATAAAAAATGCCACAATTTATCATTACACCTCATGTGTGCCGCTCAAGTATAAGGAGCTTTCCTTGCCATCAGTGATTGGATAACACACACACACACACACACACACGTCTCATGAATAATAATGGCGTGCGGTGGCTGGGATACACATAAACCTAACAACATACATCGCATGATTTTTGGAATGATTTATCACGAGACGAAAAAAATGGTTTTAATCGCATAACATCAGTTAATGGAAACGCCGTCATTTCGCAATATTTTTTTATCGACTTGTAGAAAATATCGCAAAAGTTTTGCGCAAATCTGTAATGGAAACGCGGCTAGTGATGGGCGGCGCACACACACGGGCCGTGTCCTGGGGAAAATCACTGGATTTAAACATTCTTGGAAACATTTGGGATAATGTACACTAGGGCTGAACGATACATCGAATTTTCATCATCATCGCAACAGACAGCCTGACACGATGAATAAGGGAAAACAGTTCATTACATGTGCCAATCTGAGTAACGTATTCTGAAGACTTGGATCACTTCCACATTGAATTGCATTTTATAAGTGTAGGATAGGGTTGGGCGATGTCTCCTAAATTGGCAGCTGACGATGTTTACAGTAAAAGATCGTGATGGACTTTGTTTTTTTTTATTAATACAAATAAATAATTTACTATATCTAAATTTTACTATCTCTTTACATAAATACTATTTTCTACTTCAAAACTATATATAATTTTGTTATTTTACTAACGCAAATAATGACTCATCTGCGCTAGGTTGCACGTGAGGGAAAAAAGTAGCTTCCTTCCACTTAAGAAGAGTTGTGCACTTTTTATTTTAATAAATCTCTTTACATAAATGCTATTTTCTACTTCAAAACTATAATTTCGTTACTAACCCAGTGTTTTGTATGTTAATGTTGTTTTACGTGAATAATACCGAGTGAAGCACAAAGCTTTGTTTACAAAGGAAATAAATTCTCAGCCATGAATGGATTGATGCCGAATGAGAGAGTCAGGCTGAGCCCAATTTAAGATTCGTCAGCTTTTTTATTCTGTTTTGCGACTTCCGTGAATTTTAACAATAGGCCTAACGTTAGTCCATTTTATCCCACATGGACATCTCGTTTCTTTTCTCAAATCTTCACTCGCGTCGCATTTTCACAGGGAATTATAAACGTTTCTTCCTTTCGTTTGTTTATAAGTCTATTATACCCATTCACGTCCTTTACTGTGGGAAAGTAGAAAAACACTGTAGGATGAGTGGGCTACCTTTTTACTTACTTTTATTTAACACAGTTTGTGCTTGTTATTAGACTTGGTAAGGCGTGTCAAGTTTATTTGAATGGAGCATTTCACACACACAGGCCATTTTACTTTAGTTTTCTCTGGCAGTGAATAATCAAACAGCTTAAATGTCTTGACCCTGTGGAAGATAAAATTGGCTCTTCGGAACAAGTGTTGCTCTGCAACATCAGGAGAACACATGAAGACAAAGATATTTGAGAAGGTGTGTATCCAGCTCGTGCTTCATCTCGCGCAGAGCGGTATATGACGCATCTTTGAGGGGAAATTAGATTTTTTTTTTTACTAATATTTAATTTTCTTATATTCTTTAGGTTACCATTATTTACTGATAATCGTTTAAATGTTTTACAGGCTGTAGTAGGCTATGTTGTTTCACTGACGGAAGTAGGCCTACTAAAATAAACACGCATGTTTGAGCCTTGTTTATATTTTTTATTTTCAAAATGTAGGCTATTTAATTGAGGTATATACAGGTGCTGGTCATATAATTAAAATATCATCAAAGCGTTGATTTATTTCAATAATTCCATTCAAAAAGTGAAACTTGTATATTATATTTATTCATTACACACAGACTGATATATTTCAAACGTTTATTTATTTTAATTTTGATGATTATAACAGACAACTAAGGAAAATCCCAAATTCAGTATCTCAGAAAATTTGAATATTGTGAAAAGGTTGAATATTGAAGACACCTGGTGCCACACTCTCATCAGCTGATGAACTCAAAACACCTGCAAAGGCCTTTAATGTTCTCTCAGTCTAGTTCTGTAGGCCACACAATCATGGGGAAGACCAAAAGACGACCATTGACCCCTTGCACAAGGAGAGCAAGACACAAAAGGTCATTGCAAAAGAGGCTGGCTGTTCACGGAGCTCTGTGAAGTGCTAGAAAAAAAAGTGTACAAGCAATAGGGACAACCGCACCCTGGAGAGGATTGTGAAACAAAACCCATTCAAAAATGTGGGGGAGATTCACAAAGAGTGGACTGGAGCTGGAGTCAGTGCTTCAAGAACCACTACACACAGACGTATGCAAGACATGGGTTTCAGCTGGGGTTTCAACACTCTTGAACAACAGAAGCGTCAGAAGCGTCTCGCCTCGGCTAAAGACAAAAAGGAAAAAAAGTGGTCCAAAGTTGTTCTCTGATGAAAGTAAATTTTGCATTTCCTTTGGAAATCAGGGTCCCAGAGTCTGGAGGAAGAGAGGAGAGCACACAATCCATGTTGCTTGAGGTCCAGTGTAAAGTTTCCACAGTCAGTGATGGTTTGGGGTGCCAGGTCATCTGCTGATGTTGGTCCGCTGTGTTTTCTGAGGTTCAAGGTCAACGCAGCCGTATACCAGGAAGTTTTAGAGCACCCCGGTATGGTATCCCTGGTCTTAATCGGCCAGCAAACTCGCCTGACCTTAACTCCATAGAAGATCTCTGGGGTATTGTGAAGAGGAAGATGTGATATGCAGAAGAGCTGAAGGCCACTATCAGAGCAACCTGGGCTCAGAACACCTGAGCAGAGCCACAGACTGATGGACTCATGCCACACCACATCACTGCAGTAATTCAGGCAAAACAAGACCCAACTAAAGCATTGAGTGCTGGACATGCTCACACTCTTCAGTTGGCCAAGATCTCTAAAAATCCTTTCTTTGTATTGGTCTTAAGTAATACTCTAATTTTCTGAGATACTGAATTTGGGATGTTTCTTAGTTGTCAGTTATAATCATCAAAATTAAAAGAAATAAACATTTAAAATATATCAGTCTGTGTGTAATGAATGAATATATTATACAAGTTTCACTCATTGAATGGAATTAGTGAAATAAATCAACTTTTTGATGGTATTCTAATTATTAATAATATATTTAACGAATATATAACGAATTTATATATAGCTATAATATAGGCTATATAAGAAATATATATATATAGGCGTGCGCGTGTAGCCGCCACCCCGCGCCACTGCACAGTTACACTGCAGCATCTCGTTCTCCCTTCTCTTTCTTTAATATGAAATGCTGTTTGAATTTCCAAGATAGAAACGCTTTCTTGCCCTGGCTCTGTTGTTCTGGCTCCATCTCTACCTCCAGCTCCCGCTGCTCCTCTTCCGACTCCATTGTGACTGATCACGCAAACCGTGCATTTTTTTCGTTTTCATATTGGGGCTTCTGAGAAATGCATTGAGTTTCCTTAATTTATTTAGAGAGTAAATAAACTCACGAAACAGAGAAGTATCGTTAATGTTATCCATTGATTTCAACAATGTAACTGTATTCTAAATATCAACTATTTAAATTGTAACTGTAACGGAATACAGTTACTCATAATATATATTCTGAATATGTAACGCCGGCACATGTATTCTGTTACTCCCCAACACTGCACACGACCTATTAAAGCACTAAGACATGGGAACAGTATAGCTAACATTCACATTTGAATATGTATCGCAAGTCATATCGTCTTCGCAATATTAAACAATGTTATCGCACATCGCAGCTTTTCCTCATATCGTGCAGCCCTAATGTACACAAGTCAACACAATATATAACACTCCAAAAATCTTACATATTGTGCCTTTAATAGCACAACAATGCAAGAATGTTGGCAGAAAGCACAATATGCATATCAATAAAACATTAATATTAGTGCTGTCAGTAAAACGCGTTATTAACGAAGTTAACGCAAACCTATTTTAACGGCGTCAATTTTGTTTATCGCGAGATTAACGTTCTTTTTGGTCTAACAAACTTTGTAGTTTTTTCACATGCTGTTGCAACAACTAGTAACGTTAGAAAAACTACAACACCACTCCGGATGTAGCTAGACCGGAAACAAAACATCAGGCACGCTGCGGCTGCCCACACTTGTCTGGGCCAT
Organism: Romanogobio albipinnatus; assembly: GCA_023566225.1. Classification (NCBI taxonomy): domain Eukaryota; kingdom Metazoa; phylum Chordata; class Actinopteri; order Cypriniformes; family Gobionidae; genus Romanogobio; species Romanogobio albipinnatus. Next base: position 53,597,007 of record CM042252.1, on the reverse strand, counting down.
TAAAAGAGTAGACGTGGATGGCAAGCGTGAGACGCCGAAATGAGATATGTATTATGCCATGATTTAACTGCACTATAGGCGGAGTCCTAGTTTACCTTGCATGTGCACTTTGTAATTTTATTTTGTATCACCCTGTTTTGATCACTTAGAAAGGGCTGTTGAAGGGGCTGTTTGTGCAACAAAGTATTTTTTTCACCCTTTTATTGATGGACAGTGTTACATTGTGTGAGCGATTATTTGCTCCAAGTGTGAATGACTGCTTCAAGTGAGAATGTTGGTGTGAAATCGAACACTACAGTATGCCAATGTTGTTTTCAATAAAACAAACATTTGAACAAAGCAAGCCGATCCACTTTTCTATGTTGATAAGAGCATTAAAATAAGAAAAAATAATGGGACAAAAAGAAATCAAGGGACATTTAGAATAAATAAAAATGTGCGATTAATTTTGATTAATTGTGAGTTAACTATGGCATTAATGCGATTAATCACGATTACATTTTTAATCGTTTGACAGCACTAATTAATAAATATAAATATATATATATATATATATATATATATATATATATATATATATATATATATATATATATATATATATATATATATATACCGTTACTTAAAAATGATACTATTTTCTTCTAGAGATGCTGTACAGATGTTTATTAACCCCCTGGAGCCAGTCCTTTTATGATGGATGGATGCACATTTTTGGACTTTAAAATCCCTTCACTCCCATTATAAAGCTTGGAATAGCCAGGATATATATTTAAATATACCTCTGATTGTGTCTATGACTGTCATGTACACCTAGGATGGCTTGAGGGTGAGTAAATCATGGGTTAATTTAAATTTTTTGGTTGAACTATCCCTTTAAGTACGGCTATATTCTATTACACATACCCTAACTAGAAGAGTTTTTATTTATATACACTTTACAATGTGAAGGTCAGAGTTTCAAGACAGCCCAGTGCAATAAACAGTGTACAGCAGTGCGGTATGATTAATGACACGCGGCATGCAATGGGAGCGTGCCAGACCACAGAAATTAAAAGACTCCATTAGGCACAAAGCCATTTAATTACTAACCATCACAAGACAACATTTAAGTCCTCTTATGGGATTTCCTAAACTTAGTCTTCATACAAACCTAAGACATTGCGCATACATTATTATTCAATTCTTGCATGCAAACAGAAGGGCTTGTATTGATATATTGGATTATTTTGTTGTTTCTCATGAAAGCCAATTATCATTTTTATGTTGTATTGCTATCCTTCCAAACAAAAGTGGTATCATACACAAATAACAGGGTTTGAGGTTATAGCACTAGAGTCGATACTTGTGAATATTTGAGAGAAAATTTGTTTTTCCAAGAACTGCAAACCAGACCATTGGTGTGCTGAAAGTGCTATTTATAATGCATGCAAATAATATGGTTTGAACCTGTTTGGGTGTGAAATTATTATTATTTGAGAGCAACGTTTGATTCGTTTTATTTTAAGACGCTGGCCATAATTGCGTAAATAGTGCAATTATAACATTAAAATAATTGAGTACTACATGCAAACGGTGGGGTTTGAGAATATATCCACATAGTAGAATTACAATAAACTGGATTAAATGATGGATTTATTGTATTTTTATGAGGTATACACACTGTCTGGCTTTGTTCTTGCAGAACATGGCGCCTGTGCTGAACCCACTCGCAACTTTTAAACCAATTATAAAGTTACAGTTATGATATTTACCACTTTTCAAACAAAACGCATGCACATTACTCACCAGTTTTCTCTTTAATTTCGCACAGGACGCTGAACAAAGCCGGTTTCATCCGATGACAGTTTAAAGCGTGTTTTCTGTCATAAACAACAAACAAAAGTCACATTAGCATGCTACCTTTATGACAATAAGACTCGCCTTACATATATAAACGTTGAACCCTTTGAAAATAAAATATTCCATAACCCCAGCTTTACATAAATGCGTTTTATTGTATTAAATACTCCTTTAAAAACTCCGATTCTACTAGCACGTTAGCATTTTAGCTTCAGGCAGTGATTCGTGTTTTTGTGGAATGAATCAAAATAAAGTTATTTTAGTAATAAGATAAATGTAAGTCATCAGACTTTCGCACATCTAATCGCGAATCATTATTTTTGAACATGTATATTGTCAAACAGAAGATAAAGAGTTTATTTTAAGTCAATAAAAACGTAAACAATAGCGGCTAAGCCCGTGAACTTCAGCACATATTCGAACAATTGCTTAACTTTTTAATACTCTAGGTCTCTTAAATATCACATTAGAGTTTTGATTAAAGTTTTAAGCGTGTTTTGCTATTAAAAAGGTTGTGTTTTAGATTATGATGTGCTTTTAGCAGACCCTTGTCTCACGCGACGGTTAGCGCATAGCTAAACTTGGTAAGTTTTTAAATATATTATTTTAAATAACCCACTTTGCTTGAGCTTCGTCTAAACTTTGGTCGGTGATCGTCATGATCTGTTGCAGTATATCTCCAATGTCTCGGCGGTTGTCGTGTCCGTTTTCGGTGCCTTCGAGGCCCGCGGGTTCTCTATCGGGGCGGTGTTGAGAGGACGGGTGCACCGGGTTAAGGGTATGCATTCCTGGGTGGACGCTCAACCCGAGACCGCGGCTTGCGCTAGGCCCGTTGCCTGTGATGGGCTGCTGTGGCTGCAACATCCTGAGCAGTACATTAATCTAGATGAGTGTGAGTGAGTGTGTGTACATGCATCACCACGCTGGAGTCCCCTAGCGATTGACAGGCAAAAAAACGTGTCCTTGCCTGGAAATAGACATTTTGCAAATGTAGAAGTGTTATGAGCACAGTGTGAGTCTTAATGCATACCGTATGAATGGTTGAATTAAATCAAATAAACCTCATGCAACATGTGCATCTCTGCTCACAGGAAAATGCAAATGCACAAATACGATAAAGTGCATAAATATCACAACCCTGTCAGGAACATAATCAGTTTTAACACGTTATCCCTGAAACAATAATTCATGCAGATCTAAACAATAACACCCTGGTTTCAGAGACATAGTTAAATTAGGACATTTATAAACATGCATATTAATTACATATTTTAAGATTTGTTTTCATGCATGTTAGTCTGGGACTAGTCTGTGAAACAGGGCACTAATAATGAAAACAGCAGCTCTAAAGCACTGTTTTCCCCCTTGCATTAAAGCACTCCTCCTCATGAAATGTGATATTCTTGCATGCATTGAGGTGCATAGTTTACATGTCATCATGTCATGGCCTGGAGGCTTTCAGTTAGAGAAGCACGCGGAGAGACAGGACCTGGTGCTCAATGTAAAAGTTTTTTTAAAACTTAGTTAGTTTGCGTGTGTCTTAGCCTATGCCACCAACTTCTCTTTTTGCTTGTAGTCAACAGGAAATCTGCAAAACCACAGACTGAGTCAAACAAACAGGCTGCCGGTTTCAACACGCAAGCCTTTCAGAGATGTCATTTTTAATGCTATTATAAAAGAGCATTCGACGTAAAGTAGGTTTGAAGTGTGTATCGTCAGTGCATTTCTATATATGAAGCCATTCCGCTTGTTCGACTGAAACGGGCCAGATAAATAGGGGTGGATCAGGGCCATAAGAGAGGAACAGGAAGAGACAGCGCAAGCTGACTGAGAGACAGTGAAGTTGTCGAGGCATCGTGTCAGCATTTGGCTCTTTTCAGATTCGTCTCGTGTAGATATGTGGGAGTTCATGCGTGTTCGTACACGGAGGTGAGATGCATGTGGGCTTTACTTGACATTCCGCTCAGAGGACTTCACTTTAACTCTTCTAAGGTCGGGAAGGTAAGCAAGGCCGTAAATGTCACCCACCGACCGATATCATCAGTGTTATGCGTTGAAAGACTAGTTGTCGAAATGTTTTTTAAAACACTGCATTTTTACAGGCTCTCACATCTTCTTCTGGATGGATTGCTCCGAGGTCAAAGTTGACACCTCAGTGGACGACAAGCATTTGGAGCCTCTTCTCATTCTGGAAGAAGGGGACGACCCCGAACCCTCGGATGGGATAAACAGCGCAGAGAGAGGAAGGACCGTGCTCAGAGTCCGGACGGAGGGAAGCTCACATGATCACAACAATGTCCAAGTGGGGGAAAGTGAGAGTGAAGCAATCGAGATGAGCGAGGAGAGGAGTGCCACACTGGAGCGTCAGGTGGAGGGTCACATGGGCGCGGGGGATGAGGAGGGAATGTCGGGCGGGACGGCGGGACCAGACGAGATGACACCAGAGAAACCCACCGCTGAAGCAGAAGTAAAGCTGCGGCCCAAAGACAGACTGAGCCCTTGCGATGCAAAGCCAATGGTAACGTTTCAGAATAATAATAATAATGTGTGTGTGTGTGTGTGTGTGTGTGTGTGACGAGGACAGTTTCTTTCCTGTGTTGACATGTTTGGGGCGGGACGTGTTGAAGGGCTCGTCTCTTTTAGTTCTAAGCTATGCTACCAGATTCATGTGCACACTTTTCAAACGTTTGCCGTTGTATCATAACTCCAGTAAAACAGTCAATATTCCTCCAGTGTATATCAGCTGTTCTCTGTGTGAATATATAGTAGTGTAACACACACACACACACACAACACTATAACATCTTTCTGTTAGTATTTGGACATTTTCAAAAGATCTTTTAGAAGGAATTTACAAAAATACATAAAGTTCAGTCGTGAAAGTTTCATATTTGTAAACTGAAGCATGAGTTTTCATTATACTGTTAAATACACTATACTGTGCATTATATTATTATTATTATTATGAAAAAAGTTTATCATAATAATTAAAATATAGATTTTGCCCATATATAATTCATTTTTTTAAATGTATTATTATTTATGCATGTATTTATTGTGAAAAAATCTAAGCCAAGTGATCTGAGAGTAAGTGTTGTGTAAGTGCTGTGTGTGCTGTGCCTGTGCTCAGGGTCAAAGGTCATCTCCAGATTTCCCTGACGCTCTGTGTGAGCTGCTGTTCGCCCTACAGGAGGGCCGGCGGCTCAATGACCAGCGCTGCTCGTTCCGCCTGGAGGGCCGCAGGAGATGCTACTCTGAGCCCAGCACTCCACGCCACAGCCAGAGAGGTGCACACACACACACACACACACACTCACACACACACACACACACACACACACACACACACACACACACACACACACACACACACACACACACACACACACACACACACACACACACTCACACACACACACACACACACACACACACACACACACACACACACACACACACACACACACACACACGTTTAATGGAGGAAATAGCATCAAGCCGCTCTCATGAACCGTGTGTTGCTCCCACAGTGATGTTCTCCTCCATGACGTCCCTGCAGAAGGAGGAGTTCTTCGACCTGCTGGCGACCTCTCAGGGTCGTCGGCTGGACGACCAGCGAGCAGAGCTCCAGAACGCCCCCGCCGCCCCCCCGCCGCCCAAAGCCAAGCAGAGGAAGAGCAGCTGTAAGGGCACAGAGGTCGCCCGGACGCTTCCCACGCAAACACCCAAAGAGGACTTATACAACATGATCGTCAACTCACAAGTGAGTGCTCAAAACACTGACAACACTACTGGATACACCGATCAGGCATAACATTATGACCTAATATTGTGTTAGTCCCCCTGACCCGTCGAGGCATGGACTCCTCTAGACCCCTGAAGGTGTGCTGTGGGATCTGGCACCAAGATGTTAGCAGCAGATCCTTTAAGTCCTGTAAGTTGTGATGCGGGGCCTTGTTTGTTCGGCTAACCCTAACCCTAACACATCAACTCTGAGGACAACATGTTCACTTGCTGCCTAATATATCCCACCCACTAACAGATCATCAGTGTTATTCACTGGTCATAATGTTATGCCTGATTGGTGTATATGAGTTATGCCAAGTTCTCTATGATACGCATTGCAATATGATATCAATGAGGAAAAATTACTTGTGGTATTTTTCTTGCTTAAAATTGGACACTATAACAATATTAATACAATTCCTCATATTTTTTTTTATTTATTATTATTTTTTAAAGTTTGTTGCCTCGAGGACACATTATACCACAACAGTACAACTGAAACATGTGACATTTTCATGTAGAAAAAATAATATATTTATTGAAAACATCAATTTCTTTAACCAGACACTTGAACAAAAACATTTATCCAGTTTTTATTGTTTTACATATTTCATAAAAAGTAACGTTTCAAATTCAGCCTTTGCTCTCAGGCGACAATTAGGCCCACACATATTACATTTTTAAAATTATTATTATTATTATTATGAAAACAGCTGATCATCTTTTAAAAACAACTATGATTCATTTATTTTTTTTACCAGTCCCATATTAAATTTTTTAAACTACTATAATCATTATTATTACTATTTTAAAATATATTAAGTCAATTGTTTTAAAAAATAATTATGATTTTTCCACATCTAAATATTTAATTATTATTATTAAGTTTCATTATTATTATTATTATGAAAAAAGCTGATCATAACAATTTAAACAAATACATTTTTAACTAGGCTCACATATATTATTTTTTTATTAAAGTTTTTTATTCAAAATTATTATTATATTATTAAGTTTATCATTATTATTATGAAAAAGCTGTCATTTTAAAAATAATTACTATTATTTTTTTAAATAAAATATTATAAAATGTATTTAAAAATTGAAAAATTAATTTTTTACCAGGCCAATATTAAATTTTTAAAATGACTATAATCATTAAAAAATTAAATTGTTTTAAAAATAATTTCCTTACTTATTATCATAATAATTAAACAATTATGTTTTTAAACTACATTTATTTTAATTTTAAAATTATTATTATTATTACGTCTTTTAATAAAAAAAAAAATATGATTCATATATTTTTGTTGTTACCAGGCCCATATTTCATTTAAAAAAAATATTATTATTTTGAAAATGAAAAATATATATATTAAAAAAAAAAATTTATGATTTATTTTTATATATTTTTCCAGGCCTATATGATTCAAATTTTTCATAAATTAAATATTAAAAATTATTATTATTATTTTATTTTACCAGGCCCTGTATAAAGTATTATTAAAGCATCTCATGAGGCAATATTATCTGATGAAGTGAGTCTGCTGGTTGTGTGTCAGGCGCAGGGCCGTCTGGAGGAGCAGCGCAGCTCCGCCCCCGGCCCGATGGACGATGAGGACTTCTTCTCTCTGCTGCTGAAGGTCCAGGGCGGGCGGATGGATGAGCAGAGGACGGAGCTGTCCAAACCCGTCCATTAATACTCCAGCGTTAGTGTGTGTGTGTGTGTGTGTGTGTGTGTGTGTGTGAGTTCATGATGATTCTCCAGCGTCAGTGTGTGTGTGTGTGTGTGTGTGTGTGAGTTCATGATGCCAGACTCTTCCACATCAGCATCACATCAGACGAGCAGTATAAGAACACTTGCACTACTCCTCAGCTCATGTGTTGGCTCGACCCCACAGCTCTAGAGACACAGAATCTGCTTCAGATGTCCCGGCTCATGTGAAGGATCTTTGCCTCTGTCTGTTATGCTGCAGCGTTGACATGAAAATAAATGTTTGAATGTTTATTATAATGTTTACTGTTTTTATGTAACACGTGTGTGTGTGTGTGTGTGTGTGTGTGTAACGTTCCCTGAGTTAGCCACGAGGTGGCGGCAGAGACGATCACATTACTCTCAATGAGGAGGATGAAGCTATAAACACACTCTCACCCATCAGGCATAACATTATGACCAGTGAACAACACTGATGATCTCTGTTAGTGGGTGGGGTATATTAGGCAGCAAGTGAACATGTTGTCCTCAGAGTTGATGTGTTAGAAGCAGGAGAAATGGGCAAGCGTAAGGATTTGAGCGAGGACAGAGGGAAAGTGAATGCCATTCTTCTGATGATGTCACGAGTACATCAGGTGTTATGGGAAGTGTTCCCGGTTCCGGCTGGCCTAGTTAATGCAGCCTAACAATCATTTCATTGAGAAAGTGTTTTATGTGTATGCCACAGTAAAGAGATGTGTGTTTAGTCTAGATTTAAACTGATAGAGTGTGTGTGCTTCCCCGAACAATGCTAGGAAGAGTTCCAGAGTTTAGGAGCTAAATAGGAAAAGGATCGACCGCCTGCAGTTGATTTGGATATTCTCGGTATGATCAACTGGCCAGAGTTTAGAGAGCGCAGTAGACGTGATGGAGTATAATGTGTTAAGAGCTCGCTCAAGTGCTGGAGATAAACCATTGAGTGCTTTGTAAGATTTTAAAATGTATGCGATGTTTAATAGGCAGCCAGTGCAGTGTTGACAGAACTGGGCTAATATGGTCACACTTCCTGGTTCTAGTAAGAACTGGAGCTGCTGGTTTTGGACCAGCTGGAGTTTATTTATTAAGCGAGCAGGGCAACCACCCAGTAGAGCATTACAATAATCTACAGCTCATGAACGCATCAACTCACTGTCACTGAGAGCATACACTCACCTAAAGGATTATCAGGAGCACCACTAATACTGTGTTTGACCCTTTGGCCTTCAGAACTGCCTTAATTCTACGTGGCATTGATTCAACAAGGAGCTGAAAGCATTCTTTAGAAATGTTGGCCCATATTGATAGGATAGCATCTTGCAGTTGATGGAGATTTGTGGGATGCACATCCAGGGCACGAAGCTCCCGTTCCACCACATCCCAAAGATGCTCTATTGGGTTGAGATCTGGTGACTGTGGGGGCCATTTTAGTCCAGTGAACTCATTGTCATGTTCAAGAAACCAATTTGAAATGATTGTAGCTTTGTGACATGGGGCATTATCCTGCTGGAAGTAGCCATCAGAGGATGGGCACATGCTGGTCATAAAGGGATGGACATGGTCAGAAACAATGCTCAGGTAGGCCGTGGCATTTAAACCATGCCCAATTGGCACTAAGGGGCCTAAAGTGTACCAAGAAAACATCCCCCACACCATTACACCACCACCCCCAGCCTGCACAGTGGTAACAAGGCATGATGGATCCATGTTCTCATTCTGTTTACGCCAAATTCTGACTCTACCATCTGAATGATCAACAGAAATCCAGACTCATCAGACCAGGCAACATTTTTCCAGTCTTCAACTGTCCAATTTTGGTGAGCTGGTGCAAATTGTAGCCTCTTTTTCCTATTTGTAGTGGAGATGAGTGGTACCCGGTGGGGTCTTCTGCTGTTGTAGCCCATCCGCCTCAAGGTTGTGCGTGTTGTGGCTTCACAAATGCTTTGCTGCATACCTCGGTTGTAACGAGTGGTTATTTCAGTCAAAGTTGCTCTTCTATCAGCTTGAATCAGTCGGCCCATTCTCCTCTGACCTCTAGCATCAACAAGGCATTTTGGCCCACAGGACGGCCCCATACTGGATGTGTTTCCCTTTTCACACCATTCTTTGTAAACCCTAGAAATGGTTGTGCGTGAAAATCCCAGTAACTGAGCAGATTGTGAAATACTCAGACCGGCCCGTCTGGCACCAACAACCATGCCACGCTCAAAATTGCTTAAATCCCCTTTCTTTCCCATTCCGACATTCAGTTTGGAGTTCAGGAGATTGTCTTGACCAGGACCACACCCCTAAATGCATTGAAGCAACTGCCATGTGATTGGTTGATTAGATAATTGCATTAATGAGAAATTGAACAGGTGTTCCTAATAATCCTTTAGGTGAGTGTATGTGGTAATTTAGATATATTTGTAAGATGTTAGAATGTGGTTTTACAGATGCTATAAACGTGGCTTTCAAACGAAAGATTGGTATCAAAGAGTGTTTATATTTGGACTATTTTTAACGGTGGAGTAACCCAGAACCTGCGTGACGCGTCATAGACATAAACAGAGAGAAGTAGTTCCGGCTACAATGTTCTTCTGCAAGATATAAAACTACTCATTTAAAAATGTTGATTATACATTAAAAACAATGTATTTTAAGCTAATTGCAAAATATTAATATTCAAATATTTAAGTATTTTAAGAGTGTAGACTCAATTACATAATTCGCAGTGCTTTTGGGAGTGGGCGGAGCTAAAGAGCTCTTTTGGCACATGATTGGTGGAATGTTCTGTACAGCATCATGGGTAATGTAGTTTTTCACCACAAAAACATGATTCTTTTGAAACTAAGCTGAAATAATGCGGGTTGACGGCTTTAACCCCTTAACTGCTGGCGGGACACCTGGCACTCTTTTTTTGATCGCATTTTTTTCGTATCATATATTTGAGTAATTATCATAAATTAGGTGTCAATCGAAAGCTTACGAACTCAAAATTCATCCTGTGAAACCCGTTTTGAAATCGGACGTTGCGTTACTTGAAAACGGTACTTTAAATTCTTCTACCGAGCTCCTCCCCCTTGTGGGCGGTGTCACGTTTCATATTACAAAATGTATTTTAACTACTTTATAATCAAAATCTGAACCCACTTTATATTAGGTGGCCTTAACTACTATGTACTAACATTTTAATTAATCATTTGATACAATGCACTTATTGTGTACATACATGTTTTTACATTGTACTTACATTTTAAAATATACCTGCATGTAATTACATCTGTAATTCATTTCTGTAGTTACATTTGTAATTACACAGTTGACACTTCCCTTACACCTAACTCTACCCTTAAACTTACCCATCCCACCACACCTGTCCCTAACTCTACCCTTAAACTTACCCATACCACCACACCTGTCCCTAACCCTACCCTTAAACTGACCCACACCACCACACCTGTCCCTAACCCTACCCTTAAACTTACCCACACCACCACACCTGTCCCTAACTCTACCCTTAAACTGACCCACACCACCACACCTGTCCCTAACCCTACCCTTAAACTTACCCACACCACCACACCTGTCCCTAACTCTACCCTTAAACTGACCCACACCACCACACCTGTCCCTAACTCTACCCTTAAACTGACCCATACCACCACACCTGTCCCTAACCCTACCCTTAAACTGACCCACACCACCACACCTGTCCCTAACCCTACCCTTAAACTGACCCACACCACCACACCTGTCCCTAACCCTACCCTTAAACTTACCCACACCACCACACCTGTCCCTAACTCTACCCTTAAACTGACCCACACCACCACACCTGTCCATAACCCTACCCTTAAACTTACCCACATCACCACACCTGTCCCTAACTCTACCCTTAAACTGACCCACACCACCACACCTGTCCCTAACCCTACCCTTAAACTTACCCACATCACCACACCTGTCCCTAACCCTGCCCTTAAACTGACCCATACCACCACACCTGTCCCTAACTCTACCCTTAAACTTACCCACACCACCACACCTGTCCCTAACTCTACCCTTAAACTGACCCACACCACCACACCTGTCCCTAACCCTACCCTTAAACTTACCCACACCACCACACCTGTCCCTAACTCTACCCTTAAACTGACCCACACCACCACACCTGTCCCTAACCCTACCCTTAAACTTACCCACATCACCACACCTGTCCCTAACCCTGCCCTTAAACTGACCCATACCACCACACCTGTCCCTAACCCTACCCTTAAACTGACCCATACCACCACACCTGTCCCTAACCCTACCCTTAAACTGACCCACACCACCACACCTGTCCCTAACCCTACCCTTAAACTTACCCACACCACCACACCTGTCCCTAACTCTACCCTTAAACTGACCCACACCACCACACCTGTCCCTAACCCTACCCTTAAACTTACCCACATCACCACACCTGTCCCTAACCCTGCCCTTAAACTGACCCATACCACCACACCTGTCCCTAACTCTACCCTTAAACTTACCCATCCCACCACACCTGTCCCTAACTCTACCCTTAAACTTACCCATCCCACCACACCTGTCCCTAACTCTACCCTTAAACTTACCCATCCCACCACACCTGTCCCTAACCCTACCCTTAAACTTACCCATACCACCACACCTGTCCCTAACCCTACCCTTAAACTGACCCACACCACCACACCTGTCCCTAACTCTACCCTTAAACTTACCCACACCACCACACCTGTCCCTAACTCTACCCTTAAACTGACCCACACCACCACACCTGTCCCTAACCCTACCCTTAAACTGACCCATACCACCACACCTGTCCCTAACCCTACCCTTAAACTGACCCACACCACCACACCTGTCCCTAACCCTACCCTTAAACTGACCCATACCACCACACCTGTCCCTAACCCTACCCTTAAACTGACCCACACCACCACACCTGTCCCTAACCCTACCCTTAAACTGACCCACACCACCACACCTGTCCCTAACCCTACCCTTAAACTGACCCACACCACCACACCTGTCCCTAACCCTACCCTTAAACTGACCCATACCACCACACCTGTCCCTAACCCTACCCTTAAACTGACCCAGACCACCACACCTGTCCCTAACCCTACCCTTAAACTTACCCACACCACCACACCTGTCCCTAACTCTACCCTTAAACTGACCCACACCACCACACCTGTCCCTAACCCTACCCTTAAACTGACCCACACCACCACACCTGTCCCTAACTCTACCCTTAAACTTACCCACACCACCACACCTGTCCCTAACCCTACCCTTAAACTTACCCATACCACCACACCTGTCCCTAACCCTACCCTTAAACTGACCCATACCACCACACCTGTCCCTAACCCTACCCTTAAACTTACCCATACCACCACACCTGTCCCTAACCCTACCCTTAAACTTACCCACACCACCCCACCTGTCCCTAACCCTACCCTTAAACTTACCCACACCACCACACCTGTCCCTAACCCTACCCTTAAACTTACCCATACCACCACACCTGTCCCTAACCCTACCCTTAAACTTACCCACACCACCACACCTGTCCCTAACCCTACCCTTAAACTTACCCACACCACCACACCTGTCCCTAACTCTACCCTTAAACTTACCCATACCACCACACCTGTCCCTAACCCTACCCTTAAACTTACCCACACCACCACACCTGTCCCTAACTCTACCCTTAAACTTACCCATACCACCACACCTGTCCCTAACCCTACCCTTAAACTTACCCATACCACCACACCTGTTCCTAACCCTACCCTTAAACTTACCCATACCACCACACCTGTCCCTAACCCTACCCTTAAACTAACCCATACCACCACACCTGTCCCTAACCCTACCCTTAAACTAACCCATACCACCACACCTGTCCCTAACTCTACCCTTAAACTAACCCATATCACCACACCTGTCCCTAACCCTACCCTTAAACTTACCCATACCACCACACCTGTCCCTAACCCTACCCTTAAACTAACCCATACCACCACACCTGTCCCTAACTCTACCCTTAAACTTACCCACACCACCACACCTGTCCCTAACTCTACCCTTAAACTTACCCACACCACCACACCTGTCCCTAACTCTACCCTTAAACTTACCCACACCACCACACCTGTCCCTAACCCTACCCTTAAACTGACCCATACCACCACACCTGTCCCTAACCCTACCCTTAAACTGACCCACACCACCACACCTGTCCCTAACCCTACCCTTAAACTGACCCATACCACCACACCTGTCCCTAACCCTACCCTTAAACTGACCCACACCACCACACCTGTCCCTAACCCTACCCTTAAACTGACCCACACCACCACACCTGTCCCTAACCCTACCCTTAAACTGACCCATACCACCACACCTGTCCCTAACCCTACCCTTAAACTGACCCACACCACCACACCTGTCCCTAACCCTACCCTTAAACTGACCCATACCACCACACCTGTCCCTAACCCTACCCTTAAACTGACCCACACCACCACACCTGTCCCTAACCCTACCCTTAAACTGACCCATACCACCACACCTGTCCCTAACCCTACCCTTAAACTGACCCAGACCACCACACCTGTCCCTAACCCTACCCTTAAACTTACCCACACCACCACACCTGTCCCTAACTCTACCCTTAAACTGACCCACACCACCACACCTGTCCCTAACCCTACCCTTAAACTGACCCACACCACCACACCTGTCCCTAACTCTACCCTTAAACTTACCCACACCACCACACCTGTCCCTAACCCTACCCTTAAACTTACCCATACCACCACACCTGTCCCTAACCCTACCCTTAAACTGACCCATACCACCACACCTGTCCCTAACCCTACCCTTAAACTTACCCATACCACCACACCTGTCCCTAACCCTACCCTTAAACTTACCCACACCACCCCACCTGTCCCTAACCCTACCCTTAAACTTACCCACACCACCACACCTGTCCCTAACCCTACCCTTAAACTTACCCATACCACCACACCTGTCCCTAACCCTACCCTTAAACTTACCCACACCACCACACCTGTCCCTAACCCTACCCTTAAACTTACCCACACCACCACACCTGTCCCTAACTCTACCCTTAAACTTACCCATACCACCACACCTGTCCCTAACCCTACCCTTAAACTTACCCACACCACCACACCTGTCCCTAACTCTACCCTTAAACTTACCCATACCACCACACCTGTCCCTAACCCTACCCTTAAACTTACCCATACCACCACACCTGTTCCTAACCCTACCCTTAAACTTACCCATACCACCACACCTGTCCCTAACCCTACCCTTAAACTAACCCATACCACCACACCTGTCCCTAACCCTACCCTTAAACTAACCCATACCACCACACCTGTCCCTAACTCTACCCTTAAACTAACCCATATCACCACACCTGTCCCTAACCCTACCCTTAAACTTACCCATACCACCACACCTGTCCCTAACCCTACCCTTAAACTAACCCATACCACCACACCTGTCCCTAACTCTACCCTTAAACTTACCCACACCACCACACCTGTCCCTAACTCTACCCTTAAACTTACCCACACCACCACACCTGTCCCTAACTCTACCCTTAAACTTACCCACACCACCACACCTGTCCCTAACCCTACCCTTAAACTTACCCATACCACCACACCTGTCCCTCACTCTACCCGTATCCCACCTCAATATCAGCAAAAGTGTTTTGCAATATAATTTGAACACAGTAAGTACATTGTACTTATTTTTTGATGTAAGTACATAGTAGTTAAGGCCACCTAATATAAAGTGGGGCCCAAAATCTTTTCTAATCTTGACAAAACACACATCGTCGGAAAGGTCTGAGTCTCAAGGGTCCATATTTGGTGACTGTTTTGTGATGGAAGTGATATTTGGACAGAAATTTACAAGAAAATGCTTTTTTTTTTAAAACGATCAATGGAATATTTTTGGTACAGCGCCTAAACAAAATCTCTAATGGGGACTTCAATTTTTGTGATATCAACTTCAATATCATTTTTGTTGTAAAATATATATTTTATATAAAATAAAAAATATTTAGTACAGTATTTTTCATTTGCAGTAAATTTAAACTTGCATAACGTTTTCATACTTTCATATTTTGAAATGCTTTCACTTCAGCAATAATCTGCAGAGTGTCTTCTTTAATCAAGACCAAACTTTTGTCTATATTCCAAAGCATTCTTGAATTACAGGCCTTTAAGTTTGGATAGTGCATTTTCATGACTATTCTCAAAAAGGGGGGTGACAGTTTCAGTATAGCATCATGGGTAATGTAGTTTTTCAACACAAAAACATGATTATTTTAAAACCAAGTAGAAATAATGCGGGTTGACGGCTTTAACAGAAGCAAATATCATCGATTAACAACCTCGTCGCTCACAGTCGCACTGACTTTAACGCTTTATAAGTTATCGTTATAGATCATAGTTTCCCTGTGGAGAAAATGAATGAGTTTAGCTGTTGCCCCAGACTAGACTGCACTGTACCTTTAAAGAAACAGCGCACCCGGAATATGCAGATCAATACAGAGAACATAAAGATAATTCACACTTGATATAAACAAAACAACAACACACAAATGTATCAAATATCATTTATTTCTTTTTTTATAAAAGCATTTTTTTATATCTTAAAAAATCTGAACTTTCATTGTATTGTCTGTAATGCTGTAAAATAAAGGAATCCAAGAATGAAGCAAAGAGTCAAGATTGAGATAAACCGAATCCTCATGTGCGCTAAATACACATCCCATCATGAGGCCGAGGATGCGTTTCCTGCAGGAATGTCAGTACTGTAACCGTCAGGAAAACTCCAGTGTTAGACAAGAACAACTAAATCAAGGAGCAAGAACAGATGAGGAGGAGATTGTGCTAACAAAATAACGCAACAAGTGTTTCGAGAAAAGGCACGAATCCTGATATACCCTCACCACATTTGGACAACCGGCTGCCACAGTTTCCACTCAATTCATGCACACGTGTTCAATTCTACATGAATGTGGCAACCGTAAACACTTCTAAATAATGTGCTTCTCCTCTTCAATGATTTGGGACACATTATGTTCTGCATTTTCACTTTTCAACGCTCTTGTGTAAATAGCATAAACCAATCAGATGATCGCCATGCAAATATATAGGATTAGGTTAATATGATCAAAGACGGCTGGAAAAATAAATCACACAATTCTAACCTTTCTTTAAAGTAAAACCTGAAAGTGGGGGAAACTCATGATGTTTTTCTCTAATACACGCTGGACACCGCTAGAAATATCTCTGAAGTATATTCCCATTTTTTAGCACACCAGGATCATGAAATTATCCAGCCAAGACTTCCCTTTTCCACAGGGGTATAAGAAGAAACACAAAGGCCAAATCCCCTTAAAGGGCTCCTATAATGCCCGTTTTCGTTTCAGCTCAAAATACCCCACAGATCATTGTTTATATCATGTTAAAACTGTCATTTTGAGGGTGAGCAAAAACACACTGTTTTAGCGTGTGTCCCTTTAAATGCAAATGAGCTGGTGCTCCCCGCCCCCTTTCAGGAAGAGGGCGGAGCTTCAAGAGCTCATGTTAGCAGCTCTGATTACCTCACACACACACACTGAACATGTCCGAAACTGTTCAGCCTTTTCTGATCAAACCGGAGTCTGACAATGATGGAGAGACTCCAGAAGAAGAGATGACATGTAGAACGAGACAGGACGTTTCTGAACCGGAACAATCTGTTTTATTCCAGCTTCAGGCATTCTTTTCTTATCAAGTTTCAAAAGCTGAGAAATCACGTTTTTGCTCAAAGACTACATTTAAGCAGTGCTTTTATTGCTTGTTTCTGCTTCTCTTTTTCCTGTGTTTTGATCAGGAGATTCTGTAGTCTTTCAGAAAATGCGTAATAGCGCTCTCTACCGTATAACAGTGAAAACAGGAAAAAAGGGGGATTAGTTAAGAAGGAGCAGTCAACTAAAGATGTTACGAATGTGTGTCTATATCGTCCTAATGCACGGCGAGGAGGAGAGTCTGAGTGGACAAGATGGAGAATCGCAGAGATTAGTTGAGTCTTATGGTGCGTTCACACCGGACGCCAATAAATCGCGTTATACACGTGAAGTTGGACGCTTGAACATGTTGAATCTCTTCATTCGCATCCGGTGTGAACGCACCATTAGGCTCAGATAGAAAAAAAAAAGACCAAACAGATCCTACATCACCACATGTTGTTTGGGAGGGTTTCCTCCTCGCCCATCCTGAAACAAACTCCAGCATATTCAGTGTCAGACACGACTGGAGATTCAGACGGACCTGGTTCAGGGATATAGATATAAAGCACCCCATGCCCACGGTCAAACACACCGCTGGATCTTTAATGTTAGGGGCTGTTTTTTTGGTGGAGGTCCTGGACTTCTTGTTCAGACACATGGCATCATGTACTCTAGCAAACACCAGCAGATAAAACATCAAAACCTGACGGCCTCTGATAGAAATCTTATCATGGGCTGTGGTCGGATCTTCCATCAGGACAACGATCCAAAACAAACATCAAAATCAACACAAACGTGTCACTGAACACAAAATGGAGGCCGTCCCAGTCCCTGAGCTGAGCCCTATAGAGAACGAGTGATGAGCTGAAGAGCTGGGATCTGACGGATCTGAAACTCATCAGGCATTACAGGAGAAGACTTCTCTTTAGTATTTAAGTATTTAATAAAAGAGTGCCAATAATTATTATGGTCTATTCCCCCACTCTCAATTGTTTTACTGCAATGAAAGGTTTGATTTTGTGTGAATGTTTGGAATGAAAGATCAAAAGGATAAGCTTTGCTCATATTTACCTAATAATTCTGACCTCGTTATTGTCACATGATCCATCGCATCATCCCTTCAACATTCAACTATTGTCTTCAATCGGGAAAATGTTCTTGCAAAAGTTCTGTATATGGTACGCCTGTAGGGACATTTAACCTTAGTCAGGGTGGACGCCGCATTACACACATCTCCCCTCATTAAAGACCATGTTCAAGTCACTTTTGCATCATGGGACAATGTCCGTTCTGAACAGAAATCAATGGCAGACGTCCTGAAGCTCTGAATGGATGACGCTCTCCTAATCAAGTCTGTGTTTCATTGATTTGCTCTTTTTATCTTCCGTCTACATTGAGAGTAAATGCCAAACTAGTGTTCAAATGAAGCGAGTCACTGAGCGGGTGATTCTAGAAATACATCCCATCCACGCAAACAACAGTGGCTGACACTGACAACAGTCACATGACTGACGTCCATCATGTGTGGGGTCTTAAAGAAAGCAAACAATGTGCTAACGTTCAGAACTGTTAGCGTAAACAGATTTGGTGTGTGTGTGTGTGTGTCCCTCCATGTTCAGTCCATAAAAGTGAGGTCACTGCATTAACAACTAGTTACTAGTTAGAAGTGTAAAAGCGGTTCTCTGAACTCTTCATGTGTAAGATGCATGTCACGCCACAAATGCAAAGAAGTGGAGTGACATCTGAATCATCAGCAGTGTGAACACCGGTGAGAGAAGCGGTGTGAGCCGTTGGGTTTAACACCGTGTCCTAACCAGACGTGACAGTAAAAGGCATCTTTCCCATGTTACTCAGAGATTTGGTCAGTGTTATTTTCTATTTCTGAGAGGTCGCGGCTGGAGCAACAAAACAATCTGACAATGATAATCTCAGGAACTGCTCATGTGCTTTATTTAATGATACATTCGATTCATATGAGTTTGTATATCATTTTGTGTGGCTGTGTTTGGTGATAGATTTAGTTGCGAGTGCAGTGCGCTTGCAGAGACTCCGCCCACACTCTCTTCTGATTGGCCGTGATTTTAGATTTAATTGCGAGTGCAGAACTATTGCAGAGAGACTCCTCCCACACTCTCTTCTAATTGGCCGTGATTACGGATAGATTTGGTTGCGAGTACAGTGTGCTTGCAGAGGCTCCGCCCACTCTCTCTTCTAATTGGCCGTGATTACGGATAGATTTGGTTGCGAGTACAGTGTGCTTGCCGAGACTCCTCCCACACTCTCTTCTGATTGGCCGTGATTTTGGATAGATTTAGTTGCGAGTGCAGTGCGCTTGCAGAGACTCCGCCCACACTCTCTTCTAATTGGCCGTGATTTCGGATAGATTTGGTTGCGAGTGCAGAACTCTTGCAGAGAGACTCCGCCCACACTCTCGTCTGATTGGCTGTGTTTAGTAATAGATTTAGTTGCGAGTACAGTGCGCTTGCCGAGACTCCTCCCACACTCTCTTCTGATTGGCCTTGATTTCGGATAGATTTGGTTGCGAGTGCAGAACTCTTGCAGAGACTCCTCCCACACTCTCTTCTAATTGGCCTTGATTTCGGATAGATTTGGTTGCGAGTGCAGAACTCTTGCAGAGAGACTCCGCCCACACTCTCGTCTGATTGGCTGTGTTTAGTAATAGATTTAGTTGCGAGTACAGTGCGCTTGCCGAGACTCCTCCCACACTCTCTTCTGATTGGCCGTGATATCAGATAGATTTGGTTGCGAGTACAGTGCGCTTGCAGAGGCTCCTCCCACATTCTTCTAATTGGCCGTGATTTCAGATAGATTTGGTTGCGAGTGCAGAACTCTTTCAGAGACTCCGCCCACACTCTTCTAATTGGCCGTGATTTCAGATAGATTTGGTTGCGAGTGCAGAACTCTTTCAGAGACTCCGCCCACACTCTTCTAATTGGCCGTGATTTCAGATAGATTTGGTTGCGAGTGCAGAACTCTTTCAGAGACTCCGCCCACACTCTTCTAATTGGCCGTGATTTCAGATAGATTTGGTTGCGAGTGCAGAACTCTTGCAGAGACTCCACCCACACTCTCTTCTAATTGGCCGTGATTTCGGATAGATTTGGTTGCGAGTACAGTGCACTTGCCGAGACTCCTCCCACACTCTCTTCTAATTGGCCGTGATTTCAGATAGATTCGGTTACGAGTGCAGAACTCTTGCAGAGACTCCACCCACACTCTCTTCTGATTGGCCGTGATTTCGGATAGATTTGGTTGCGAGTGCAGAACTCTTGCAGAGACTCCGCCCACACTCTCTTCTAATTGGCCGTGATTTCAGATAGATTTGGTTGCGAGTACAGTGCGCTTGCAGAGGCTCCGCCCACACTGTCTTCTAATTGCCCGTGATTTCAGATAGATTTGGTTGCGAGTACAGTGCACTTGCAGAGGCTCCGCCCACACTGTCTTCTAATTGCCCGTGATTTCAGATAGATTTGGTTGCGAGTACAGTGCGCTTGCAGAGACTCCGCCCACACTCTCTTCTAATTGGCCGTGATTTCAGATAGATTTGGTTGCGAGTACAGTGCGCTTGCAGAGGCTCCGCCCACACTGTCTTCTAATTGGCCGTGATTTCAGATAGATTTGGTTGCGAGTGCAGAACTCTTGCAGAGAGACTCCGCCCACACTCTCTTCTGATTGGCCGTGATCTGTGATTGATTTTGTCAAGACTTAGCTTGTCGCTAAGATCTTAACGCATCGCGTCTGGTTAAGACACAGTGTAAATCCTCAAATGTAAAAATAGTACAGTGATGTCAGTTTGACAAAATACACAAAAAGGCTCGTACAGAAAGAAAAAACTAAAACTTTGGGCCAATTTGTGGAACACCTAAACTAAATCCAAATATAAGCAGCATGAATACAAAACCCCTTTGGACTCCCAGATGCAGTGGATCTGAAAGCTCAGGCACTGTGACTCTGTGTTTCGCTCGACCTCTCCACGGGACGTCCTGCGCTCGCCGAGCAGCGGAAGGTGAGCTGAAGGAATATACAGGCGACCTCAGCGAAACACACGTCTGACATGATCCAGAGGATACACTGATGTGCAGCAGTCCATATTCTGAGTGTGTGTGTGTGGCTGCCCGGCATTGGCGAGGTTGCCATGGTCACCGCTGTCATTGGCAAAGCATTACAGAGGGGGTGTGGAAGACAGAAAGCTGTGTGTCTTTGTGTTGCGCTAAACTCATCCAGATGCCAAATAACGTCAATGCGGCCTCCGCTCGAGCCGTTTGATTTCATATAGCTGTAGTTCGAGACTGACACAACACTCCCCCCGTCCCCACGCGCTCCTCCCTGAGGGTCTCCGGGCCCCGGTTCTGAGGGGTCCTCGGAGCCGTTCCCCATCCCCGCTCACAGGGAAGGCGTCTCTCGGCTCTGTCAGAGGCGCTCGATGTCTCTGTACTTCTTGCGCAGTATCGATACCTGGTCCTTGAACAGAACGGGATCCAGTCTCATCTGCGAATGGACCAGGGGCATCGTGCCAAACCAGCTGGCAAATTTGTTCATGCACGTCTGCCGCTGGGCAAAGTGGTCAGGGTCCGCCCAACGAGACGCCCGGGACGTCTGCGGAGGAAAGAGAGCGGTTAGCTGCTGTTTCAAGATGGACGTCTTTAACCGGTGCATGTTTGTATAATGAGGGCCAATCAATATTGTGTGTTATTGTGCCCACATCTGTGGTCAGCTGACTCCTGAAGCTTAAGATGTTCTTTATATTCTGTGTGGCATGAGCAGTTTTACCTTTAAAGCCATTTTTTAAACAAATGCATGCATCAAATTCTTACATTTAATCAGAATAATAACACACAATAGGGCTGTTACCAATCAAATGAATTCAGTATCAACACAATTCAGAGGGACAGGGATGCGTTTGACCTGCTCATGCAGAAATAATGTGCTGATGTTTTAAACATATAATGTTCAATACTGATTTAAAATTAAAATGATTTAAAAAAGACACTTTAAATGTGAAATAAACCGCCAGTGAGTCACTGTTAATGAGTCATTGTGAGTCATTGTATGAGTCATTGATTCATCTCTTAATGAGTGAGTCATTGAATCATTCATTCAACCGATTCATTCAAACGGCTGATTCATTCAGGAATGAAGCATTTGACTCTCTTAATGAGTCATTGAATCATTCATTCAACCGATTCATTCAAACGGCTGATTCATTCAGGAATGAAGCATTTGACTCTCTTAATGAGTGAGTCATTGAATCATTCATTCAACCGATTCATTCAAACGGCTGATTCATTCAGGAATGAAGCATTTGACTCTCTTAATGAGTGAGTCATTGAATCATTCATTCAACTGATTCATTCCAACAGCAGATTTGTTCAAGAACTAAGCATTTGACTCTCTTAATGAGTGAGTCATTGAATCATTCAGTCAACCTATTCATTCAAGCGTCTGATTCATTGAGGAACGAAGCATTTGACTGTCTTAATGAGTGAGTCATTGAATAATTCATTCAACCGATTCATTCAAACGGCTGATTCATTCAGGAACAAAGCATTAGATTCTCTTAATGAGTGAGTCATTGAATCATTCATTCAACCGATTCATTCAAACGGCTGATTCATTCAGGAACGAAGCATTTGACTCTCTTAATGAGTGAGTCATTGAATCATTCATTCAACCGATTCATTCAAACGGCTGATTTATTCAGGAACAAAGCATTTGACTCTCTTAATGAGTGAGTCATTGAATCATTCATTCAACCGATTCATTCAAATGGCTGATTCATTCAGGAACGAAACATTTGACTCTCTTAATGAGTGAGTCATTGAATCATTCATTCAACCAATTCATTCAAACGACTGATTCATTCAGGAACGAAGCATTTGACTCTCTTAATGAGTGAGTCATTGAATCATTCATTCAACCGATTCATTCAAACGGCTAATTCATTCAGGAACGAAGCATTTGACTCTCTTAATGAGTGAGTCATTGAATCATTCATTCAACCGATTCATTCAAACGGCTGATTCATTCAGGAACGAAGCATTTGACTCTCTTAATGAGTGAGTCATTGAATCATTCATTCAACCGATTCATTCAAACGGCTGATTCATTCAGGAATGAAGCATTTGACTCTCTTAATGAGTGAGTCATTGAATCATTCATTCAACCGATTCATTCAAACGGCTGATTCATTCAGGAACGAAGCATTTGACTCTCTTAATGAGTGAGTCATTGAATCATTCATTCAACCGATTCATTCAAACGGCTGATTCATTCAGGAACGAAGCATTTGACTCTCTTAATGAGTGAGTCATTGAATCATTCATTCAACCAATTCTCAAGAGATAACAAAGCATTTGACTGTCTTAATGAGTGAGTCATTGAATCATTCATTCAACTGATTCATTCCAACAGCTGATTTGTACAGGATCAAAGCATTTGACTCTCTTAATGAGTGAGTCATTCAGTCAACCGATTCATTCAAACAACTGATTCATTCAGGAACAAAGCATTTGACTGTCTTAATGAGTCAGTCATTGAATCATTCATTCAACCGATTCATTACAACAGCTGATTTGTTTAATGACTAAGCATTTGACTGTCTTAATGAGTGAGTCATTGAATCATTCAGTCAACCGATTAATTCAAATGTCTGATTCATTGAGGAACGAAGCATTTGACTGTCTTAATGAGTGAGTCATTGAATCATTCATTCAAACAGCTGACTCATTCAGGAACAAAGCATTAGATTCTCTTAATGAGTGAGTCATTGAATCATTCATTCAAACAGCTGACTCATTCAGGAACAAAGCATTAGATTCTCTTAATGAGTGAGTCATTGAATCATTCATTCAACCGATTCATTCAAACGGCTGATTCATTCAGGAACGAAGCATTGGACTCTCTTAATGAGTGAGTAATTTAATCATTCATTCAAACAATTCTCAAAAGATAATGAAGCATTTGACTGTCTTAATGAGTGAGTCATTGAATCATTCATTCAACTGATTCATTCCAACAGCTGATTTGTTCAGGATCAAAGCATTTTACTCTCTTAATGAGTGAGTCATTCAGTCAACCGATTCATTCAAACAACTGATTCATTTAGGAACAAAGCATTTGACTGTCTTAATGAGTCAGTCATTGAATTATTCATTCAACCAATTCATTCCAACAGCTGATTTGTTCAAGAACTAAGCATTTGAATGTCTTAATGAGTGAGTCATTGAATCATTCAGTCAACCGATTAATTCAAATGTCTGATTCATTGAGGAACGAAGCATTTGACTGTCTTAATGAGTGAGTCATTGAATCATTCATTCAACCGATTCATTCAAACGGCTAATTCATTCAGGAACGAAGCATTTGACTCTCTTAATGAGTGAGTCATTGAATCATTCAGTCAACCGATTAATTCAAATGTCTGATTCATTGAGGAACGAAGCATTTGACTGTCTTAATGAGTGAGTCATTGAATCCTTCATTCAAACAGCTGACTCATTCAGGAACAAAGCATTCGATTCTCTTAATGAGTCATTGAATCATTCATTCAACCGATTCATTCAAACAGCTGATTCAGTGAGGAACGAAGCATTTGACTTTCTTAATGAGTGAGTAATTGAATCCTTCATTCAAACAGCTGACTCATTCAGGAACAAAGCATTAGATTCTCTTAATGAGTCATTGAATCATTCATTCAACCGATTCATTCAAACAGCTGATTCATTCAGGAACGATGCATTTGACTGTCTTAATGAGTCAGTCATTGAATCATTCATTCAACTGATTCATTCCAACAGCAGATTTGTTCAAGAACTAAGCATTTGACTCTCTTAATGAGTGAGTCATTGAATCATTCAAGTCAACCAGCTGATTAATTCAGGAACAAAACATTTGACTCTCTTAATGAGCGAGTCATTGAATCATTCAGTCAACCGATTCATTCAAACGGCTGATTCATTCAGGAACAAAGCATTTGACTCTCTTAATGAGTGAGTCATTGAATCATTCAGTCAACCAGCTGATTCATTCAGGAACGAAGTATTTGACTCTCTTAATGAGTGAGTCATTGAATCCTTCAGTCAACCAGCTGATTCATTCAGGAACGAAGCATTTGACTCTCTTAATGAGTGAGTCATTGAATCATTCAGTCAACCGATACACTCATTCAGGAACGAAGCATTAGAATCTCTTAATGAGGTGGTCATAATGTTATGCCTGATAAGTGTATATATCGCACACCCCTAGAAGCACTGATAATATGTCAGTGACAGAATTACAGTGATTGTGTACCTGTCCCATCATCGTCTCCTTGTACTGTTTCTTCTGAGTGACCTTGATAGGCGGCATCTTAGAGACAGCAGACACCAGGAAGTTCATGAGGATGTCTTCACAGTTGGAGAGCTGGTCAACCATAGTCTTCAAGTTGCCAGGCAGGTAGTGTGTGTACAGGTAGTTATAATACCTGGATGAAGAGGAGACACACGTTAAACACACGGGCGGAGCGGAGCTAGTGTGCTGAAGCTAGGGGTTTAACGGACCTGTGGTAGAAAGCAGCTCCAGTCAGCACCATGGAGTAGTCATTGGTCCATTTGGAGGTGTAGCCCCAGCGCTCCTTGTTAGAGTCCCAGAAATGGCTCCGTGCAGGATATCCCACAATCCTCTCTGGGAAACTTTGCCAAACGGTAAAGGCGAAATCCACCTGTGGGAATGAGTGAGTACTTAGTAGTAGTTAGTGGTCAAGCGATATCTCAAGAGCAGGGTGACCGATGACCCATTTAAAGGGGCAGTTCACCCAAAAATGAGCATTATTTACTCACCGAAAAACAATCCCAGAAATTATAGTTCTGGAGGAAAATTTTTCCTCGATTGCATGACCTCTCGCGTGATGTTTGGAAGGTCACGCGTGATGTATGTGGCAATAACGGCCCCATATATCCAGGATACACACACACAATATGACCATTTTTATCAATTTGGCTGGAGAAGACTTGGGTCGTGTGGATCTCGGAAACGGACTAAATATGGATTTTGGACCGTCAAAATGGTCGACGTTGGGCACTGAACACAAAATCCTGGAATGTTTTCCCCCAAAACCTTAATTTCTCATTGGCTGAGGATTTAATTTGAGTAAATAATCAGGACATTTCCATTTTTGGGTGAACTGTTCCTTTAATGCTGATAATACAATTCAGTAAGAGCCCTATTTTATATGTAGAAAATAATACGTGTGTGAGCAAGTGACCGATTTCAGCCGCAGCTTTTTTTTAGGGGGCGGGGCTTCAGATTCTAGAGAGCATTTGATTGGACAGAAGATGTGATGAGAAGCTGTGATGTCATCAAAATCCGTGATCCATTTTAGCGGAAGTGAGAGATTGTAGGTTTTGAATGCTTATATCTCCTAAATGTGAATTTTGTCTTTGTTTTGGAGCACACCAGTTTATTCATAACCTTAAGGCTAACATATTCACACTAAAAGATAAAAAAACTTACATTTTGATTTCAGGGGGACTTTAATAATGTCCTCCCATTTACAGTGATATGAGTGTGTGTGTTGTAGCCCTGCCTCACCTCAGTGGTGGACAGCACAGTGTCCTCATCCAGACTCAAGACTGCATCTGTTCTCATGGTGTCATAGGGCAGGAATCGGCTGCTCATCACCTACACATGTAGTCAAACACGCTGATCACTTTAGCAGGATAAACATCCAGACAGAACACCACACACTTCCTGTGACATGCTGAGAAAGATTCACCTTGCTCTCGCCCTCGATGACGACGACTGGAACGGAGGTGGCGGGCCAGCGGTGCTTCGCTGGAAGAGGCTTGTCACAGTTCCACAGGACGATGATCTGAGGCAAGGTCATCAGAGGTCATTTCTACCATTACGGACATTTGATATCATTTACACTTGAGTTTGGGGTCGGAAAGATTCTGCTCACCTGCGTTTATCTGATCATAAATACACATTTTAACTCTTGAATAGTAGTCTTAATATACTGGATTAAATCATAAAGAAATGTTCCTTTATCACAATATCTCTACTTTGAGGATATTATGTTTCTGGGAACAACATTCCATCCTGTTAGTCTTTTGAACAAAAGGGAAATGACATCATTTTGGAGGAAAAAACAACAGGACAAACGGATCTGACGAGTTCTCTTAAGCTCTTAGGGTGCGTTCACACCAGACGAGAATAGACATTATGTGGCGTAATTGGGTGAATCGTGCGAGTTGAAAAATCGGAACTTTGGCGGATATTCGCGCCGAGTTAACCAATCAGGAGCTTGCTCTAGTAGGGACGTGATTACGAGTGGAGGCAGAAATCCCAACAACAATGGAGGACAAAATCATCGTATGTACAGTGAGGAAAATAAGTATTTGAACACCCTGCTATTTTGCAAGTTCTCCGACTTAGAAATCATGGAGGGTCTGAAATTGTCATCGTAGGTGCATGTCCACTGTGAGAGACAATCTAAAAAAAAAATCCAGAAATCACAATGTATGATTTTTTAACTATTTATTTGTATGATACAGCTGTAAATAAGTATTTGAACATCTGTCTATCAGCTAGAATTCTGACCCTCAAAGACCTGTTAGTCTGCCTTTAAAATGTCCACCTCCACTCCATTTATTATCCTAAATTAGATGCACCTGTTTGAGGTCGTTAGCTGCATAAAGACACCTGTCCACACCATACAATCAGTGAGAATCCAACTACTAACATGGCCAAGACCAAAGAGCTGTCCAAAGACACTAGAGACAAAATCGTACACCTCCACAAGGCTGGAAAGGGCTCCGGGGAAATTGCCAAGCAGCTTGGTGAAAAAAGCTCCACTGTTGGAGCAATCATTAGAAAATGGAAGCAGCTAAACATAACTGTCAATATCCCTCGGACTGGGGCTCCATGCAAGATCTCACCTCGTGGGGTCTCAATGATCCTAAGAAAGGTGAGAAATCAGCCCAGAACTACACGGGAGGAGCTGGTCAATGACCTGAAAAGAGCTGGGACCACCGTTTCCAAGGTTACTGTTGGTAATACACTAAGACGTCATGGTTTGAAATCATGCATGGCACGGAAGGTTCCCCTGCTTAAACCAGCACATGCCAAGGCCCGTCTTAAGTTTGCCAATGACCATTTGGATGATCCAGAGGAGTCATGGGAGAAAGTCATGTGGTCAGATGAGACCAAAATAGAACTTTTTGCTCATAATTCCACTAAACATGTTTGGAGGAAGAATGATGAGTACCATCCCAAGAACACCATCCCTACTGTGAAGCATGGGGGGGGGTAGCATCATGCTTTGGGGGTGTTTTTCTGCACATGGGACAGGGCGACTGCACTGTATTAAGGAGAGGATGACCGGGGCCATGTATTGCCAGATTTTGGGGAACAACCTCCTTCCCTCAGTTAGAGCATTGAAGATGGGTCGAGGCTGGGTCTTCCAACATGACAATGACCCGAAGCACACAGCCAGGATAACCAAGGAGTGGCTCTGTAAGAAGCATATCAAGGTTCTGGCGTGGCCTAGCCAGTCTCCAGACCTAAACCCAATAGAGAATCTTTGGAGGAGCTCAAACTCCGTGTTTCTCAGCGACAGGCCAGAAACCTGACTGATCTAGAGAAGATCTGTGTGGAGGAGTGGGCCAAAATCCCTCCTGCAGTGCAAACCTGCTGAAAAACGACAGGAAACCTTTGACCTCTGTAATCGCAAACAAAGGCTACTGTACCAAATATTAACATTGATTTTCTCAGGTGTTCAAAAACTTATTTGCAGCTGTTTCATACAAATAAATAGTTAAAAAATCATACATTGTGATTTCTGGTTTTGTTTTTTAGATTATGTCTCTCACAGTGGACATGCACCTACGATGACAATTTCAGACCCTCCATGATTTCCAAGTGGGAGAACTTGCAAAATAGCAGGGTGTTCAAATACTTATTTTCCTCACTGTATAACTAATGATACTATTCATCATAAAATGTATACAGAGTAGGCCTAATTAGGAAATGTTGTTTACTATAATAGTTGAGTATGATTTACTTATTGATTTGTGTCAATAGTAAACGTAAATGCACTTGTATTTATCTGCAAAAGGTTCACATACAGGAGCTTTCAGCATAGTGTTAATGTAGAACTAGTCGTCTATTTTGAAGATACACATGTGCATAAACAACGACTAAAGCTGGCAGAAGTTTTTGCCCAAACTTCAAAGACACATTTAAATGATTAAAACTAGAGGCATATCTTAACTGTAATGTTACTTTAATCATGTAAACTACCTATATACAGCATGTTATATGATATGTGTTTGGGACAGAGGGGAACCCGGTCGCATTTGCAGCAGTTATATGCTGCCCATAATAAATCAAAGCACGAGACGTACTGGGGTCGGAGAAAAACACCGGAAAATGTGACCGAATGGACAATATTCGTCTGTATTTGCAATACACACGCCACGGTTCAGCTGATGCAGTGTGAAACCGGCGTTACAGAGCGAACACAGCACAGTTTTATTCGGCTTCTGTTTAAAGGGGTGGTTGCATGCGATTTCACTTTTTTAACTGTAGTTAGTGTGTAGTGTTGCTGCTTGAGCATAAACAGTATCTGCAAAGTTACAGCGCTGAAAGTTCAATGCAAACGGAGATATTGTCTTTTAAAGTTATGGCAGTTTATTGCCTACAAAAACATCCGGTTTGGACTACAACAGGCTTCTTCCGGGGTTGGTGACATCATAAACCCTTGCTATTAACATAAACACTGCCCCCGCGAACATGCAACAAAGTGGGCGGGGCCACGTCACTCATTACGAAAGAGAGAGAGCTGTTGCAGAACTACAAACTACATTTGGCCATCTAACCAATCTAAGACCATTGCGTTTTTCGGAGGGAAGGGCTTCACAGAAGCAGGAAGCAAATGAGCCGTTCAAAGGACAGTGGAGACAGCGGTGTGGAATAACGGTAAAATATAAGAAAAATATGGCGTTAAAAAAAAAAAAAAAGAAGTATTAAGACATGTTATACTGCACCCCATAAACACAACCAAGCCTAGAAAAAATCCACGGAACCACCTCTTTAAAGTACTCCCACACTTTTGAATGTTGCGGTCTTGCTTTATATGATAAATGATCATTTTCACTATGCCTGGGAGCAGAAGCCGCCATTATTCTAGATCTGTTCTATTCTAGAACGTAAATCATGTGACGCCATCGTGTCGAAACATTTCACGCATGTTGACGTCATCGTCGTTGCAGCCCTAATACACACCATTCTAATCTCCGTGCCATAACGCACACACCCACCGCTAGCCTAGCTTAGCACAAAGACTGGAGGTAAATGGCTCCAGCTAGCCTAGCTTAGCACAAAGACTGGAGGTAAACGGCTCCAGCTAGCCTAGCTTAGCACAAAGACTGGAGGTAAACGGCTCCAGCTAACCTAGCTTAGCACAAAGACTGGAGGTAAATGGCTCCAGCTAGCCTAGCTTAGCACAAAGACTAGAGGTAAATGGCTCCAGCTAGCCTACTGCTCAATAAGTGACAAAATAACGCCAACATTTTCCTATTTACATGTTGTGATGTGTGTAGTTACAAAGTGTACTAAGACCGACGGAAAATGAGAAGTTGTGATGTTCTAGGCAGATATGGCAGGGACTATAGCTGTGCGCCGTCCCATGAGTGCAGCGGCGCAATGATATTACACAGCGCCTGAAAATAGTCATAGCACTCCCTGTGTGAGCCGGTTGTCCCGTTGGTTATGTTGACAGAAGTTAGACTATTTTCATAGCGCCGCTGCACTCATGGGACGGCTCATAGCTCTTGATTATTCCGCAGGAATGAGAGTACAGTTCCTGCCATATCGGCCTAGAAAATCACAACTTCTCATTTTCCTTCGGTCTTAGTACACAATGTGACTACACACATCACAACATGTAAACAGGAAAATGTTGGCGTTATTTTGTCACTTATTGAGCAGTAGGCTAGCTGGAGCCATTTACCTCTAGTCTTTGTGCTAAGCTAGGCTAGCTGGAGCCATTTACCTCTAGTCTTTGTGCTAAGCTAGGCTAGCTGGAGCCATTTACCTCCAGTCTTTGTGCTAAGCTAGGCTAGCTGGAGCCATTTACCTCTAGTCTTTGTGCTAAGCTAGGCTAGCTGGAGCTGTTTACCTCCAGTCTTTGTGCTAAGCTAGGCTAGCGGTGGGTGCGTCAGACAGAGTTATGGCACAGAGATGAGAGTGGTATGTATGGACTTCTCTAACTCTGGGGGATACGGTGAATAAGCTAAAGTCCCAAAAAGTCGGTGTGTTCCTTTAAACCCAGTAAACTTGAAATTGTGACTTGTTGTGACATTAGAACAAAACAAATTAATGAATAGATTCCAGCCTAATAGGGAGACCTGCACTGAATCGCCAATTTTCCCAAATATTTTGTGTATTTTCAAAATACAAAATACTGTATTTGTATTTTAAATACATTTCCATGTATTTATGCCCATTTCTGACGATACATCTTCATATTATTATAGAAACAGGGATAATAAAGATCTTTTGCAACGCGACTGGAGCAGAAGCAGAAGCCCCTCCCATGACATGAATTTGCGACTGTTGTGCAAAGTGATATTCACGCACGAATGAAGCGAGTAAAAAGTGTCCAACTACACACGAATAGCTCGATTTATTTGCGCAAGTCGCGTCTGGTGTGAACGCACAGTTATAAATGGAAATGAATTATTAACCCCTGCTGAGCTATTTGTTGTTTGCAGAACTAATATTGTTACATTTAGAGCTTATGAATGGCTGGTTATACCTGGACCAGTGTTGTTATCGTTAACTATTAAAATAATGTTTATTAACTGCAATAAAGATTAAAAAATTTACATTAGAAACTAAAACAAACAAGTTGAAGTTAAAGTACTAAAATTAATTAGACTGAAATTAAAATGGAAACTAAGTATAAAAATAAAAGCTAATTTAAAATATGAATAAATGCTATAATAGTATTTCTAAATAATATAATAGTATGTAAATAACACTGACCTGAGCACAGTACTGTGATTTGGCCACAGCCACTAGCAACTTGAAAACCGGCTGAGACTGAGACACGAGAGGCGTGACTGCGTGAATGACGGCTGTGAATTTCTGCTGTGGTTTAATACCTGTGGAGAAGAAGAGCCTTTCATCTAGACAATTCATATAAATATAAAACACTGACTCTGTAGCACAAAATAATTGGGGAGTGGCTACTGTAGCAGGCGGAGAGTTAGGGGAGTGGCTACTGTAGCAGGCGGAGAGTTTGTGGAGTGGCTACTGTAGCAGGCGGAGAGTTAGGGGAGTGGCTACTGTAGCAGATGGAGAGTTTGGGGAGTGGCTACTGTAGCAGGTGGAGAGTTAGGGGAGTGGCTACTGTAGCAGGTGGAGAGTTAGGGGAGTGGCTACTGTAGCAGATGGAGAGTTAGGGGAGTGGCTACTGTAGCAGGTGGAGAGTTAGGGGAGTGGCTACTGTAGCAGGTGGAGAGTTTGTGGAGTGGCTACTGTAGCAGGCGGAGAGTTAGGGGAGTGGCTACTGTAGCAGGCGGAGAGTTAGGGGAGTGGCTACTGTAGCAGGCGGAGAGTTAGGGGAGTGGCTACTGTAGCAGATGGAGAGTTTGGGGAGTGGCTACTGTAGCAGGTGGAGAGTTTGGGGAGTGGCTACTGTAGCAGGCGGAGAGTTAGGGGAGTGGCTACTGTAGCAGGCGGAGAGTTTGTGGAGTGGCTACTGTAGCAGGCGGAGAGTTTGGGGAGTGGCTACTGTAGCAGGTGGAGAGTTTGGGGAGTGGCTACTGTAGCAGGCTGAGAGTTTGGGGAGTGGCTACTGTAGCAGGCGGAGAGTTTGGGGAGTGGCTACTGTAGCAGGCTGAGAGTTTGGGGAGTGGCTACTGTAGCAGGCGGAGAGTTAGGGGAGTGGCTACTGTAGCAGGCAGAGAGTTAGGGGAGTGGCTACTGTAGCAGGTGGAGAGTTTGGGGAGTGGCTACTGTAGCAGGTGGAGAGTTTGGGGAGTGGCTACTGTAGCAGGCGGAGAGTTTGGGGAGTGGCTACTGTAGCAGGCTGAGAGTTTGGGGAGTGGCTACTGTAGCAGGAGGAGCCAGAGGGTGTTCAATCGCTGTGGGGCCATGGCTGACACATCACTTACCGAGTTCGGCGTAGAAGAAGGGGAAGTCGCCCAGATAGGAGGAGTATTGTGGCAGGGTGAAGAGTCCTCCCGGCAGCCGGTTCCACATCAGCGTGCTGCGGCCGTTGTGCTGCAAAACACGGTCCTGGATGATCTGGAAGAGGACGCCCAGAAAGAGTTTTTAAGAGCCCTTTAATAACGTCTCTAAATCAATGCAGTTCATTAGAGCTATTACACAGTCACTGACACAGACTTGGTCATAGAATACACTTGTTTGTTCACAGTTCTTGTTTCCTTTCATTTATTTTCAAGATCTGAGGTGAATTATCCATCGTCTCTGTCCATGCACACTTCAGAATCCCCGGAAGAAGAAGGAGGTCATACTCTTTTATGAGTACTGTGAATTCTGGCATACTACTCTTGTCACTTACTAGTTTTTCGCCTACTAAATAGTAGGGAAGTATGCGATTTTGTTAGACAAACATTAAAGGATTAGTTCACTTTTAAATAAACTTTTGCTGATAATTTACTCACCCCCTGACATCTTGGATGACATGTCTTTCTTTCTGCAGTCGAAAAGAAATGAAGGTTTTTGATGAAAACATTCCAGGATATTTCTCCATATAATGGACTTCAATGGGCTCCAAACGGTTCAAGGTCCAAATGACAGGTTCAGTGCAGCTTCAAAGGGCTTTAAACGACACCAGACGATGAATAAGGGTCTTATCTAGCCAAACCATCAGTTTCTGAGAGAAACCCAGCAGTATTTATGCTATTATTTTACCTCTTATCAGACGAACGTGATCATCTCTGAGCTCAGCCATAACTAAGTGAGGTCAAAATACGAGCCTGGTCATAGATGTATACGTAGATGTCTCATTAGCGCCTGCACGGATCAGTAGAATGAGGCATCTACGATCGATACATCTATGACCAGGCTCATATTTGACCTCACTTAGCTGAAGTTATGGCGGAGCTCAGAGATGATCATGTTCGTCTGATAAGAGGTAAAATAACAGCATAAATACTGCTGGGTTTCTCACAGAAACTGATGGTTTGGCTAGATAAGACCCTTATTCATCGTCTGGTGTCGTTTAAAGCCCTTTGAAGCTGCACTGAACCCGTCATTTGGACCTTGAACCGTTTGGAGCCCATTGAAGTCCATTATATGGAGAAATATCCTGG